>JAKWJA010002495.1:0-582594 GCA_027704765.1 Solanum habrochaites | reverse complement strand
TTTCGTGAGTTGTCAAAAATGCAAAATTTTTGAGTGTGGACGTCCGTCAAGCACCTTACTATTGCATCCCACGGTTGGAACCCATCAAGACTTATCTGACACATTTGAGAAGGTTCAGTTTCAAACGGAGCCTCGAAGCTGAGCCATTACCCCTCATTTCGATTTTTGATTTTGTGTGCCGATAGCCACACCATTTTTGGTGATCCGGATTTCGAAGTCTCAAAAATGCCCAAATGTTTTAGTGGCCGTCGTCAAGACCTTATCTCGGCATACGGTTGGCCATCACGGCTTATCTGAAAAAATTTGTAAGGTTCAAACGGACCCGAATCGCAGACATACCCCTAATTTCGATGGTGTGATTTTCGTGTGCTTATAGCACACCTTTTTGAGGTGTGGGCTGATCCGAGATTCCGACGTCAAAAATGACCAAATTTTTTCGTGGACGTCCGTCAAGACCTGTTATGCCAAAGGTTGCGCCCCACTCAACGGCTTGTTCCGACCCATTTGGAAGGTCAAACGAGCCCCGAAGCGGAGACCCATACCCCTCATTTAGACGATTTTAAGTGTTATAGCACACCATTTTTTGGGCTGATCCGGGATTCCGCCTTCAAAAAAATGCAAACAATTTTTGTGAAGTCAATGGAAGACATTTGTCTATGAAATACGGTGGCATTTTATCACGGCTTATACGACACATTAGAGCGGGAACCGAGCCCCGAAGCAAGCAAACCCCTCATTTCACGATTTCGTTGCTGCTATGCCACACTATTTTTTTGGGTGATCACCAGATTACGATTTGCAAATGCCAAATTTTTTCCTGGACGTCCGTCAAGACCTTACAAGACCTTATCTATGAATACGGTTGGCCCCATCACGGCTTATCTGACACATTTTGTCTAAGGTCAAACGGCCCCCGAAGCCGGAGAATACCCCACATTTCGATGATATTCGTGTGCTATAGCACACCATTTTTGCGTGATCGCGATCTTTGACGTCAAAAATACCAATTTTTTTGTGGACGTCCGTCAATCCGTCAAGACCTTATCTATGCCATACGGTGCGCAATCACGGGCTTGTCCGACCCATTTGGAAGTAGTCAAACGAGCACCGAAGCGAGACATACCCCTCATTTCGACGCTTTCGGTGCTATATAGCACAAATTTTGGGTGAGGTTGATCCGGATGGGGATGATTTCGATTGTCAAAAATGCCAAAGTTTTCTCGTGGACGCGGTGAAGACCTTGTATATGCATACGGTTGCTATACGGCTTATCCGGACACATTTAGAGGGTCAAACGAGCACCCTGCCAAGCCAAGCATAACCCATCATTTCGCGATTTTCGTGTGCTATAGCATACCATTTTTTGGGTGATTGATCCAGGATTCGATGTCAAAAATGCCAAATTTGTTCGTGGACGTCCGTCAAGACCTTATCTATGCAACGGTTGGCCATCAAGGATTATTGACACATTTGCTAAGGGTACAAACGAGACCCAAAGCGAGCATCATACCCCTCATTTAGATGATTTGTCGTGTGCCTATAGCACACCCATTTTTGGGTGCGGTGATCCGCGATTCTGACGTACAAAAATACAATTTTTTCGGTGGAAGTCCGTCAAGACCTTGGTACTATGCATAGGTTGGCCCATCAGGGCTTGTCCGACCCATTGGAAGGTAAAACGAGCCAGGAAGCGAGCATTACCCTCATTTTCATACGGTTTTAGTGTGCCTAGAGCCCCCATTTTTTAGGTGTCAGGAGTTTCGACGTCCAAAAAAGCCAAATTTCGTGGGACGTCGTGAAGACCTTGTCTATGCATAAACGGGGTTTGAGGACAGCCGGCTTGTCCGATCCCATCTTGAGAGGGCAAACGAGCCCGACAGCGGCATACCTTTCATTTCGACGATTTTTGTTTTTGTGTGCCTATAACACACCATTTGTGGTGAGCGGATTTCGACCGTCAAAAAGCAAAAACCAAAACATATTATGGACGCCACGCTCAAAGACTTGGCTATGCATTACGATTGGCCATCACGGCCTTTCCGCCCATTTGGAAAGGTCAAACGAGCCCGAAAGCGAGCCATCACCCCTCATTTCGACTGATTTTGCGACGCTTTACGGTGCTATAAACACCATTTTTGGGTGATCCGGGCTTTGAAGGCAAAAATAACAAAAGTGTTTAGGTGGAGTGTATCACAAACCTTGTTATGCATCGGTTGTCCATCACGACTTTCCACACCAATTTGGAGGGTCAAACGAGCCCCGAAGCGAGAAATACCCCTCATTTGCGACGATTTCGTGTGCTATGCCACCACCATTTTTGGTTTGGCGTGATCCAATTCCAACGTCAAAAATGCGCACAATTTTTTTCGTGGACGTCCGTTCAAGACCGCAGTTGATGCATCGGTTTGACATCACGGCTTGCTACGACCCTTTGGAAGGTCAAACGACCCCGAAGTGAGCCCTACCCCTCATTCGACGCTTTTCGTGTGCTATAGCAAACCCTTTTTGGGTGATTCCGGATTTCGACGTCAAAATGCCAAATGTTTTCTGCGAAGTCCGTCAAGACCTGGGTCTATGAATATGGTGGCCATCACGGACTTGCTAACGACCCATTTGGAAGGTCAAATGCAGCCCCCGAAGCGAGCATTCCCTTCATTCGACGATTTCGTGTGCATATAGACCACCCCATTTTTGGGGGCATGATCTGGTGTGAGGTTGATCTGCGGAGCCGACGACTGTCAAAAATGCACAAAATGTTTTCGTGGATGACACCGTCAAGACCTTTTTTCTATGCATACGTTGGCCATGCACGGCTTGTTCGACCCATTTGGAAGGCTACACACGAGCCCCGAAGTCAGCATACCACTAATTCGACGATTTATTTTCGTGTGCTATAGCACCATTTTTTGGGTGATCCGCCGATTCCGACGTCAAAATGCCAAATTCTTCGTTGGAGTCCGTCAAGACCTTTGTATGTGCATTTACGGTTGGCCCACGGCTGGTCGACCCATTTGGCAGGTAAACAGAGACCCCGAAGCGAGATACCCCTCTTTAGGACGATTTCGTGCTGACTATAACACAACAATTTTTGCGGTGATTCGGATTCTGACGTCAAAAATTCCAAATTTTTCGTGCGACGATCATCAAGACCCTTGTATATGCATACGGTGGCCATCACGCGGCTTGTACGACCCATTTGAAGGTTCTCAAACTGAGCCCCAAAGCGAGATACCATATTTCAGACGAACGATTTTCGTGTGTTCGACCACCATTTTTTGGCGTGCATCAGAGATTCCGACTTGTCAAAAATGCAAAAAATATCGTGGACTTCCGTGAAGACCTTGTCTATGCCATCCGGTTGGCCATCATGGCTTGTCCGACCCATTTTGAGGGTCAAACGAGCCCTGAAGCAAGCATACCTATTTCGACGATTTTCGTGTGTGCTAAGACCATACATTTTTTGGGTGCGGTGATCCAGATTCGACTCCGATGTCAAAAAATGCCAATTTTTGCGTAGCGTGGAGTCGTCAAGACCTTATCTCTGCATACGGTTGGCCATCAGGGCTTGTCCGACCCATTTGGAAGGTCAAACGAGCCCCGAAGCGAGCATACCCCTCATTTCTAGGTTTCGTGTGCTATTAGCCCCACACCATTTTGGATGTGATCCGGATTCCGACTGTCAAAATGCCAAATTTTCGTGGACGTCCGTCAAGACCGTGTCTAGGGCATACGGTTGCCCATCACGGCTTGTCCGACCATTTGGAAAGGTCCATAAAACGAGCCCGAAGAGAGCATACCTCATTTCTACGATTTTCGTGTGCTATAGCACAACCATTTTTTGGGTGTTGCTGATACGGGATTCCGATGTCAAAAAATCCAAATTTTTTACGATGGACGTCGTCAAGATATTTGTCTATGCCATACGTTGCGACATCAGGCGTGTCGCATCCATTTCGAGAGCCGCCTCAAAAGAGCCCCGAGACACGAGATACCTTTCATTTAGACGATTTTCGGTGCTATAGCACACCATTTTTTGGGGGTGATCGGATTTCGCATGCTCAAAATGCCAAATTTTTTCGGGAATTCCTGTCAGACCTATCTATGCATACGGTTGGCCATAAGGCCTGTCCGACCCATTGGAAGGTAAACGATGCGCTGAAAGACGAGCATACCCTCATTTCGACAGTTTGGTGTGCTATAGCAACACCAGTTTGGGTGCATCCGGATTTCGAGGATCAAAAATGAACCAAATTTTTTCGTGGACGTCCGCCTCAAGACATTATATGATACGTTGAGCCACACGGCTTATCTGAACTTTGTAGGTCAAAGAGCCCGAAGACGCAGCATACCCCTCATTTAGACGACTTTCGTGGGTTTTATAGCACAACATTTTTGGGTGATCAAGATTCTAACCCCCCCACCTCGTCAAAAATGCCAATTTTTTTCGTGGACGTCCGTCTTAAGACCTCGTTTATGCATCCGGGTTGGCCATCCGCTTGTACGAACCCATTTGGAAGGTCAAACGAACCACCTAAGTGAGATACCCCTTCATTCGACGATGTGTGTGCTATAGCACACATTTTTTGGGGATCAGGATTTCGAGTCAAACATGGCCAAATTTTTTCGTGGACGTCGTCAAGGGACTTGTCTATGCATATGGTTGGCCATCACGGCTTTACGAACCATTGGAAGGTCATCAAATGAGCCCCGAAGCGAGCATAAACCTCATTTCGACGATTTGTATGCTATAGCACACCATTTTTTGGGGATCTGGATTCCGACGTCACAAATGCCAAATGTTTCGGGAAATCGTCAAGACCTTTTTCGATGCATACGGTTGGCCAATCACGCTGTTCGACCATTTGGAAGGTCATAACGAGCCCCGAAGTCAGCATACCCCTAATTTCGAGATTTGTGTGGCTATAGCACACCATTTTTGGTGATCGGATTCGAATCAGAAATGCCAAAATTTTTTCGGACGTCCGTCAAGACTGTCTATGAATATGGTTGGCCATCACGGCTTGTATGACCCATTGGAAGGTCAAAGAGTCACGAAGCGAGAAAAGGCATTACCCTTCTTTCGACGATTGTCGTGTGCTTATAGAGCACACCATGTTTTGGTTTTGATCGGATTCTGACGTCAAAAATGCCAAATTTTTCGGGACATCCGTCAAGACCATGCATATGCATAAGGTTGCATCACGGATGTCCGACCCATTGAAGGTCCTCAAAAGACCCCCGAGCGGGAGTATTACCCCTCTTTCGACGATTTGCGTGTGTTATAGCACACCATTTTTGGGTGTCCGGCTTTCGACATCAATACTGACAAATTTTTTCCGTGGACGTCCGTTCAAGACCTTTTGTATGCATACGGTTGGCATCACGTTTTTCCAACCCAATTTAGAGGTCAAACGAGCCCTGAAGCGAGCAACCCCTCATTTCGACGGATTTTCGTGTGCTATAGACACCATTTTTTGGGGTGATTGGACTGGATTCCGACAGTCAAAATGCCATTTGTTTTCATGGACGTCCGTCAAGACCTTTCTCTGCATACGGTTGGCCATCAGGCTATCCGACCATTTGGAAGGGTTCAAAACGAACCGAAGTCAGCATACCCCTCATTTTCGACGATCTTTTCGTGTGCCTATAACAAACATTTTTGGGGTGATCGGATTCCGGACGTCAAAAATGCCAAATTTTTTCGATGGACGTCCTCAAGACCTTGTCTGGGCATACGGTTGGCCATCACGGCGTGTCCGACCCATTTGGAAGAAGGTTCAAAGAGACCCGAAAGCAAAGATTTACCCCTCATTTCGACGATTTTCGTCTGCTTATATAGCACACCATTTTTTGGGTGATCCGGATTTCCGACGTCAAAATGCCAAATTTTTTCGTGGGACGTCTGTTCTAGACCGTGTCTATGCATACGGTTGGCCATCACGGCTTGGTCCGCCATTTGAGGGTCAAACGGCCTCGAAGCGAGCATTTACCCCTCATTTCGATGATTTTTTTAGTGTGCTATAAAAAACACACCATTTGTGGGTGATCCAGATTCCGAATCAAAATGCAAATTTTCGTGGACTGACCGTCAAGACTTGTCGATGCATACGGTTGCTATCACGGACTAGTCTGACCCATTTGGAGGGCAAACGAGCCCGAAAGAGCAACCCTCGTTCAACGATTTTCATGTGCTATAACACCAGGTTTGGGTGATCCTCCTTTGATTCCGACCGTCAAAAAATGCCAAATTTTTTGGTGGAAGTTACTCAAGACATTGTCTATGCATCGGTTGGCCATCAGTCTTGTCCCGACCCATTTGGAAGGTCAAACGAGCCCGGAACATGCATACCCTCTCTCGACGATTTAGTGTATGCACACCACCATTTTGTGGTGATCCGGATTCGACGTCAAAAATGCCAAATTTTTCGGAAGATGTCGTCAAGACCTTTTCTCTGATACAGTTTGCCATCACGGCAAGTCCGAATCATTTGAGGGTTCAAACCTAGCCCCGAGCGAGCATAACCCCATTCGAGATTTTTTTTGTTGTGCTATAGCACACCATTTTTGGTGATCTGGATTCTGGACGTCAAAAATACCAAATTTTTTCGTAGACGGCCGTCAGACTTTTTCTATGCATTACGGTTGCCATCACGGCTTTTCGACCCATTGGCGGGGTTCTCAAACGAAAGCCTCGAAGCAAGCATACCCCTCTTTTTGACGATATTGTGTGCTATAGCATACATTTTTTGGGTGATTCCGGATTCCGACGTAAAAATGACAAAATTTTTTCGTGGACGTCCGTCAGACCTTTTGTCTATGACATACGGTGCCATACGGCTATCCGACCCATTTAGAGGGTCCAACACGAGCCGAGCAAGCAACCCCTCATGTCGACGCTTTTCGTGTGCTTATAGCACACCATTATATGTGATCCCGGATTCGACGGCAAAAATGCCAAATTTTTAGTGGACGTCTCAAGACCTTTGGTCTTGCATACGGTTGGCAATCACGGTTCTCCGACCATTTGGGGTCAACCGAGCACGAAGAAAGCATAACCTCAATTTCGACGATTTCGTGTGCTATAGCACACCATTTTTGGGTTGGATCAGGTGCCGACGTCCAAAAATGCCAAATTTTCGGTGATCGCCGCAAGACCGCGTCGATGCTTACGGTTGGCCATCACGGCTTGTCCGACCATTTGGAAGGTCAAACGAGCCCCGAAGCGGAGCATACCCCTCATTTCGAGATTTTGGTGTGCTATAGCGCCACCATTTTTGGGTGATCCAGATTCCGACGTCAAAAAAAGCCAAGATTTTGTGGAGTTCGGCAAGGACCATGGTCTATGCATCTACGGTTGGCCATCAAGGCTTGTCGATCCATTGGAAGGTCAAACGAGCCCCGAAAGCGAGGCATTAACCCTTAATTTCGCGATTTTTCGTGTGCATAGCACACCATTTTTGGGTGATCCGGGAATGCGACGTTCAAAATGCAAAAAGTTTTTAAAAAAGTTTTATGGACGCCATCAAGGACCGTCTATGCATACGGGGGGTTTTGCCATCAACGCTTGTCCGAACCCATTTGGAAGGTCAAACGAGCTAAAAGCGAGCATACCCTCATTTCGACGATTTTCGTGTGCTATGACACACCATTTTTTTTGGTGTGGATCTTGATTCCAACTTCCAAAAAATGCCAAATTTTTTCGTGGACGTCCCTCAAGACATGTCTATGAATTCGGTGCCCACACGGCTGGTCGAACCCAGTTGGAAGGTTAAACGAGCCCGAAGGCGAGCATACCCACATTTCACGATTTTTCGTGTGCCTATAGACAACCCTTTTTTGGGGTGATGATCGGATTACGACGGTTCAAAAGGCAAATTTGTTAGTAAACGTACTTCAAGACCTTGTCTATCATATGGTTGGACAGCATGGCTGTCCGACCCATTTGGAAGGGTCAAACGAAGCCCCGAGCGAGCTACCCCTCATTTCACCGGTTTTCGTGTGCTATAGCACACATTTTTTGGGTGTTCAGGATTCCGACGTCAAAAAAGGCCAAATTTTTTCGTGGACGTCCGTGAAGACCTTGTCTATGCATACGGTTAGCCATATGGGCTTGTCCGGACCCAATTGGGAATGTCAAACGAGCTCGAAGCGATCTTACCCTCATTTCGACAAATTTTCGTGTGCCTTAGCAACACCATTTTTGGGGTGATCCGGATTATGACGTCAAAAAATTCCAAATTTTTTCTGGACGTCCGTCAAGACATTAATCAGCATTACGGGTGATCCATCACGGCTTATCTGAAATTTGTAAGGTAAAACGGAGCCCGAAGCGAGGAGTACCCCTCATTTCGTGATTTTCGTGTGCTATGCACACCATTTTTTGGTGATCCGGATTCGACGTCAAAAATGCCAAATTTTTCGGGGACGTCGTCAAGGACTTGTCTATGCATTACGGTGGCCATACAAGGCTTGTTCCGACCCATTTGGAAGGTCAACGCGTCCCTAAGCCGAGCATTCCCCTCATTTTGATGGATTTTCGTGTGCTATAGCACACCCATTTTTTTGGGTGATCCGAATTCCTACGTCAAAAATGCCAAATTTTTTCGTGACGTCCGTCAAGAACCTGGTCTATGAATACGTTGGCCATCAAGGCTGTCCGACCCATTGGAAGGTCACAACGAGTCCCGCAGCGAGCATACCCCTCATTTCGAGATTATGTGTGTATAGACACCATTTTTGGTGATGTGATGCGGATATTCGGGACGTCAAAAATGACCAAAGGTTTTTGTCACAGTCCGTCAAGCCTTTGTCTTTGCATACAGTTTGCCATCACGGCTTGTCGAGCCATATCGAAGGTCACCCGAGCCCGAAGCGAGCATACCCCTATTTTCGATGATTTAGGTGCCTATGCCACACCATTTTTTGGGTGATCCGGATCCGACGTCAAAAATGCCAAATTTTTTCGTGGACGCGTTAAAAGACCTCGTCTATGCATACGGTGGCCATAACGGCTTTATGGTCCGACCCATTTGGAAGGTCAAACGAGCCCCGAGCGAGCATTACCCTCATTTCGCGATTTTTCTGTGCTATAGCACACCATTTTTTTAGGTGATACCGGACCGACGTCAAAAATTGCCATATTTTGTGGAGGGGACGTCAGTCAAGAACTTGTGATATGCATACGGTTGGACATAAAGGCTTTTCCGACCCATTTGGAAGTAGTTCAAACGACACCGAAAGCGAGCATTACCCATCCACATTTCGACGGTTTTTCGTGTGCTATAGGCACACCATTTGGGTGATCGGATTCCGACGTCAAAAATGCCCCAAATTTGTTTGTGGACCGTCCGTCAAGACCTTGTCTATGCATACGGTTGGCAATCACAGTTGTCCGACCCATGGAAGGTCAACGAGCCCCGAAGCGAGAATACCCCTATTTCGAAGATTTTTTGTGTGATTATAGACACAGTTTTTTTTGGTGACGAATTCGACGTCAAAAATGACAAATTTTTTAGTGAAATCGTCAAGACTGGTCTATCATACGGTTGGGACATCAGGGCTTGTCTGACCTTTGGGCAGGTCAAACGAGCCAAGGGCTCCCCCGAAGCGAGCATACCCCTCATTTCGACGATTTTCGTGTGCTATAGCACACCATTTTTGGTTGATCCGGATTCCGACGTCCCAATAATGCCAATTTTCATGGGCGTACGTCAAGACCTTGTCTATGCATTACGGTTGGCCATCACGGCTTGTCCGACCATTTTGGGAGGTATCAAACGAGCCCCGACGAGCATACCCCTCATTTCGACAATTTTTGTGGGCTATAGCAACACCATTTTTGGGGATCCGGATTCGGACGTCAAAAATACCAAATTTTTTCGGGACGCCGTCAAAGACCTTGTTTATGGCATATGGTTGGCCATCAAGCGTGGTCAGACCCATTGGAAGGTCAAACGAGCACGAAGCGAGCATACCCCTCATTTCGCGATTTGTGTGCTATAGCACACCATCTTTGGGTGTGGTATACGTTATTCCGGACGTCAAGCCCAATTTTTTCATGGACGTCCGTCAAGGACCTTGTCTATGCATTACGGTTTGCATCACGACTTATCCGACCTATTTGAGAGGGTCAGAACGATCCCCGAAGCAAGCATACCCCTCATTTTGACAAGTTCGTGTCTTAGCACACCATTTTTTTGGTTGATCCGAATTCCGACGTCAGAAATTCAATGTTTTCGTGGGACGTCCGTCAAGACCTTGTATATGCATACGGTTGGCCATCCCGGCTTGTCCGACCCATTTGGGAGTCAAACGCGCCCGCAGCGAGCATACCCCTTCATTTCGACGTTTTAATGTGCTTATAGCACACCATTTTTGGGTGATCCGAATTTCGACGTCAACAAGACAATTTTTTCGTGGACATCCATCAAGACTTGTCGGATGCATACGGTTGGCCATCAGGATTGTCCGACCCATTGGAAAGGTCCAAACGAGCTCCGACGAGCAGCATACCCATAATTTGACGTTTTGTGAGCGCCTATAGACACCATTTTTTAGGTGATCCGGATTCCGAGTCTAAAATGCAAAATGTTTTTTCGCTGGAAGTCCGTCCAAGACCTTGTCTATGCATAGGTGCATCCGACTTGTCGACAATTTAGAGGGTCAAACGAGCCCCTAAGCGAGCATACCCCTCATTTCGACGATTTTCGGTGCTAAGCCACACCATTTTTTGGTGATCCGGATTCCGACGTCAAAAATGCCTAAATTTTTCGTGGACGTCCGTCAAGAAATTGTTCTATGCATACGGTTGGCCATCACGGCTTGTCCGACCATTTAGAGGGTCCACCGGCCCGAAAGCGAACATACCCCTCATTTCGACGATTTCGTTTCTATAGCACACATTTTTTTGGGTGATCCGGATTCCGAAGTCAAAAATGCCACAAGTTTTTGTGGACGTCCGTCAAGACACTCGTCTATGCATTTCAACGGGTGAGCCATCACGGCTTCTTTGCAGACCCATTTGGAAGTAAACGGAGCCCAGGAAGCGAGCATACCCCTCATTTCGACGATTTTGTGTGCTATAGCAACCATTTTTGGGTGTGATCCGAAATTCCGACTCAACAAATGCCAAATTTTTTCGTGGCGTCCGTCAAGACCTTGTCATGCATACGGTTGGCCCCCATCAGGCTTGTCTGGACCATTGGAAGGTCAAACGAGCCCCGAAGCGAGCATACCCCTCATTTCGACGATTATGTGTGCTATATAGCACAATATTTTTTGGGTGATCCAGATTCGGACGTCAAAAATGCCAAATGTTTTTGTCGACGTCTGTCAAGACCTTGTCTATGCATACAGTTTGCCATCACGGATTGTTCGAGCCATTTGGAAGGTCAAATGAGCCCCGAAGAGAGCATACCCCTCATTTCGATGATTTTCGTGTGCTATAGCACACCATTTTTTGGGTGATCCGGATTCCGTCGTCAAAAATGACATATTTTTTCGTGGACGTCCGTCAAGACCTGTCGATGCATACGGTTGGCCACCAATTTACTGCTTGTCAGACCATTTGGAGGTCAACGAGCCCCGCAGAGAGCATTACCCCTCATTTCGCGATTTCGTTGTGCTAAAGCACACCGTTTTTTGGGTGATCGGATTCCGACGTCAAAAATGCCAAATTTTTCGTGGACGTCGTCCAAGACCTTGTATATGTATACGTTGGCCCATCACGGCTGTCCGATCCATTGGGAGGTCCCACGAAGCCCCGAAAGGCGAGCATACACTAATTCGACGATTTTTTCGTGTGCTTAACAACCACCATTTTGTGGTGACGCGGATTCCAACGTCAAAAATTCTAATATTTTTGATGGACGTCGTCAAGACATCGTTATTGACATAAGGTTGGTCCATACACGGATGTCGCCACATTTGGAAAGTCAAACAAGCCCCGAAGCAAGCATACACCTCATTTCGACGATTTTCGTGTGCTATAGCACACCATTTTTTGGGTGATCCGGATTCCGACGTCAAAAATGCCAAATGTTTTCGTGGACGTCCGTCAAGACCTTGTCTATGCATACGGTTGACCATCACGGCTTCTCCGATCCATTTAGAGGGTCAAACAAGCCCCGAAGCAAGCATACCCCTCATTTTGACGTCATGAATAATTTCTTCCTTTTGGTTTCAAAATTTTTAGTTTAAAAAAATGCATTGGCTACAACACGCGAAAATCGGTTAAATCTGCTTTAGCCTGCTTTGACGCTCGTTTAAACATGAAAATGCACAATTTTCCTAACTGGACAAAATTATTTCATTTCTAAGGTCCTTATGGTTGTCCATAAAAAAAATTCGGTCATACTGTTTTAGGATTTGTGAATGGAAAAATCCATGAGCGATAGCACACTAAAATCGATAAAATCTCTCATTGCCTGCTTTGGGCTCATTTGAACTTGAAAATGCACCATTTTTTCCCGTACGTTGAACTATTTTCATTTTACGGTCTTAACGGACGTCCGTGGAAAATTTTGGCTATTTTGTTTCAAGATTTTCGGATAAAAAAATTCATGGGCTATAGCACACGAAAGTTGGAAAAATCTGCATTTGCCTACTTTGGGGCTCATCTGAACATGAAAATGCACAATTTTTCCACGGGGGATGAACATGTTCTATTTCTAAGGTCCTACTAAACGTCCAGTAAAGATTTCGGTCATTTTGTTTCAGAATTTTTGAAATAAAAAAATCGTGTGCTATAGCAGACGAAAATTAGTAAAATCATTCTTTTCCTTCTTTGGGACTCGTTTGAACTTTGAAATGAACCATTTTTCCCTACGGAATGAATTAATTCTATTATAAGGTTTTAACAAACGTCCATTCAAAATTTCAAACACTTTGTTTTGGAATTTTTGGATAAAACAAAATCATGAGCTATAGCATACGAAAATTAATTAAAAAAATATTGTTGCCTGCTTTAGCAATCATTTGAATTCGAAAAAGCACCATTTTTCCCCACGGGATGAGCTGGTTCCATTTCTTAGGTCTTAACGAACGTCCACGAAAATTTTTGATCATTTTGTTTCAAAATTTCCGAATTTAAAAAATCAATAGGGTATAGCACACGAAAATTAGTAAAATCTACCTTTGCCTGCTTTAGGGCTCTTTCGAACTTGAAAATGCACCATTTTTTTCTGCGGAATGAACTGTTCCATTTCTAAGGTCTTAACGGACGTTTATTAAATTTTTTAGCCATTTTATATCGTTAATTTCGGATAAAAAAATTCATGTGCTATAGCACATCAAAATTGATAAAATGTGTCTTTGCCTGCTTTAGAGCTCGTTTGAACATAAAATGCACCATTCTTCCCCGCGGAATGAATTGTTTTCATTTCTAAGGTCTTAACAGATATCTATGAAAATTTTTGCCCAATTTATTTTGGAATTTCCGGATAAAAAAAATTAATGGGTTATAACACATAAAAATCTATAAAAAAAAATATGCTTATGCCTGCTTTGGGGCTCGTTTGAAACTTGAAGATTCACCATTATTCCACGCAGGACGAACTGGTCCAAACCAAGGTCTTAATGGACGTCCATGAAAAATTTCGGCTATTTTATTTAGGGATTTGAAAATAGGTCATTTTGGTCGTCAGGGCCAACTGGCTCCATAGCTACTAACATCTTAATAAACGTCTATAAAAATTTGGATAAAAAAGACATCAAAATTCCAAATCACCAAAAATTCATGGACTATAGCACACAAAAATTGTTTGTATACCTGCTTAGGAGCTCGTTCGACCTTTAAATTGGTTCGTTTTGACCGTCAGGACCAACTAGCTTCGTAACTAACATCTTAACAGATGTCCACAAAAAATTTGGGCAAACGAGACGTCAGAATTTTGAATCACCAAAAACCATGGACTATTAGCACACACGAAAGTCGTAAAAAAAAAAAAAAAAAAATAGGAGAGTTACTGATACGGGTGTTTGCCTTTTTAAAATGGCCTTTGGCCATAGCGCCAATGGCTTATAAACTAACATCATAATGGACGTCTCCAAAAAATTTAGGCAAAAAAACGTCGAAATTCTGGATCACTAAAAAATATCGTGAACTATAACACATGAAAATTGGCAAAATAAGAAATTCACCTGCTTCGGGGTTCGTTTGAGCTTCAAAATGGTCCATTTTGACCGTCAGGGCCAATTGACTCTATAGATAACGTCTTCACAGACGTCCACGAAAATTTGAGAAAAAAGGATGTCGAAATTCTGAATTACCAAAAATCCAAGGATTATAGTACACGTTAATTGGTAACATGGGATATATCTGCTTCGAAGCTCGTGTGACCTTGAATATGAGATCGTTTTGGCTATGAGGGACATCTGACTCCATAATTAACGTCTTAACGAACATCCACAAAAATTTTGAGCAAAAAATATGTCGAAATAGCATATCACTAAAAATCTATGGACAATAGCACATGATAATCGATAAAATGAGGGGTTTAGGTTCTTTGAGGCTCGTTTGGCCTTCAAAATGGGTCATTTTAGCCATCAGGACCAATTAACTCCATACTTAACGTCTTATCGGATGTCCACGAGAAATTTGACGGAAAAAGACATTGAAATTCTGGATCACCAAAGATTCATGGACTATAACACACGAAAATTGACAATATGGGGAGTATACCTGTTTTGGAGCTTGTTTGACCTTGAAAATGAGTCGTTTTGACCGTTATGGCCAACTATCCCCCTAGCTAATGTCTAAACGAAGGTCTATGAAAAATTTTGACAAAAAAGATGACGCAATTTCGTATCACCATAAATCCATAAACTATAGTACACGAAAATCGACAAAATGGTGTATACCTGCTTCGGAACTCGTTTGACCTTGAAAATGAATCATTTTGACCGTCAGGATCAACTGGCTCCATAGCTAACGTCTTAACGGACGTCACAAAAAAATTGGACAAAAAAGACGTCTAAATTCTGGATCACCAAAATAGCCCATTTTCAAGGTCAAATGAGCCCCAGAGCAAGTAAACCTTCCATTTTGCCAAATTTTCGTGTGCTCCATGGATATTTGATCATCTGAAATTTTGACGTCATTTTGCCTATATTTTTCGTGAAAATCCCTTAAGAACTTAGCTATGGAGCCAATTGGTCACCACTGATAAAACATCTCATTTTCAAGGTCAAACGAGCCCAGAGCAAGTTAACTCCCTTCCCCCATTAGCTATGGAGCCAGTTGGTCACCACAGATAAAACATCTCATTTTCAAGGTCAAACGAACCCAGAGCAAGTTAGCTCCCTTCCCCCATTTTGCCGTTTTTTGTGTGCTATAATTAATCGATTTTTTAGTGATCCAATTTTTTCGCGTCGATACCTAGATATAATTGAGATAGTATAATAGAGAGAGATACTATAGATATATATATATATATATATCTATATTATATAACTCACCCCCCATTTTGCCTTTTTTGTGTGCTATAATTCATCGATTTCTGGTGGGAATCAAAATTGTCGTAAGTATATATATATATATAGATATATAGTATATATATATATATATATCAAAGAATATTTATAATTGACAAATACTATATTAGTATAGATATTATATATATTATATATATTGATATATGAGATATAAAAGAATATTAATTGACACATATATAGGTTGATTACAAAACTTCTTCAAACTTCTGACACTAATTTTGTATATATAAATAAATAGCTGTGAATAAGAAGTGTTGAAATCAATAATAAGCAATTTACTTATGTTTAAAAAAAACTAAGAACTAGAAAATATAATAAGGATAATATGGAAGTTTCTTTCTTTTCAAAGTTGACTTGAATTTACTAGCATCACATTTCCATATTCTCTCACAAAAAAAATAGAATAATATGTCATTATTTGAATTGGATATAGCACTTAAGCTGGCAAAAAAAGAAAAGAATACTAAATCGAAGATGTTTACTGAAATTTGCTAAGTTTCCAGTCATATTTTAGCTCATTTTAATTGATTCAAATGATTAATTTTAATACTTAATTTTTTTTAAAGTGAGACCTTAATTAGTTAGTAGGAATTTCATATCATATAATACGCAAGTACGTATTTGATTTTACCTATCACATGTATACAAAACTTAAAGAAAATTGTTTACTTTTTTTTTACCATTTTTAGCAGAATTTTTGGTATGTTGTCTTTTGAAAATGTTTCCTGTATGATTTTCGTTATTTGTGTAGTTATGACTCGCTTCTTCTCCCTCTTTATCTGTTGTAAAAGATTAATTTGTGTTCCATATGGTTTTCTATTCCATGTGTGTTCCCTTCCCTTTTACTTCATGTTCTCGTCGCCATGTGATGTGCTGGGACTTTGTGTCAATATGTTCGCCGTTTCATGCATAAAACTTAATTTAGAAACTCATAAAAAAACTTATAATGTGAAGTTTATAAAATTAAAATCCTAACTTTGCCCCTGAGATAGCCAGAGTTGGGGCATATAATAAGATTCATGTTTGCTGGCCAGATAGTTAAGTTAGAGGGAAACATGTACAGGATTAATTAGATAGTATAATCTCCATATTATAAGGCATAGTATTAGTAAAATAATCATATTGTAGCTTGATGATCTCATAATTGATTAAAATAATTAGATACTCCATTAAAGATCTGGACATACAAGATTTGTTTTTTAGAGAGCAAGAAAGAGGTGGTCTTTAAATATTTTTTTTTTCCCCCTCAAATATGATGATCTTATTACTCTTATCTATCACCTGATTTTTGAAGCTATAAGTTTAGAGAACTTATGCCCAAACTCCCGTATAAGCCTCAATTGTCAAGTAAGCACTCCAAATTTGAGAGAACAGGTCAATCTATACACTACTTGATCTCATATGACAACTGAACAACTCCAACTTATTCCCATTGAGTATTGCGAACATCCAACAATGACATGGCACATAAATTTCAAAAGTATTTAGATGATCATTTCATAAGTAGGAGAGTTTAACGAACACAATGGAGATAAATTGATGTGTTTAGATGTGCATACTTCCACAAGTAAAACACCAACTCTAAAAGTGCAAATCTAGACACTTCAACTTGGTCACAACTAACAACTAGACAACTCCAACTTATCCCACTGTGTCTCGTAGACACTCACACTGATGTGACATATAAATTTTGAAAGTGTCTAGATGATCATTTTGTAAGTTGGAATGTTTAACTTGACACAATAAAGATAAGTTGAGGTGTCTACATGCATACACAAAGTGAAAAGTGTATACTTGTCAGCTAAGGCCTATTCGAGTGTATGTCTATGCATTATGGCTTATATGTATGTTCTCCATTTGAGGTGTCTAAAAATGCATACACAAAATTTACCTTTTGTAGAAAGTCAATTTAACCTGATACAGTAAAGATACTTGCAACATCAATGCACAGAACAAAAACTCAGATGAACAGTACTAGTAGAGTCCTATACAATTGAGTAATGGCACAAAAGGCAACCTTCTGATGTAAATGACAATTGAGAAGAGCCTGCTACCAATTCCAACAAAAGAGGACAAAGCCGATGTTCACCTTTTAACTCTAATGGATCTTTTCTTCTACTTTTTTTTTTTTTTGGATGAAGTCCGAAAAGATAGATCAGTCAGTTGACTGATACAAATATCATCCAGGCATAAGAGAGTATACAGAACCAGGTAAAAATCCTTAAGCCTGAATGAAACTGCTCATGATGTGACCAAGTTCTGCAAATGAGGGTATAGCAGCATTTCAGTGAAAAGGACAATGGGGTTTTTTAAAAACCAAAAAATAAAAAAAACAAAAGTGTTACTGATATTTAACTTATGTGCTCGTGACCTCTTCAAAAATGTTGACGGGTGCAAGCCGGATCCTCCACCAATGGTGCATTTTTAGAGGATCTGACAGGGGTGCCGGAAACATTTTTGGGGCGTCCGAGCAACATAGGATATTACTGAGTCATCTGAATGTCGTATTTGAGAACTGCTTAATTGGCAGTAAAACAATTCAATTTAGTACCAGGCAAAATCAGAACATCCAACACAGAGAACCAAAACAATGTAGTCGACAAAATTTAAAACAAATAATATATGGGCATCACATGAACGAGTGCAAACCAAAAAAAGAAGACCACTATAAGCTTCTCATCTTTTCTCCCCCTTTCCTCCCCAAAAGAATGGGAGGGACTGCATTTCCAGTTCGTTTTTTCAACAAAAAAAGAGAGTTGATAAAAATATATGTTGAAACGCGATGTTGTCAAGAAAAGTATTTGCATAAAATATAGGACAGAAGCTCAATTATAGGAGGACAAATAGATATGAAAGCATACCTGTATGCACATATTCCCTGAATCCCAACTTGCGATGCTCAAGTGGAAAATATAAACGAGAAAGTACATGTTGAACAACTCCCTCAGCCTTGATGAATGAGCACATCCTTTATCACATTCCTGGCTTCGCTACACAGCACATCTGAATCATTACCTTTCAAAGGCTTGTGGATGACAACTTTAACTGATCCTGGATATACTCTACCCTCCATCCCTGCTGGCATTATCCTGCCTGTTCCACTAATAGAAATTGGAACCACAGGCACTCCGGTTTTGGCAGCAACACTAAAGGCACCTTTCTGCACCACCAGCAAGAAAAAAAAAGAGCTAAACAGAAGACCAGTACACCTTTTACTAGGTTTATTTGCAATAAATTCATGTAATCAATGACCTGAAAAAAGGATTACCAGAATATGGTGCCATGAGTAGATTATGGTCTTATGCTTAACAGCTAAGGCAAAAATTACTTGCGACATTAACTACAGGTCTATACTTGGTTGTATTCTATTTGCCCACTATTACTTCTTGCAGTCTTCAAGTTGAAATTCCAATACGAACACACCAGAGGAAAAGGCATATCTGAAGATGATATTTCTATTCAAACAAGAAGCTACCTAGTGAATTGGAAACTTTCTGAAAGGTTATGCTGTTTTCTTCTTTTTTAGGGGGTGGAGAATGGGGTTGAGGTTGGGATGTGGGAGTAGATGGATGAGAGAGGGGGAACATAAGTTGTTTGGACATAGACCTTACCTTGAAAGGGCCTAACTTTCCATCTTTACTCCGAGTACCCTCGGGGAAGAAAAAGACAGATGCCCCCTTCTTGACTAAATCCATGCAACGCTTGAGACATTCCTGAAATCATAAAAGCTAATAAGAAAATAAAAATATCAAACCTTGCAATCAGATCCAAACCCATTTAAAAAATGATTGAATAGTTGACATACAATTGTATAACTTAAAGATTCAGTATAGCTATGAGGATATTTGTCATTAATCACATCAAATAAAGAATACCAATTGACTTCTGCTGTCCATGCGCCTTAACGGAATTAGACCCATCAGATACATGGCCCATCCAATAATAGGAATTAGGAAAATTGCAGTCTTGCTGATGAACTTGAAGTTTCTCCCAAGAGTAAGTAATGTATATATGTCCAGAAAGCTCTGATGGTTGGACACATATACTGCAGGAGTATCTGGAGAAGGAAGATTCTCTAAGCCCTCAAACTCGACTCTATAAAATGGTGTAATGGTCAAGGTTGCCCATGTCCTGGCAACAAGATGGTGAGCCTTCCTATGGTATCGATCAAATAACAGTACAAAAGGATGTTGCACAAGCATGATCACGAACAAAAAGATCGCAGAGAAAGCACTGACAGCGTAAAAGCAAATTGCTCTTACTTTTGACCTCAACTCTAGTTCTGTAAAAGAGAAGATGTATCTCTGTAAAAGCGCGTCCAAGTGAAAAAAAGAGATGGAAAAACAATTTTGAAATGCACCTGACAGTGGATAAGCAGCACCGGCTGAGCTGGTATTAGCAAGTTCGGACCTTGCAATAATATCTCTCAATGATCTATATTGTCTATAAAAGCTGTTATTTCCAAAACCGTTATTATACTTCTTTTGTTGGGGGGAAGAGGGAAGGGAGACACATGCTTCCCTACTTGTGCCAAAAGTTGTACTGCCTGGAACGGCATCTGCAGGAACAAGCAAAATCAATTAAGAGATCACTAGTTGTTCAACCTCCAGCTTGACTGATACAGATTAGCAAATAAAAACCAGGATAACTATCCAACATCAGATACAAAAATAGAAAAAAGAGTATGTGGAAAATCAGAAATCATTTAGAAAACCAATCAAGACGACAAAATCAGAGTCGGTTTCTTCCAATGCCTGAAAATAGAAGCGACCAAGCAAAAGAAAATTGATATCTGACCGACTATGTAACCCCAAGACTAGAACCAACTTTGCTCTTCTTCTTTTTTCTGACTAATAACCATCCTTTTCTTCTCAAACCAAACAAAGACAAAATATAAAGGTGTTATTTGTTTCTGTTACGTGAAATACTAAGTTTGGATTTCTTTCCAGTTTTTGCAAATACTATTTATCTGATGGATTTTTGCAAAAACAGGCAACCAAGTTTGGTAATCTACACACTCAGTTTCTTAAATCTTGAAAAGTGTTCTGCAAATCTGAGTTTGGAAACTTCCAATATAATTTACCTATTATTGCAAAAACTCTATCAAACAAATAAGTTTTGTAAAAAACGCAGAGAAAAGATAATTCCAAACCCAATAGATCCCTCTTTCCTAGCTTATAGAAAAAAAAAGGCTGCTTTTTTGTCAGGATGACCGAGATATCCCCAATGGCCAGTGACGCAAGGTTTGAAACTTGGCTGGTAACACCTCTACCTTTCTCCACTTAACTGCCAGGCTATTACCTACCTCATTCACTATGAACTCTTTTCTTTAATAGTATATAAAATTCTCCAGCATGTGTGGTTGAAGGGTTGGCACTGGCAGGACAGTCCAAGAAATGTGGATGCAAGTACAGATCAGCAAATTCACATCAAAATGCAGATTATTAGTGAATCTCGTAGTTCATCCTTTTGGCTTGGCCGATCTCGTTTCCGTAAGATGACTCAGAGATCTCAAATTATTTCTGATCATCTTTTTTAATTAGCAGGGTCAGAAGCTTAGCTGGGACCACTCTCCGTGAACTACAGAGTACAGAAGTTAGCTTCTTTTCTATGACATAAATACCAAAAGCAGGAGGGAACAATCTCAAATAAGACCCAATCAGGCATAGTAGTTCTAGCATTCCTAGGGGATGGAACATATATGAACTAAGAAATTCAATTATGAATCTTCACAAAGGGAGTAGATGCTTCGTCTCGGAGTCACTTAAAATGATGAGGGCACCAACTAGTTCAAGTGGCCAAAAATAGCTTACACGGTACTTTATCTATTATGCACTTTTATTTGTTCATGCTGTAAAGTTACAATTTGAGATTCACTCTATTGGAAAACAATATCTGACTAAAAAATACTTACAAAATTTTGTATTTCTCCAAACTGATTGCCTTAAAGACGAGCAACAGGAGTAGTTTCCATGGCTAGAAGTCAATTGCTGAAATGAATTGTGTATAACAAAGTCAATTAGAGCAGTAGAATGATATTCTCTAGATCATTTATAAAGTTTTACACCTATCTTGTACTGGCACATACAAATAAAACATGAGACTGAAGTTACGCACAGAAAAGATTTATCTAGCTTTTGAATGAAAACCAATTGTCAGTGACACTGTCAACTAGTGCAGTCATAGTAATTTTGGTCAATTGATTTATTCCTTCCCCTTTACAGAATCTACCCAGCTTTCTGAAGAGATGGCAGCTATGATCTCTTAGGCAGCTTTATCATTACATCACTGCACATGAGTGATGCAGTAAAATAAAAATGAGTAGCTAATATCACTGCACTCTCTCTTGTTTCACAAAGAATAAAAATCATTTGCAGAAAATGATTGGATCCACCATAAACAAAGTAACATTATAGCCAGGGACAACAACAATGTGTATGCTAAACTTGGATATGAACACAAAGACATGACTTTCTCCTGAAACCACAATTTCACACCTACTGGTGACGGGCATTGAACATATTTTTCCCTCTATTCGAAATTAGCTTTTCTAGATTCCTTTTTGTGTTGCGAAGTATCATCCCCTTGTTCATAATTAGATACATTTCAAACATGTTATTACCTAAAAAAATAGAAGAACTAGAATGACACACTTCTACAAATAAATAAATTCTTCAAGAAGCTTCTCATAAGAAAAGTATGTGTATGCTTAACATACTGATTGCTGATCAGCAAAGAATGCAGCCATGCAGAACAAAATCATAATAGCATCACTTCGCTAGTAAGTGAAGCTTCGTTCAAGAAAGAGAATGAAATTCTAGTTTCCAACAGTTCCAATAGCATCCAAGAGAGCTATCATGGATTTGGGATCTTGCCAACATCCTTCAAGAGATTAAGGAACCTTAACACTTTGTTTGGATCATTGTTACCCATTGTTTCATAATGTATTGTACTCTATTGTATTGTATTGTATGGTAGATACAATGTTTGACTAGATTGTATTGTTTGTTATTGTTTAGTAACATTTTAATTGTTTGGTTTGATTGTATCGTACTGTATTATCCTTATTTATTCTAGGGTAGGAGGTTTGACTAGATTTAAATAATTAAGGTAAAGGGTAAAATAGTATTTTAAAATATTATGTAAAAATATAATTGAAAAAAGAAATTAAGTAACAATGGGAACACACCAAATTGGTTGTTCCATAAAATAGGGGTTTCCATTGTTACGTAAAAACGAAATTTAACAATGCAGTACAATATATTTTAAGTAACAATCAAAACAAACATTGTAGGTATAGTAACAATACAATGGATAACAATGATCCAAACATAGTGTAAGTTATCAATTCAGGAAGGCTTGAAGGGGCTATAGTATGCTTAAGTGGAGTTGCAAAAGGAGGGGACCAAAGTCCTCATTAAGTGACTAAGAACAAGAAATAGCGAAGGCACAGACCTACTTTATTTGCATTTTCAGGCTAGAGTAAACTTTAAGGCTTCAGCTGATGATAAGTAAAATGACTCTTCTTTGATGTTCTACCAGCGGAGTTCCATGTATACTTCGTCAACCACTATTCAACTCCCCATACATAGTCCAATTGGCTGCTTAACATTCTGACCTTTTTCTTCAATATAGTACTAGCTATCATCATGCCACTTTCTAGACCATGCTCATTTTACTTCCTTTTCACTGTAAACAATTCTTCCATCACAACAATTCCTATCAATATTGTGTGTGTCCCTAACCTCTACATTTATGATTTATCCAATGCGGGCTTGCCCAAGTGGCAACACTAAGCTGATGGTCCTTGAGGCATTAGGTCCTATGCTTTCGAAGTCTTTTATCCCTATTAGAGATTCATATGCAAGTAGACAATATGAAGAACTTCAAGTAGCCGACACAACTTGTTTGCAATTGAAGCGTTATTATTGTTGTATAAATTCTTTCGTTCCATGCATAACGTTGCTAAAACATATATATTCATGGATTGAACCTTAGCATATACATTCATTGATTGAACCTATTTTCCTCCAAGTGGACTACTAGTCCCATCGTCTATCTTCTCTCTCCCACAAACAGTCTTTTTCATGTATTTGGCTTACTTACCGAGTACCAATTCAACATAGAACAGTGAAGAATCCAAATCGCCAACAGCAACACAGTTCAACATTTAAAAAAAGTACTAAACAAATTAAACTGATATCGGCAACACCACAGATGTTCGCAACCCTAAAGCAATGTTTTGTTCTTATTAATAATTCATTCAAAAGTCAAAACAACAGAATTTCAAATACTAACTAAATTCACAAAATCAAAAACAGAGAACACTGCCAAAAAGTAAGTCATTGCACTATCAATAAGCTCAAACAAAAATTTAGACGGAATTAGAAATTTACTGGATGCAGAGATGGCGACAGCGACTGCGATAACTTTCCTTTCTTCTTCCCTAAAAAAAAGAATCAAATCACAATATGGATCAGCAGATGCTTCACATAATTTTACAACGCATTTACGCATCACACGAGCTATTATGAATACGAAAAAACGGACAAATATAGGAAAAACATAAAAATAGATAGATAATTACAGAAATGGAGCGGAGGTGATTGAAAAAAGTGAAAACTGTTGAATTTTGAGTGATAACAGACTTCCATAGTATTCGTCGGAATCCTCGTCGGAGTTAAACGTCGAACATCGGAGGAGCTACTGATTGAGAATCGGAAAATGGGCGGTGGTTGTTATAGAGAAAACACCTCGGGGATAGTGATTTTGGACATAAGCGTTCGAATTGCTATTATGCGATTGAGGATTAGTATATTTTAATTAATTGTGCGTTCTAAAATAAGAGTCACTTTTTATTAAAATTGTGTATAATAAAAAAAATATTAATAATATAATAAAATATTATCAAGAGCTAGAATAAAATATATAGGTCTTCTTTTTATTTTATGAGTCATTTGGCACGTTATTAAAGAAAGAATAAAAAATTTAAATTTATAATTTAAAATATTTTTTAAATACATAGGTAGCCGTAACTTATTTTATTCAAAATAAAATAAGAATTTTTAAATTAAGTTTTAATTTATTAAATACCACTCTTTTGAAATGAACTAAAAAAAATCATGTAAAATAAAATAGAGGAAATATTAATTTTTGTTTTGAATAACTAAGGTTACACTTATCTTATGCTAACAATGATACAATCACGAAGACTAATTAGTGTCGTATTTTATGTGCGTTTTCAAGTTATCTTTAACATAATAAATATAGTAAAATCAGTCTCATGATCACGTCGACATATTTTTTAATATCTTTATGCTCTTTTCATCAAATTATTAGTCCGATAGCATTGTTATGTTTAGCAGTTTAAAAATATTTGTAATATTGTCATATTACTTGTTTTGAACTAAACGAGCATATTTTTCCCGAAGGTCAAATGCATCTCTTACAATTTAATTCTTGCTTTTTTAGGATGTTATATATATATATATTTCCATTCTAACTAAACTCTGCATAAATTTTCTGACCAAATTTTTTTCCTAACATTACACATATTCTTAATTTTAAAAAAAAAAATGTTTAACCAAACTTTTTGCCTAACATCATTCAATTTGCTATCTCTGCCATTAATAGCATTTAAATTAAAGAAAATCAAAATTGCAAGTCAAATTCTAATGGTAAATACCATTTATTTTTTTTAGTATATACTACATACACTATTATAAATCGTGACATATGCACGATACACCAAGCAATTATATATTGCCTTGTATTAAAAAAAAAAGAGTTTAACATGCACGTAACTAATCAAAAAAAGAATTACAACATAAAAGTAAAAACAATTAAATACGTAACATCAATGGAATCACGTATCAACAAACCTAATTTATGATTATATTGTTAGTGTATATAATTAGTTACGAGGACGGGTGTGTTCTGGATTAGAAGTTCCTGTGACGACTCTAGCGACATCCATGGCACTCGCCTCAGGCTTTTTCTTGGAATATAAGGTGAAATACGCGATCGACATTACTATGGCAAGGCCACCAACGGCGGCTCTAGCCGGGCAAAACGGCATCTTACGTGTTTGGTTGAGCACTTCTGTTTTCATGTTACCTGGTGAAGGTAATTTTGGTGACGTTTGGTTTCCTGTGACCGCGGCTGTCGCGGCCATGGAAACCTGTTGCCCCATTGACGGTGGTGGTGCTGCCATACCAGGCGCCCTAATGGAGGTGTGGGGCTGCCCGGGTGGTGGCGCCGCCCTTACTCCGGCTGACTTCATGTTTTCTTGTCCAACCATATTTTTTTGTTTTGAGTAAGTTTTCTAAGTTATTATTTTTTATTGTCGAAATTAAAAGTGATTTTCTTTTTTAATGACTTTTGGATGTGTTTTTTTAGGAGTATAAATAGTGCAAATGTGAAAAGTTTTGACAAATGTTTAATGGATTAAATTTGTTAGGTTGAATTCTTTGTGAGAGCATTAAAATAGGATTTGTTGAAGACTTTTGGCTTAACCTTTTTCATAGTACTCTTAAGTGGTTTTCAATAAAGCAAGACTCCTCAAAAATAGAAAGAAAATGAGAGGCCAACTAAAATATAATGTAACAAAAAATATATATTGTATAGTTATGAAAGTTGTATACTTATAATAATTAGTACTATAGTTATTATAAAAACTAACTTCATTAATTAGTTATTGCTATAAAAATCAAAGTTAGTGTTTGGAGTTTAGAAATTGAGAAAAAAAAAGTCAAAAAACTAATTCTAGTTGCAAAAGAGACAGATACATACGAATCCAATTGGATATATAGTGTATGTGAACAACTTACATTTAACTTTGACCACTTACATACGAGTATTTATGCATGTATCTGAAAATCCAACACGAATAATAATTTCAACAAAACGTAAGTAGACCGTAAACGAACGGCAATTTGGTGTTGTTTACCCATAAGCCAAACAGCCCAAAAGCTTGACCTTTAAACAGGCCCATTAGCCCATTGGACCACTATAATTTCAGGCCCATTAAAAGTCAAGAACGTTATCCAGTGATACTGGTTTGTACTCTTCTTCTTCGTGGAGTTCCAAAGCTCCACAAAATTTTTGGCTCCAATTTGAGCTTTGCCTATTCCTATGAAATATTCATCCCAAGTGATTTAAGGTGATATATAAAACTTCCCATGATGCTATTTCAAATTTTTTTTTCATTTTTGTTGTATTTTAGTTTAGTTTAGCACGATTTTTTTGGAGCTATAAGTTGATTGGGATATGAATTTTTGTGGGTGATTTTGAACCATTTGGATAAATTTATCTCGTGGGGTTCTGTTTTCTTGATTGAAATTCAGTTTAATATGAAAAAAAAAGTAATCTTGAAGAGGGAAAGTTCATTTTGTGTATGAAAATGTATGGATTTCTGTTGTTCCCTTTTCCTATCTGAGCTATCACCATCTACTTTACTAGGTGTGTTATAATACATAGATGGATGTGAAACTCGCGAAAAAAGTGATAGTTCGGTGTGATTTGACCATTATCTCTATTATTACAATTAGTGCTCTCTATCAGCTACCTATTCCATGGTTTGTTAGGAGTTATGATTTGTCTATAATTGAGTAGTTTACTATTTTAATTTGCCTTGAGTTGTAGAAGCTGTATTCTGCTTTAAGGGGGAGCATTATCACTTAGCTCATGTGTGTTTAGGGAGCTAGATTTTATTTTATTCAATCTCTTTCTTTTACAAATTAAATTGTGTCTAGCTCGAGTTGGTTCAAGTTTAATTCAGACAAATTTTGAGGATTTGCATTCTGTAATCGTAAGCTATACTGGGATTAAAAGTTAGACGTGAATGTTAATATGTCAAAGTACATAAGCTATGGCTGTGTAAACTTCTATAGTTATCCAAGTCAAGTTTATTGTATGAACAGAAATGGTATGACACAAACGCAAAACATGTTATCTCCAAAAGCAAGTGTGATTTGTCTCTATGCCTGCAACCTAACAAGAATTTGATGCGAGCCTAACTAGCTTTCTGGTTGCAGAATGGATTGCGGCTGTCTACACTCTCAACTTACTACCACAGTTTTGGTGCATAGCAAAGGGAGAAGTCAACCACCTAAATTCAGAATTTTGAGATGCAATCCCCAGCTGAATTTAAGCTCACTTGATTCTATGAAGGTTTGCTAATTCTAACTTGCATTATATTGCTTAGTAATAAACTATTATTTCACATTATTACCACTGAATAGATAGTGAGGATTCATGTAACCGACCCCAACTAGCTTGGGATTGAGGCAGAGTTGGGATTAAAAAACTGTTTGTTTTTCTAGTGGCAATGTTATAATTTGGAATTTTCTTGTAATGTAAAAACAGTGTGAGTACATTGTTTTGTCTGAAAGACTCTACTCACGGGCTCACCCCGTTACATCCTTTTATCTTAAATAAGTCTTATCCTAGTTCATACTTTGAAGTGGCTAATTTCTTACTACGCGCCTCAACCTATTCTGAAGGGGAAGGGTCAATAAAAAGGTCCTTCCATGATCTAGGGTGTGTAGGTGTAATAAAATAGGATGATACACCTTTCTTTAATAGGCAAATATAAAATGAAGTTGTAGTGCTGATTGAGGCAATTGGGTTGTGCAGTTCAGCTTTGTAGTGATGTTAAATTCAGTATATTTGGGAGATTACCACATTGTCCTTATCTATAAATTGATTTGTACTCTGTTAGGTGATAGCACCCTATTTAATCCCATTATGTTTTAGATTGAAGTACTTTTTGTAACTGTTTAGGTAATTTTTTTGCACCATGATAGCAGCTTTTTATCAGTGAAATGTATCTATTAGTGCTCGTGAATTGCTTCTAATTCTCATATCATATTCTTGTGGTTCAAGATTGTTCGAGCTAGAAATTTAAGTTTGTTATTAGAAACAATTTTCTTTTTACTTCAGAACAGCCATTGTAATATCTCCTAATGTTCATAGTTTTGTGGTTTGAAAGTTATGAGTCAACCGTAACAGGTACAGTGTGGTGACCAAAAGATTACTTTGGTTATAAATCCATAAACGATTGATAGTGCTTTGACTATTATTTGTGTTCCTATCCGTGCAATTACTTTGGTTATGAATCCATAATGATGTATAGTGCTTTAGCTATTATTTGTGTTCCTATCCGTGCTTTAGCTATCATGTAACTCTAGGGGCCAGGGGGTAATATTGATTATAGTTTATCGACCCTTCTCTTGGATCTTTTTTCCTTTTCTTTCATAAAACTAACCTGTTGGTGTACCATTGGCTTAGGTCAAACCATGAGTATTTTCTTCTGCAATCATTGGGGTGAAAGGATTCGCTTATGAGTTAAATTATCTCTTTATCTTTTTCTTATTTTTGAAATGAAACTCCTGTCTGAACCTGTTTGCAGCAAACTTGCAGTGGAGTGGCACTTGAATTGAAGCTTAGAAGGCCATCAGAGAAGTTATGTCCTGTCCAAACAGTTGGTATTAGATGTGATCATCCACAAAATGCAGATTTGCCTCGTTACTATTCAAGAAAGGAAAAGAAGCCCTTCCCAATACCTATTGTGGAGCTACGGAGAGCTGCCAGGGATAGAATGAAAAATCGACTACCTAAAAGACGTGTACCTCCTCCAAAGATCGGATTGGTTATCAAAAGCCTAGTTCCTGCTGCGTACAATGTGTTCAATGCACGAATGACAGTGATTAACAATCTCAAGCGGCTCTTGAAAGTGGTAACTGTTAATGGCTGCAAGTAATTCTCTTCCTGATCTTGACTTATTAGTAAATGATAAGTGTTTCAAAAGGCACTACGGTTCAATGCAATTCTTTCCAGTGCCTTAAGCTTTATATTAGCAAACTACGAATCGACATTCTTAATTCTGTATGAAATGCTTCCAGAAGTTCTAGTTCATATTCAATGATAATTCAAAGAAGCGTGATTTTTACTTGTATGAGAAAGTCTACTGCACAGTCGCGACTGCTTCAAAATCTTTAATATTTTGACGTTACATGTTGTGCCAACTTTGCAGGTGGTGTAATGAAATCCATGTTGGACCTGTTGGGCATCCGTTCAAGTCATGTAGAGGATCACAAGCTTCACAACGTAAAGGACATCACGAGTGGGGAAAGGCAGTTCTTGAAGACATAATAGTGCCACTTGAATGCTACCATCTATACGATCGCCTTGGGAAACGTATTACACACGAGGAGAGATTTTCTATCCCTCGAATCCCTGCGATAGTGGAGCTTTGTATCCAAGCAGGCGTTGATTTACCTGAATATCCTACGAAAAGGAGGAGAAAGCCAATCATATGGACCGGAAAAAATGAATTTGTTGATGCAGATGAAAGTGAATTGCCTGATCCCGAACCAGAATCTCCAAAACCACCAATTCTAGCCGAGATACCTGATCCAGAGGTAGAACCACCGTCAAGCACTGAAGAAACGGTATTGCTAGCTGAAGAAACACTCGTGGCATGGGAAAAAATGAGGGCTGGAGCCAATAAGCTGATAAAGATGTATCCAGTAAGAGTTTGTGGATACTGTCCAGAAGTGCATGTTGGTCCAAGTGGACACAAAGCACAGAACTGTGGAGCTCACAAGCACCAACAACGAAACGGGCAACATGGTTGGCAGACAGCAGTGCTAGACGACTTAATACCACCAAGATACGTGTGGCATGTACCCAATGTAACTCAACCATTGCAACGAGAGCTTCGAAGCTTCTATGGACAAGCTCCTGCAGTGGTAGAAATATGTGTACAGGCTGGTGCTGAAGTCCCTGAGCAATATAAGCCAACTATGAGATTTGATGTGGGGATTCCTAACAGTATCAAAGAAGCAGAAATGGTTGTTTGATTGTAGTGGTTGGAATGTATAATAGCATTTAAGTGTTTATCCTAAAGATTGAAAACCTACTATATGAAGGAAAATGGCAAGTTCCAAATTCCGTCTCAGTAGGACATGTATTTCTATTACTATATAGTGACCAAAAAAGAACATAATTCCATTGCCGGGACTTGAACCCGGGTCTCTCGGGTGAGAGCCGAGTATCCTAACCAACTAGACTACAACGGATTTGCGTTCTTGTATAAACCTAAAACTGAATTAATAAATAATAGTCATGTATGTTCAAATAAAAAATTGAGTGTAAAAAAACAACGGAATAAATGTCACATATATCCTTTTACTATTGGAAATAGTTTAAATATAACCACCGTAATACTTTCAATCTAAATATTCCCTCTTAATTTTGATGCAAGGACATATGACAAATTTATAATAGATGACCTAATTTTAAACTACTTGATTCATTCATAAACTCGCAGTGTTGTAATGAAAGGTTCAGACAAATTAATTTTTAAAAAAATTTAGGTAACTGAGCATAGATTGTCTTAAAACATTCAATACCAATCAACGTTCAAAATTTTAAATCGGTGAATATGAAATATCATCATACAAACCATCAATTTGTAGCCAAGGCTTGTCAATTAAACCATCAATATATATAAAAGGTAAATAATGTAAACATTTTCTTTTTTACATATAATCTTGAATCTCTACTAAAATTTTTAGTTTTGCAAAGACATCTCTTTTGTTTTTTCCATCGTGTTGAGGGGATTAAAAAATTTAGTATACATACATAAATAAATTACTTTTACCTAAAATACATATTAAAAGAATTTCAATAAACGGCTTCTCTACAACTATTTTCTGCCTCGACAAATACAAATATCATCAGATAACTTCATCTACCGAAGCTTGAAATCATAAGAAGTTATCTAAAGGAATATTTGGATTCCTCCCTTTGAACTTAGCTCTGCAACTATTATCTACCTTAACTAACACAAATACCAAGTAACTCTATCTACCGAAGCTTAAAATCATAAGAAATTGTCTAAAGGAACATTTTCTTTGCCTAAGATCTATTGGACTTGGACCATTTAAGCCTAGTTTCTAAGTACAACCAACATATACAATATAATCACACTGTTTTCTTTGCCTAAGATCTATTAGACTTTGACCATTTAAGCCTAATTTCTAAGTACAACAACATAAACAATATAATCACACTGCGCTGACCGATAGACCCTCTGATTAAAAAAACAAGCTTAATTTCTTGGCACAACAACAACATACACATCGTAGTCCTACAAAGTGAAGTCTGAGGAGGATAAAGTGTCCGTATTAGCCCTGTTCCTGATAGAGACACAACTCAAATAAACAAGCCTTATTTCTTAATGAGAAACAATAAACAATCCAAAGAAAGAGATATGATGCAGATTATGCAAAACATAAAACCAGCAGTATTTTACCCAAAAAAAAAAAAAAGAGTAGAATTTTCACATAGTTCAACTGTGCTGTCAAAAGCTCAAAGCCAATACTTTCTCTAGCCATAACAGCAGTTTTCTTTCTTTTGTTTTCAACAGTGCAAATAACACAGTTTATAATCTAGTGATATCAAAGTACCACATTAGGATATGATAATGTCTTAAAGCTTTGGCAGTGATTATATGCTGCCATGACATAACTAATTCTTGGTACCAACATCCTTAACGGCGTTAATCTGCTCTTCGCCCATCGCAGACATAACAGACACCACAAGATCCTTTCCTTCCTGGAACCCATCTTTAACCTACATAACATAAAACAAAAAAGCTCAGCCATTGGGATTGCCTTTGGTACGACACAAGTCATTTTTTCGGTCATTATATTACATAAAAATACTTTCTTAAAAGTTGGTTTCAGTATTTGGTTGGTGAATGAAAATTATTTTCCACAAAAGATATGTATTCGAATTTGATAATATTAACAGATGAAAATAGTGTGAGGAAGTAAGAAAAACGACTTCCGCATATAAGTGCATGGGAAGTCATTATTCCATTTTACTGTATGAAAAGATATTAGAAAGCATGTTCTGTGCCGTGTTGTCCAGAGTTTATACCTGCTTCAGCAGATTTTCATCGGTGGGAAGCCTGAGGTCATCCTTGGTGTTTCCACTTTCAGTAAGAAGGGAGACCTAAGACAACAAAATGAACAAATTGCCACAAGAAAGAATCAGCCAAAGAAACCTCTAGCTTAGGAAACAGAACTTCAGGGGATAGAAACATGGCAAAATTGCCTCACTTTTGATAAGTTATTTTCCAATATCACTCCCCTACCATTAATCAGTTTGATCTTACTAACACCTAAAAAGGTATCATTTCGTTATTTCTTCTGTGCAACCGGACGTAATGTGACATCTATCAGTTTCACCATACCATTTTGAGCTTAAGAAAATGATAACGATAGAAGTTTTCATGGTGAAAAAAATGATTAACCAAATGAATCCCTATGTTGCTTGGACTTCCAAAAGTAGTGCAGCAATAATTTTGGAGAGTCCGAGCAACATAGATGAAGCCTATAAAGTACTTTTGACGTACTACAATAGATGTTATAGAAACTTCGTTTAGGTCTCTGTTTATTTTGCTGACATAATTCGCAATAAATATTAATTGGTGGCTTTCAAGAAAACAAAGCATTTGTGTGTCTATGCATATGACTGTGTGTGTGTATTGCAAGGAAGAAAGGAATAGAACCCACCATAGCCACATCATTTGGGATTATGCTCAAAATAAAAACTGAACCTATGCTAAAACAAGTGGATTAAAAACTCAAGAAATCTCAGTCGTTGATAGTCATCTAAACCGGTCTGCCATAAAATCTCAGTCATAAAAAACAATGTGGTTAGGTTTAGTTTTTTTCTTTTAGCTCCAGGTAGAGTAGAGTGACTGTTCCACTTCACATAAGTGGTAAAAGAAAACTTACAAAACCATCTTCAGAGATATCAATCAGCTGATAGTCGGTACGGTTGACATGTGGCACCTGAGAAAAACATGTACAAACCAGAAAAAATGAAACTTCCGTTGCTAGTAAACCAAACATACAACAGTAGAAACAAAAAGACGGGAAAGAACACTTCATTACGTCACAATTGTGGGAGGATGGAACGATATCTTCCAGTTTCTTTCCATTGAAAATGTCAATTGCCACAAAGTGACATTTAGCATGTCCGTGCTTTCCAGTTTTTGAAGTGGAGACCTCAACAACCTGCTCAAGATTATCATAAATATAACTCAAGAACCTTCTTTGAAGAGCCATGTATCCAAAACTAGACCAGTAAATGAATATACAAGGTTGCAACGAAAAGTATAAAAAGAAAATTACAAATAACTCAAGACTTGTTTAATCTGCTATACTATCTTGTTAGTCTTTTTTAAAGTCGGCCTATTTATTTAACAAGGCTTGCACAATCTAGTTGCCTTAGCACCTGAATAGTACTTAAAAATTGAAATCTGTGACAAGGATGGATTTTAATTGATGAACTTTTTTTTTTCATAAAGGATGTTAATTGATGAACTTTAAACCCCGAATATCTTCCGTAGTTGGACTATTCAGCTTGCATATTGCCGGAAGCTCCATTGTTGCCTAGGAGCATATGAAATATTGAGATATTATACCGTCTTTGATAACCTTCTTCAGACAATGTGAGGCAGCTCCAAGTTCAGGCAAAGCCATAAATTAATTATTAGGATGGTATTTGAATGAACAAATGATATATATACATCACAAAGAGTCATCGGACAGAGAAAGTTTATTAGCTTGAGAGCAAGGGATTGAATGTGTTCCGCAGATAATTAATATGAGTTCCAATCCACTGCCTTGCTCCACCTTGGCTATACTTAGCCCTGGGAATGCCAAGACTCCCTTGAAAAAATTGTCTCTTTTTCTTAAAAAAGTATTTAATCTAATCAATCAGCTTAAAGACACCATTTTTCTTCTATCAGCAAATAGATCTTACAGCAAGGTAAAAGATTTTAGAGAACAAAAAAAGACAGGCAAAAGGGATCATCAAGATCTGTTTCTACACATCCAATTCATAAAACCCCATAAAGATGCATACAATACGAACCACTAGCAAGGTGACATTATAAAACCAAAAAAAACCTTGCAGAGACGGCTTTTGATTTTCTAAACTGGACAAGTAAAAGTGGACATCTATTTTTAGTAGAGTAAACAAGTAAAAGTAGACGGATTATTAGGAGTTTATTTCACTAAAATATATGGCCAAACAGGAGCAAACTCCATAAACTTTATGCCCAGTCAAAGTAATAAAACTAATCAATCACTACAAGTTCAGATTTTGCAGCTTAATGAACACACCATTTTTCTTCAATCAACAATTACATCTAAGAAGATCAAATAAAACAAGATCCAGAATGAAAATCTGACCAATCAAATTCCGAAAAAAACAGGCTAAAGGGTTCATCAAGATCTGATTTTTACACACAACCATTTATATAATATGAACTACTAGCAAGGTGAAACTTTTTAATACACAAACAAAAACAGATAAAAGGGTTCATCAAGATCTGATTTTTACGCACACCCAATTCATGAAAAACACATTAGAGAATCATAAAATATGAACAACTAGCAAGGTGAAACTTTTTAATATAACAAAACAAGCAAAAGGGTTCATCAAGATCTGATTTTTACACACACCCAATTCACTAAAAAGTCATAAACATGAACTACTAGCAATTAAAAAAAAACAGACCTTGCAGGGACGGCCTTTTATAACGATGTAACCATTCTTACGGATGGTTCCAGCTTGCTGTGGGTAAGTTTTTGAGGCACCAGCATCTGCCTTTGACTCAAAATGGTGTTCTTCGTCCGACATGCTTCTCTCTCTAGGATTCCCTTTCTCTCTCTAGGATTCTTTTGCTATTTGGGGGAAAGAGCAAAAAAGGACTAACACAAAATTTGAGGACCCAAACACTAACAGAGGTGAAGCTTGTTTTATTCAGAGAAAAATAACAAAATTGGTCCCTTGTTTTTTATATGATGTTCAATATAGTCTATTAAGTAAATATACGAGTAATTTTGATTCTTAAAATCTTTGATTATCGACAATAACAATATCATATTCAATTTAATCTCACTTGTAACATATTCATCGATTTACACATTTGCTTGAATTAAAGGCCCATATACTTATCAAATCATGATTGTTAAGTTTAATCGTAATTATAAAAAAATATCAACGTAAACTCGTATTTCAAAGTAAAATTTTATAATTTATACTATATGTTAATCTATTTCAACATATAATATAATTTCTATTAAGTATAATCAGTGTAATTTTTTATATTACATTTTCATAATTTCTAACCAAAAATCTATTGTCAGTACTTATTTTTTTCAACTAGTTCTAATTAAGTATAACAATAAAAAGTACTATTAAATATTTACATATCATGAATTAGTTGAAAATTAACTAGATATCACAAAAATTACTATTAAGTCATAATTTTTCTATATTTCATGGACTAAAAGTGCTAATTTCCCTAAAAATCCCATAATGCTTTGAACAACAAAGAGTCCCATTAAAAAGGGGGAATATGACTTTATGACCAAATTCTTGTTGAAAGGTACATATGGATATTTTAATGTTTTGTACAATTACATTTAATTTATATCTTTGACTTTCTCTAGCCAATAATTACCTTATTTGTCTTTGAAAAATGATATAATTACTTTATCGATGTAATCCGCTGCTTGAGTCGCTGGTGTTCTGGAACCAAGCATAGGCCTTCGCCACTTCAAACGGGGCGCTTCGCCCCTCTTTTTTTTGAATTCGAAAGAGCGAGATTTTACTTATTCAGAGGGATGAAAGACAAACAAAGGGATCTACTTGATTTATGTTGATTAAATATAATTTTTAATAAGATTTATTAGGAACGTATTTTACTATATTAATTTTATTAATAATATTTCAGAGTACTAAATTTAATTACTATTTTATATAGTTAATTTTAAGAAATTATTTGATATATAAGATAAGATAAGTTTATGTTATTAAATGAATTGATATAATTTATTGAATTAGTTTAACCATTATTTTCGTAGAAAGGATGAAAAAATAATTACAAAACTATAGCTTATATTTTATATATCCAAATGATGGACATCTTTCACTAATTTTTTTTTTGGTAATTGAAAACAAGAGAGTAAAGCATCTTGAAATTGACAACATTTATTTAATTATTTTTTAATTTTATTTTATGATTAATGGAGAAGGAATGAGATGCCTCTAATGAATGGACAAAACTAGTCCACATACAGATGCTAACATATTAAATAATGGACTCGAGTTGTGGTGTAGTGATAAATTTGCTTCACGATTAATTAGAGTTTTCAGATTCGAGTTATAAGAATGAAGAAAATTTTATTGGGAGCATCACCTTGAATATTCTTGGCTTGCGATCCAAATTTTATTGAAACCCTACCAAATATAAAATTTACTTCTAAATTTTGATAATACATTTTTATTACACAACACTTCACACTTAAATATTCATATCATTTACCCGCTTCAATACAACTTTATTTCCTTAAATTTACATAAAATCCTATCAAATTCTCAAATACGCAATAAAAAATTGTTTGAAATTCCTACAAAGCTATTAAAAAAAATCAGAAATTATATTAAAAAATTTACATAAAACTCTATTAAGTAAATAAAAAATAACAGAAAGTACAAAATTCGAACAACTAAATGTTTGTTTCTGCTAATTTTCTTTATGCTATTGTCCCCCTCAAATCTAATATATAATCTAATTATAAAATTTTCATATATTTTAATAATTTATAATATTTTTTAGTAGATCACAAATATTTTTATTTAAAATATTTAAAAATTTCATACACAAATCTCAAATTAAATTAAAACTATTCGATTCTCGAAAAACGAAAAATATCATGTAAATTTGAACGGTAATTTTTGACAAACTTAAAAAGTTAGGTACTAATTTGAATCTGTCTTCAAACATAAGGGACCATTTTTATAATTTTCTCAAGAATACAAGGTCTAAACTGAAATTTCCTCAAAACTTTTTTCCACCAGAAAATTCAGTCGCCTACCACTGAAACCGAAAAAGAAAAAAAAGCTTCAATTTTTCAGGCGATTATGGCGATAAGCCTACCATGGCATCCCTTAAACCCTACTAAAACCCTAAGTTTTGCTAACAGAACAGCAAAGGTAAACCTACCTATTCGGCAAGTTAGTTATGTACATGCTTTCAGGCGGAGTGATTTTGATGGATTCGCAAAACGAGTTAGATCCGGTGAAGCATGGAAAGATGTGTGGAGGAATGCTAATGATGGTTTTGAGCAGTTTTTATATGAATCTAAGAAGACTGCGGAACGTATTGATAGGAGATATGATGTTTCAAGGAAAGTATCGGATGTTGCACAGTCTGCTGCTGATCGTGCTAGAGAAATTGATCGTGATTTTGAGATTACTCGGAAGTGGCGTACTTTTTCTCTTGATTTTAGATCAAATTTGCCTAGGGTTTGTTTGCTTATCCTATTGCTCCTTTATATTACTGATTAGTTTGATTCTGTTGTATGCTGATAATAGAACTCACTCTGTGTGCTCAATTTGACTAATATTTGAAGATAAATTGGATTAGATTGCTATGATTTTATTGCATGGAATAACACTTTGAGTCCACGTCGGTTAAATGGGTTGGGAGCTGGGGATTGTAATATAGCCTTAGGCCCTCTCAGTTACTAGTTTGTTCTCCTGAGGTTATATTAATGGTGTTAGAGTCACCCACCACCCTCTATGCTCGCCGTGCCTTGGATGGTGTGGCCGGTATGATAGTTTTCGGCTGGGGCTAGCTATGTACTTCGCACGCCCGCTAAGTGTGGTGGTTTGTTATGAGAACATCCCAAGGCGGTTAAATGGGGAACTGATGTGATTGGGCTTATATTTCCTTAGGTTCTCTTACCTCAATAGCTAGTTTTTGGGGTGTGGTTGTCCTAAGGTTGTATCAAGATCAACTCCAATTTTTTACGATGAAAATTTAGATACTAAAAGAACTATACGAAAATACAACATGTAACGCCTTTTCTCATGTCGATTTGATGAAAAAATACATTTAAAAGTGTTGGTCAAAGTTCAAATTGTTTGTTTCTCGAGTCTCGAGAAACGAAACTTTACAACTAATTTGGGACGGAAGGAGTAATAAATAGAAGATTGTGCAAGGACGAGATGCCCAAATCTAGAAATGGTGTAGAAGGTTATTTTTTGGGAAGACCGCATCTATTATTAGGGTTTGTTTGGTTCTTGGGGTAAGACATAAGAATCGTGGGGTACAATATGGGGTTACTTTATCCCACATTTGATCTGTGGGTGAAAGGATAACAATCCCATGGAATTTACTAAAAAGGTGGATTTGCTATCCCAGCTATCCCATATAGAAAGTGTGATAGCTAATCCCGTGGGATATGCCATCTCATCCTTATATAACCCTTCGGACATAGATTACCTTTAGTTTCCTCCCCAATGAGTCGTGGATTTTTTCAAAAAGCTTTTAGTACTGAAACAATGGGACAGAGAGTAAAAGCTTTAGCTGGATTTTCTAACATGTTATAGATATAATATAGTACTAATATCTTTCCCATTAGTTAATTGATTTAGTGCCATAAAGTATGTTCTGGATCTTTACTTCCATGCCGGACTCTTCTTCATGCCAGTCAGGTTTATGGTTTCAGTGATTAGTTAATTGATTCGTACAGTTCATTATGGATTTTGGGTTTGATGCACTTGAGCCGAGAGTCTTTTGGAAACAACCTCTCTATCTCCACAAGGTAGTGGTAAGGTGTGTGAACACTATACCCTCCCCATACCCTACTTATTGGGATTTCACTGGGTATGTTATTGTTGTATTATGGATTCTTATCCATCCCATGAGTTAGTTTCATATGAATTAGGACAAATCGTTTTTTTCTATTTCGGCTAAAACGTGTTCCACCATTAGTTAATAGATTTAAATTGGTATTTTCAAGTTTGTCATGGGATTCCTTTTGCTCCTGCCAGTGAGCGTCATGCTAATTGTTTTTTCTGTTGCTGCTGCAGTATAGGAAGCAATTGAATGATTTTATGGATACTCCGCTGGGAAGAAGTGCTGCTGTAAGTGTTATTTGCTTTTCGAAGACACATGTCATGTAAACTTATAGCACAGTTCTTAAATACCTTAGACCACATGTCATTGATTTCTTATGAGAATTTAGATACATTGCAAGTTGAGCTGGGAAATTGATGAATTCCGTTTGTTCTATCCTCTATGAGGTGGAGAAGGATCATAAAAGTGTTCAGTATATGGGATTCGTTTAATGTTCTTCTATTGACGTGAAAATAGGAACAACACTTCCTGTCATAGAAATTTCATTTACTCTTGTAGTAAAGTTGGTATAAAGCTTGATATTCGGATTTCATATAATGTAAGTTGTTCTCAATATGCTGTGGCTGCTTGATCATTGTAGTATATTTCAGCCTTTTCATATGACTTTTGAGTCATTGCAAATGCAGTTGCTAGTTCGGAGTACAGTTCCGACTGCCACAATTGTATTGTAAAAGACATTAGAAAAATTGCTATGAGTTGGTATCTAATTGCATTTCTGTTCATACTAACTAGTCATACATCGTTCTCCAATTTTTCTATCTTGAGCTGTGGGTTATTGGCAGATATACCTCTAGAGATCTTATCATCGTGAACTTGGATATTGTCTATTCTATATTTGAAGGTAGTTATATGTATTCAAAGCTTCTAGGAGCTTTTTTTCAACATATCAAATATCCCTGAAGTTATTGTTCTAAATCCAAGTCTTTTATCTTGCTCAAAATCTGAGTCTTATGTGTCTTTTGCAGACAATATTCTTTCTGTGGTTTGCTTTATCGGGTTGGCTGTTCCGAATTCTGATAATTGCAACATGGGTTCTACCATTTGCTGGACCTCTTCTTATTGGGGTTGTCGCCAACAATCTAGTCATCAAGGTAACTTTATATCTCAATACCCTCGTGCTTAGAAGTAATTATGTATGAATAGAACTGTTGTTTTGACTGAGTTTACTAAGTAACTCCTCCATTAATAAATGAAACATCTATTATTTAGTGTCGCCTCTTCAGGTTTACGTTCATTAGCAAGGGAAAGTATGCCATATAGCCTTGATGACGACACTGAAGCGCTCAACATGTTTTGTGCCTCTCTTTAGTGCTTAAATGCACCTTTGATAACTCTGTTATATACAGATAATTGACACATTTTTGAGTCTTAACTCTGCTTATGAGCTACATTGTGAGAAAATGCTGTGTTGCTACGATGACTAGTTTGCAGCTTTCAGCCCATTGTCACACGTCTTGTTTATCCGCGCAGGGTCAGTGCCCATCTTGTAGGAGACAATTTATCGGAAACAAGAATTCAACAGTTCGCTGTGCCAACTGTGGAAATGTTGTGTGGCAGCCGAAAGGAGGTGACATCTTTTCTAGAGGCAGTCGAGGAGGTACCACTTCAAAATCCCAACCAGATATTATTGATGTCGAGTTTGAAGAAAAATAGGTGTACACTGGTAAGCATACGAAAGAGTAGAATGTTGTTTGATGACAGGTAAAACCCGAAGGCTATTCCCATCCCTGTCGCTGGTGATGCCAGTCATCTGTCCTTTCTATGAACACAGAAACAGTAGAATGTTGTATAATGCTATCATTTTATTTTTCAATTTTTCTTCCCCTTTCAATGTATTTATTTTTTTGCTCTTCCCTTTTAGTGATCACAACTTTGGTTAGTTTGTGAAACTTTAATATATACATTTGGAATGGAAACTGAAATAGCTGCATTCTACTAATGATATAGTATGATTTTGCAGACCATCAACTCATTATGTTTGATGAGAAAAAGTATAATGGGGTCAAATAAGTTGCATATAATACCCTTTAATGTGACCTTAACTGACATTTATGAGAAAAATAGACATTTAAATTTGTATAAAGTCGAATTCATTTATTTGTTTTTAATAGATCAAACCTAAAGAAACAATTGTAGCTAAACTTGAAATGGTTTGCTGATGTTAGATATAGGTTTTTAAATAGCAGTCCAAAAAGTGGTTACTGGTGAACTTCAGCCATAATTATAGCAAGAAAAAAAAGGGCCAAATATTAAATACTACAACCCATATCTCCTGCAGCTGGCTTGGACATTCAATACCTTTTCTGCGCTAAATCGGTTCACTCTTAACTAGTAGTCTCAAGTTCGAACCCTAATTAGAGACAAAATCTAGCTAGAAACGTTATTTCTGAATAGGCCTCACAATTCAGATTTAGTAAATAAAAAATATTGTTGTTTCTTGATTTATCGAAATGAACTAATAGGAATAGAGAGTATTTACTTAAGAGATGTAAATAAAAATACGTGATAAATATTTTGAGACAGAAAAAATAGTACATTGAGTTAGAAATTCTTCAGACATGCTCCAAAACCAAATCAATGAAATACTAACAATTATAATAAATTAGTACCAACAGTGACCAAGCTGTCATGCATGTCTTCAAAACACTGAATTATTATCATACTCCATTAATGTACCAACATTTGTGACAGGTAACTTTTTTAAGATTCCAAGAACATGACATTATTGATTATGTTGGTTGTGACTTTACTATGTTGTAAGCACACATCTTGCTAGTATCTAGTGCTCACACATTTTGTTTGTTTTTCTTGTTGAAATCATATTATTATGACAAACTCAATTCGTAATCGTGATGTTTGAATCAGTTTATTTATAAATTATTTTAATAATATTAATTACTTGTAACATATCATTAGTTTATCCGTACCTTAATTATTTCGTCGCTAGATGCTTGTTGCTAGCTTATGCGTATCTCAACCATATCACCATAGAATACATGTTACTTGTACGGACAAGCTTGTTTTATCTCGACCATTTTACCGTTGGATATATGAATACTTATACGAGCCAGCTTGTTCGTACAAGTACCTTGTATATTTCATCATCGGATTACTTGTTACGACTTTCACTAGTACTATTTCACCGTTCGATACATGTTACTTTATATAAATCAATTTATTTGTATCTGAACTATCATATTATCTATATTCTAACTGATTCACCAAAATATATATTACTTCTCATCAATATAAATTTTGAAAAAATAAATACTAATATTTTTTTATATATAATTTTCACTCACTTCATTCACCATTCCGCTAACCTAAGAGGGTAGAGCACATCTAAATGATTGAACTTAAGCAACAGAAAAAAATTAGTCAAAAAGTGATTAATTAAATTAATGTTAGAGGAATTAGAATACATTAAACTTCTTGTCCTATATACACAATGACACATACTTCATGAAAAGGACCACTAGAAACAGTGGTCCTTTATGGTTTTTCTGCAATTACTATTTCCAAGAATTGAATGGAGCCCCATAAATTAACACCAAACAGGTCCATCAGAATATATAATGAAAAAAAAAATCTGCCTTTATAATTATGTTGTTTGAGATTTTATAAAATTTCTAAGAAATTATGTTGTTTAGATTCTTTAAAACTATTAGTATGTATCGAATTCTTTGAAATCTATTTATTCAATAGAATTTCACATGTGAGTGACAACATTTTTTAAAAAGTCACTCTTAAAGAATATTATTAGTGTGTCGAACATCGAATCATTCTGAACTTGTGTATTTTTAAAGAATTCGATATGGATGTAGTAATATTTTTGGAGATTATGATATCATGATAAGGATGTAAATAAAGCATTTGACATGTTTGTTGCCTCGGCTTTTAAAGATACTGTGTCGATTCTTCAAAATCTAATGTTATTTTAAAAAATCTAATGAGTGCAGCAATATTTTTGAAGGTCTCAACAACTACTGCAACACTTGTATAACAATGCACAATGAACTCTTTAACAGAATGATTTTGCAACATCATGAACCAAGCACAAAAGTTTGACACTACAAAAAAGGTCATTTCTTGTTTAAACGGACTAAAAAGAACAGTAACACAAATAGATTGAAACGGAGAGAGGAACTCGTAAAGATTTCAAAGAATTGAAAGACAAATGACAATGAGTGGAAAATTTGTTCTTCATCAAGGGTCAAGCAAAAAGCCTATTTTGTACTACAACTTAAAAAACTTTTCCAGTGGAAAATGAGATAATATTGCATAAAGCAGCAAACAAAAATATTGGACTACTGTACAATTCCCCTTGTGCTAGGTAACAACACAAAAGAGAACTCAAAATCCTCATAGTTGCCAATGCCTTTGTGTCCTTTTTATCTTCATTGTTGTGAAGGCTCAATATCCTTGAGCAGTCCAACTACTTGATGCATACTTGGTCGTTTCGCGGGAACTTCAGCTGTGCATAGATAACCGATTTTCAAGGCTTCTAGTATTTGTGTCTGTGATGCAGTTCCACGAATTTTTGGATCGATAACTATTGATCCCTCGTTGTTCCTTACTAATCCTCTAACCCAACCAACCAAATTACCATCATTGTGTTGTGGATAATCATCTTCAACTGGTTTTTTCCCGGTAATCAGCTCGAAAAGGATGACTCCAAATCCATAGACATCTGACTTTGGTGTAGGATATTTAGGTGAGCTGCTCTCTGGATGAAGAAATTCTGGGGGAATGTATCCAGGTGAACCGCGAGTGATCTCATCCTCGGGTCCTGTGCCAAAGATTTTGGCCAATCCAAAATCGGATAGTCTAGGCTCCAAGTTCATATCAAGATAAACACTGCTAGCTTTGACATCTCTATGTATAATGGGAGGTGAACAACCATGGTGTAGAAATGCAAGTGCTCTAGCAGTGCCAAGCGCGATTTTGTGCCTAAATCTCCAAGTGGTTAACAATCCTTCAGAACCAACATTCTGAATACTGTTAATATCATCCTCCTCTTCCCACGTGTCCGTGCTCCAGTCTTCAGTGGTAGTTCGAACCCCGAGTGGCAAGTCATGAAGCAAGTTCTGCAAATTCCCGTTCTCCATGTAATCATAAATGGCAATTCTTTGCTCACCAGCCAAGCAGTATCCTGTCAATGGAACAAGATTAGGATGTTTTATCCGGCCAAGATACTCAAGCTCTCTAGCAGCTTCATGGTCTGTCATAGTGGAACCATGAACAAGAACTTTCACTGCCACATGAATGCCACCTGGTAAAAAGCCTCTATAAACAGGACCAAACCTCCCTTCAGCTAACAATGTACCTCGATCGAAATTAGAAGTTGCAGATAAGAGATCTGCAAATGTGAAATTCAATAGTGGCTTCTCGAAAATCACAACAGGCACTGAGTTTGCTTGCTTAACATCAGCAACCCAAGTTGTTGAATCAGTCTGGAAAGAAAAGGGACCAGAAATAGTCTGTTCTTCCTTGTAAGAATTCTGTTTAACTGCCCATATCGTGGTTTTCCTTCGACAACCAAACGCCAAGAACAGTAAACCAAGAAGCAGAAAGACCATAGAGAAAGTTAATGCCAAAGCAAGTTTAAGGCCTCTGTGTTTCGGAGCTTTCTTGTGGAAGAGAGCTGGGTTGGCAGCTATAGGACATCCATTTGATGATCCCATAAACGCCGAAAGGAGTGTTTTAGAGGAGAATTCAGTAGCACAAAGAGTTAGATTGTTGTAAGAAAAATTGAACCTTTCCATCCTTGGGAGTATCTCTACAAGTGGCAATGGGATATCACCAGTCAAATTGTTGTATGAGACATCAAGAACCAAAAGATTTCTATTGCTCAGTGGAGGAATGCGTTTACTAAGATGGTTTTTGGATACATCAAGGATTTTCAAGCGACTCAACGACGAGAGCTCTTGAGGAATTTGGCCAATCAAATTAGTTCCAGACAAATTCAGATACTCTAAGCTAGATAACATATCAGTTTGTGGAAATTCTTGATGTGAAAATCTATTATCTGCAAGATTAAGGTATAGGAGATTTCGAGCATTCTTTAATTCTTTAATGATCTCTCCACTAAGGTGATTCTCAGATAAATCAAGATAAACCAAATGAGACCAATCAAAGCTGGAACTGAAGTTTACCTGAGAAATGTGACCATCAAACTGGTTTCTACTCAAATCAACCACTTCCAATGGCCCCTCAAAAAGACCAACAACAGAACCCTTAAACAGATTGCCTGAAATATTGATATGAGTGATTGAATCCATTCTTGAAAAATCTGAATCTTTACCAAGAATCTCATTTTCTGCAAGATTCAAGAACTTGAGCTTGTGAAATGTAGAACCAAAATCATTAGGAAAACCAGTGAGTCTGTTTTCTGAAAGATCAAGGGATTCCAAAGAATGACAGCCCGAAATTCCCGAAGGAATTTCTGAATCAAACAAGTTCTTACTAAGATTAAGAGAATGCAAACTTGAAAGGGAGCTAATGGCATCTGGGATTTTCCCAGAGAAATTGTTGACAGAAAAGTCCATGATTTCAAGAACACCAAAATTGCCTATGTTACTTGAAAGGTCACCAGAGATATGGTTATGTGAGAGGTTAAGGTACTTCAGTGAACCTAAACTCCATATATCAGAAGGCAAACCAGTGAGTTTATTGTTGCTCAGATCCAAATACTTAAGCTTTGTGAGTTTACCAATGGTGTTATCAGGAATAACACCAGATAAACCAAAACTTTTAGCTGTCAAATTAACAACATTTTCATCCTTGGAATCACATCCAACCCCTTGCCAAGAACAAAAGTGAGCTGAAAAGTTGTGAACTTTAGTAACCCCCATCTTTTGAAGAAAATCAGACACAAAAAATCCATCAGTATTTGGCTGTTGGCAAAGCAAAGGCCTAAAGAACACAGTCAAAAGCAGAAAAGAACCAAGAATGCCTATTCCCATTTGTAGATAAGGCTTCAACTATAAACTCAAGAGTGTAATAAAAGAAAGAAGCAAACCCCTCCAAAAATCTACCTTTTTCACAACTCCAACACCATTTATACCACAACCCCACAAAGCCAAAAGTTCAAGAAGAGTACACTACTGACTAAAAATACATAAAAATCAAATCTTTCTGTGAGAAATGAGAAAGATAAGACTTCAACTGTAAAACTCAGAGAGAAAAAGAAAGAAGCAAAAAAATCCTTCCAAAAACCTCCCTTTTTTCAGAACTTCAACACCATTTTTGACACATAAAAGTTGTTCTACTTTCCAAGAATAACCAAAACATACACTTTCAGCACAACCCCACAAAGCCAAACGTTCAAGAAGTATACACAATAGGCTCAAAATGCATAAAAATCCAATCTTTCTTTATAAAAATGAAAAACAGCAGCTCAGAATATAATGGAATTTCAGAGGACAACTAAGATTTTTGGGGTTTCTGGAAGAAAGAATGAATCATGTGCACTTACCTTGTCTGACCTCTGCATGAAAAAAGCCAACAAAGAAAACAAACACCAAAACATAAATGCTTTGTCTCTGTGTTTTCAACTAGACAAAAGAAAGTTCAAATCTTTTTTCATAAAAAAACTGAAAAAACAAACAAACCAGGAGAGCCTAATGAAGCTAGTAAAAAATCAAGAAACTTTATGGTAAAAATTGAGAGTGTATATGTGTTATAGTCAAATATTTGGGGGTTCATAAATGAGAAATTTTTGGGTTGGTGAAGTTTTGGAGTAAAGGTGTTGGATGAGAATTCAATGATTCTGCATTATGTTCATTCATGAATATCATCATTTTACTTCATAGCAAGTGGAAATACATACTTATGATCCTCTTGAGTCTTAATTATTATTAATAACTATACTCTAAAACAAAATAAAGTAATTACTTTAAATCAATATTTATTTCATTGAAAATTTATATGTAGTTACCTTATAGGTGATATGACTATTTATTTACGTAAGAACTATAGAAAAGACATAAAGCTTTGAATTTAAGTAGAAGGAAAAAAAAATTAAACGAATAAAATAGCGCGATAATGAAAATTACTATAAATAACTAACATTGCTATATATCAAAAATAAAAACTACAATTATATAATAAAATGTAATTATTAAAATACAAAATTAAAATATTTAAAATCATGAAAACAGTATTATAAGTTATAACTTTTTTTATATCTAAAGGCTGAAATGTATTTTATAATATTGATCAAAATTTATGTAATTTAATTTAAAAGAGAGAATAATTTTTATACACTATTTTCTATTATATAAAACTTTTAAACTCTAAATTAAATAGTAAATAATGGAAAATAAAATTTTAAATAAATGGTCTTATCACTTTATGAACCTTTTGTCATAGTGTAAAAAGAAAATAACAACAAAAAATTGTGCAAGACTTTCTAATATTAAAAGATTTGGTCTTTTTACCTTAACTTATTTATGGCTATTTAACAAGGAGAGATTTTCAATATTTTTTTACTATTTTTGGTCTTATATTCTCTCTAACCTTTTTTTAAAATTTTTTGTACAAATCTATAAAGAGCAATAATTGTGGAAATTTGATTATTATTATCTTTTTCATGTGGATATTTAATATTTTGGTATTTGATGTAATTTGTAACAATTCCTTGAATAATTCCTTAAATTTTGCTTCTTTACCTTTAATAGTGGAGTAGCTTATTATTAAATTATACTTTACTTCCACTTTTTTTTTAAAAAAAATACATACTTTATTTGTTTAATATCATATTTGTAATTATATTTTATTTTGTTTAAACTACTCCATCCATTCAAATTATTTATTGTTATTTTCTAACAATATTGATTATTTCTTTCTCATTTTATTTTTAATTTTAATTATTGTGAAAACTTAAAACTACAAGCATCTTATCAGAGTAAATACTTAATAATAATAAAGATAAATTATATATTCTGATATAAATAAGAGAAAATTAATCAAAAATTTATATCTAATTCATTTTAAAAAAAATATATAATAAAATACGATACATAATTTAATACGAACGAAGTAATATTATATGAGTCATGGTCTCATGGGATACGTGTGATATGTAAACTAAAAATATTGCTGATCAGTTCATCCAACTACATCACTAAATGCATTTTCATGTATATTTTTTTTTATTTTGTCATTTTATTCAAATATATCTAAAAAGCCTATATGATTAAAATAATACAATTAATTTTCATTTTATAAAATTATATATAAAAAAGAAATTAATCAATTTTTATTGGATTGTCAACTTATAGTTTCAAATAAATTTAAAATTTTGACTTATAAATTAAGAATGTTCAATTGAAATAAGCCAATAAAATTATAGTTTTACTTTTGCTTTATCGCGATCCTTTCATTATTTGAATTTTGAATATTATATCATAAGATTGAGATATAATATGGTGTTATTAATTATCTTTATTATAGAAAATAGTAGGAATTAGTTAAAGTAATTTTTACTATTGATGACCAATACTACACCTACTTCAAACAAAAAATTGTTTGATATAATAACTTAATTTAAAATGGTAATTTTGACAATTAATTAAATTAATCTCTTCCTTTATATCTTTAATCAAACTATAATGTAATTGATATCTAATTACCATATATTTCTTAATAATTAATTACTTCTCCCACAAGTTTAGTCCATGCAATTAGTAAATGAAATCATTTATCTTGATTTTCCTTTTTCTCTTTACTTCACATTTTCATTTAATCAATTAAGATATTCTGTCTTTCCTTCTTGTAATAATCCATTTTTTTAAAAAATAAATAAATAATAATCTAGTGAAATGCATTATAATACAAATTTTACTTATTTTCTAAAAATGTTTTAATTAAAATCTATGTCCAAACGCATACGAAGAAAGAAAGTGGTATCAGTAATACTTTGCATAATTTTTCATTTTGAAACGACTTCAGATAAGTTTATATGTTTTTTTATTTACCATAAATATAACTCAATAATTATCTCAAAATCAAATATATTCACTTTCTTTTTATCTTTCGCTAAATATTAGGTATTCATATTTGAGATCGACTAAATTTAAATTTATATTGAAAAGACTAAATCTTTTTCTAAACAAAGATAACTTCGTATCTAAAGAGATTTGAATCATAAACATGTAATTAAGAACGAAGAAATAGTTATTAGATCGAAAAACACATTTGACTAATTATTATTATTAAATTAAGAGAAGGAAACTATAAATTAAACTCATAATTTGGCTGTTTTTGTACCCAACCCACTGACTATATATATGACACTGTTTTGGTCTACAAAATATTCTCTGAATTTTGACTGACACATAAATAAAAACTATTTTTAATTCCTGTTTGTTTGAAAAAATTAACTCAAAAATAATATAAAAAAAAATATTAGTTGAGTGTAAAATGAATTAAAATATCTCAAGTAATGAATATTGAATTATACCTAAAACGCGTACTATATAGTATCTAATTATCTATAATATGATTAGTAACTTTTTTTATGCCAACTATTTTTTTTTTTGGAGGAATATTAGACAGATTATATTTGGAATATAACTACTGGAATAAGTTGCTGAATAACATGCTATCTAAATATATTATGTAAAAAAACAAAAAAAAAACAAGGAAATATAATGTTGAATATCAAGTTGTCAAATTTATACCTTAAGACTTATTTTTTAAAAATAGTAACATTATAACAACGTACTCAGTAATTTCACAAGTGACGTCTGAAAAAAATATTCGTACACTTTATTTTTATTTTATAAAAGTAGATAATTTATTTTCAATAAATTCTCTCGTTTACTTTGTAATACAAACCTCATACAAAATCGCGATCCTCTTAAATATGACATATCAAAATCACTTTAAAAAAGAATAAAGCAATAAAAAAGTCGCGTTTAAAAATAATAGAAAAATAACAATAGCGATTACATATAATATAATATTTTAAAACAAAAGAAAATAACATGAAATTGCCTTACTTTTTATTATTCTATTGTATAAATTCAAGGTTCAACTTGTAGAATGTTCATACATGTAAATAATAATTTGATTTGATGTGAGTTTTTAGAATTGATTTATTACAAAGATTTATATATTTTTTAATTAATATAAAAAGAAACAGCTCAATAAATACTCCATATAGTATGAACACACACAGTAAATTTTCTACTATGTAATTTTATATTTATTTTTTGTTGTTATAAAATGAATGGTGGAAAAAAGGCTTTACTTTTTTTCCCTTTTAAAAAAGACAATAAAGATATAAAATGGGTGAGAATTGTACTTTTATTGACTTTAGTTTCAAAAGAAAATATCTCCCAAACTCTAGGTAGAGTATCGTTAGTGGCGTAGCGAGAAATTTTAATAAATAGTTTATCAATACTTAGGAAGCTGTAATTTTTTAAAATTTAAATTCACAAACTTAATGTTATAGCTTTGCTTTCAATCATAGTAAAGACTAAATATTGATTGAATTCTTTATATTCGTATAAATTTCAGTGGATAAAATTATTCGATATTTATATTGGTCGGAAAAGTCTCCCCAATTTTCCAAAATCTTCTTGATGTTAAATGAATGGGAAGATGGTTCTCTCATTTTACACCTCAAATTCAATAGTAAACTTTATGATAAGGACTTAGCCACATTGTGGGCTAAAAAGGGACCACTTATTATAAAAGTCATAAACTTTGTGGGCCAAATTAAACAAAAGAGCAAGTTTTGTGGTAATATTAGTCACATCATTAAGTTAGGGATTGTGATTTGTAAGTAATGTTTGTTTTAAAAACATCATAGGTTTAATTTCATCATCAATAATTATTGGAATTTATTTTGTTCTCTAATGTATTTAGTCTTTGATTTATTTAAGTTGTTTTGGACCCCACAAGCCTAATGATTCCACAAATCTCTTTTTCTAAATCTTGACTATTGGTTTAATAATTGGTAGTTTAGTCCAATAAAAATGTCTTTTTATAATAATTAGTGGACATTAGTCACATTCTACAAAAATAAAAAATTAATTTGTAGTATGAGGAGAGTTAAGAGTACTACTTATCTACGATTCTATTTTTAGTAAAATTATTAAAATTCAACTAAAAGAAAATATATTAGCATTTCAATATCTTTTCGTAAGCTTGAGGTGATTTATTGGGATAAAATATAAATCAATATGTTGGTGATTCTAAGCTCGAATTGATTTCATTAAATTTAAAAAAGATTAAATAACTCAATTAATCAAGACGAGGCACATTAGACCGAACCAAGCTTCATTGAGTCCAATATTAGATCGGTTCACAATAATCAAGTAAACGATTAAACTGAGTTGACTCCACTAAATTCGTATTGGTTTTATCGTTTTGAAAAGACTAAACGACTCGATTAAGCTTAGACACATGTTGAGATTGAGTCAACCGCGTTAAACCAACATAATCAGATCGATTTGTTTCGATTTTACTCGACTATCAAGTACATATAACAACAACACATGTATAAACCATGAATTATATCAAATTCACGATGAATGAAAAAAAATCACTTTTATTTTACAAAATAAAATCTCATTCACACTCAGTGTTTACACCAAATCAGCAATAAATGACAAAAAATATATTACATATTTCGATTTCTTTCTTAACCATCAACAAATAATACATATTCGCAGTTTAAAATTTACTTGCTCAAATTATATTACTTGATCGTATATAAATACCAAGTGCGGATAAATATTTACGACCCCCACCCCACCCTTCCAAAGGAGGTGGGTGGGTGAATTTGATCAAATGGGAGCACGCCAACACCGACAAGGGGAAAAACTAGTGGGGAGTTTAATGATTTGCATTGATTAAGGGGGACGAGATGAGTAAAAAGAAATCAATCAAACACCTTTTAAAAAAAATTATTATTTGCTTTCCTAGTCCCCACTAACATGAATAATTACAATTTCTATCTTTAATTATTAACTTTTTTTTTATTATATAGTTTCAATTCATACATTTATGTCACATGATATTGTTAGCCTAACGTATTCTTCACACCACCGCTTGTCTATTTCCTTTACATGCAATTTTCATCAATACCTATTAATTAATTTTTTATTCGGTATTTGATACTCGTATTAGATTAAATTAATTAGGATATTTATTAGAAATTTTATATACTAAATTTAAGTTCAAGACTTGCGATTAAGAATAAAAGAGTGCAATATACTCTGCCAAAAACTATTCAATACAAAGCAATTGTTGTTATTTTCTTTTATCTTCTATTTGATATCTCTATAGAGGTTTAATTTGAATATGAATCGAAATTTTTTTAATTGAGGGTAACACCTCTTAATAAAAGATGATCATATATTTTGAATTCGAATACGTGAACTTTTATTATGTATGAAGGAGTGCACTTCATCACAACTTATTGACCGTATTAGAAGTTTGTTCTTGTTATTGCTGTGGATTCAATATTCATATTCAGATTTAATTATATCTAAATTCGAGTGTAAAGTCTTTCCAACAAAAGCAACTGTCTAAGTTCAAATACAAGATCTATAACTAAAAATGAAAAGATATACTCCACCATAACTTGTTGGTATAAAATATATTTTTTTTAATTTTTTTAAAAATTTGATATTCAATATTTATATTAAAATTTAATAAATACTTATAACAAAAATAATTTTATAATCTGTATTTAAATCAAGGAATCCACTTGATCACAACATGTTGGTATATATGAAGCAATTAATTTAGTTTGTAGGGTAACAATAATGTACACCAACATATTATTTGCCATTACTTTTTGTACACAAACATTAAATAAGTTTTTGACTTATGCTATACTGTCTGTTACTCCTATTAAGTATATACATATATATATATATGTATATACTATTGTTAGTTGTTCTATGAAATAAATCTTGAAGTTATGTTTAGCAACTAAGAAAATTAATTTGGGCAATTAATGTTGTGATATGTCTCATAGCCTTATCCCTCAAAATTAATAATAATAATAATAATTGGCTTTAAAGAACAAATAAATAGATAAAATTGCAATTGAAATTTTCTGTATGAATTAAAAGAGAGAGAGAGAGAGAGAGTTATATTTTAATTAGAGAATGACTTTTGGGATTCTAAAAGGGAAAATAGGAAAAGTTGAGAATATAAATTGACAAGTGTAAAGTCTTGGGTGTAAATGATTTTCATTAATAGATATTTAATTATAATAAATTTCTACTTTTGTAATAAAATCAACAATTTAGATAAGAAAAGGCCAAAATAGGAGAAAAAGATAAATAAGAATGGACCACATACATAGAGGTGTTACATTATCTTTTCTATATATATATATATATATTCGCGCTTTACTCGGATGGTATTAAAATATTATTTCTAAACATTTTAAATCAAAGTGTCTTATACTGACCTATTAAATTATAGGTATAATACATAAATATGATATTTAACTTGATTTGAAATCATATTTATGTCCTTCGACTTTTGAGTGTGCACAAATCGACACTTAAATTTGTATAAAGTTGAACAAACAGACACATATATCCTACATGTCATTTTTTGTCCTACGAGTATTGAATCACGTAAGACTCGTGTATCTACTCGTTCAAGTTTATACAAATTTAAGTGCATTCTCAAAATTAAAGGACATAAATATAAAATGAAATCAAGCTAAAAGGCACATTTTTAATTTTTCATATTGTTTCTCAATAACATATACTCCATCTTCTCCAATCCCATAGCTCACCTCAATTCTTTATCGACTTCGACAGTTTCGACGTGGTGCAATAAATAAGACTATTCTTTCCTTTATCAGAATTGCCAGTTTCAAGCCCAAAGTATAGAGAAAAAATTGTTCCAGGAAAATTTCAAATGAGATAATGTTGAGGACTTGGGAAAAAACAATATGTTGAAAAATATTTCACCAGTGTTTAGAAATACAGAAATATCACATTTTTCAAACACAAATGTTATTCATTTGATGAGTCATATGATCTAATGTCCACAAACATTACATCTTTCTCAAGACCTCACAAAGCCAAAACTGAGGCAAACCACTTGCTACAAAAAAGAATACACATTACCTGCTCAAGCCTTCAATGGTAGGCTTAGAAAAAAGCTTAGAAGCCAAAGCTAAAACTGGACCAAGCTGGGGATGCAGATCGTTACCATCTCGGTGACACTAATGTGGAATTCATTGGGTCGTGTTCCTCGATAGGTTAAATCAAAATATGTTTGCGCAGGTTCATTATAATATCCTGAAAGGCTGGTTTGCAGAGCTAGAGCGCTCAAGCCTCGCTTTCTTAACCTTTGTCTTTTTGCTTGCAAAATCTTGGAAAAGGTTTGGTCCACCAAATTCAATTTTGGAGCTCCTAATCTTCCTCCTCTTACCTGTGTCATATTCCTCATCCCTAAAAATAAACATGTTGTCAAAAGTTGTACTTGAAACATAAAAACATACAACATACTCAATGTAGTGCCCACAATGGGTATAGGGAGGCAGGATGTACGGAACCTTAACACCCCTCCGCCCTCCCACCCCCCACCCCACCCCACAAAAGAATATCCACATCAAGAAAAAAGATCAAACAGCATTTTTAGAGCATACGTTTTATGATCTTTAAACACAAGAATGCCCATGATTTGACAGAGAAACTCACCACTCATCCCCAATGTACCCGATGGTGACACAATTTCCATTCTGTGCTTCTACACCTTTCAAGGAACGAACTTCGACGTCGTCCCAACGAGCAACTGTGAATCAAATAGGAAGCAGCTATGTTTCAGCTAACAAAGGCAATAATAAAATCATAAAGGCACATGTAGTCGCAAAAAAGTACTTACCGCTGGACTCCAACCCTCTGGTAAGCATATTCAACAGACCTTTCCGTGTTGCAACTACTTTAGTCTCTTTAGAATCAGTAGACTGTCTATTGTCAACAACTTGACTTCCTACTGGTGCCAAGCTAGAGCTTTTTTGTGGTTGTTTGTCATTTGCTAATACAGTGCCATTGTTCACAACTCTTGCATCATTAACTGTATTCCTCAGCTGATCCCCATTGTTCCCAGCAGTACTGGAAACTTTCTCATCGGAACCAAGTTTTGACTTCTTTCTTTGAGACTGCATTGGAGAAGATATCAAAGTATGGGATAATTTGGATGTAGATGGCCCAAGATCAGAATTGCTCTCATCCATGGAACTGGGATTGCTACGCTTTCTCTTTCCAATTCTATGATTCATTCGTTTTTTCTTCCTATTCAGTCCCAAAGCTGGATCTAAGATCATAAAACTGAGATGCAACTTGGTGACACGACTTTTGAACGACTTCTTTTTGGCTTTTAAGCATGCCTTGTCAATAGCTACCTTTTCTGCCGAGCTAGTCATAGTTGGTTGGCTCAGTACTCCAGCGGATTCAGCACCTGCTTTTCTCTGTCCAACATCATTGTTAACTTCAACAGCTGAACCACCTAAACTGCCATTGGAGATGCCTTTTACCTGAAAGAAAATTTATCAACAAACATAAGACAAAGAAAACCACTGCTTCTTATCCTAGTTTGGTTAGCTGTATCAGAAAAGCATTGCTTCTTTTCCTAGTTCGGTTAGTAGTATACAGAATCCAGCATATAAGAAATAAGGTACGACATAAGGAGGAGCATAGCACAAAATCAATAAGTAATATATATATTACCACTTGAATATTGGTGTCTGCCTTGCTGCATTCCACTTGTTTGTTCAACAGTTTGGCAGGAGTACTTGGATCTTTGTCACTATTTACGCTGCTAAAGTGAAATGGTATTGCAGCAGAGCAAGTCAACTCTTTGATGGTTACATTGCCATTAGGTAGTGGGGTAGAGTCTCCGCATCTTGCGTCCCCCTTGTTATCAAGTCTATGAGTTCCATTGCAGACTGGAACAGAAGGATTAGCTTTAAGTAAGGATGGTCCATCCTTTGCGTCTACAACAGAAGGGTCCTTTACGCTGTCACCTGTTTCTTGTACTTTCGGCAAATTTTCTGGCTGCATAGCCCCTCCGTGAGAAGAGAACCCACTAACTACTGCACCATTAACCTTTGGAGGTGTCAGATCCTTTGTTGAAGTTCCCTTTGAAACTTCGGCACTTAATGTCCCCCTTTGATCTTTTGTACCAGATAAGGATCCCTCATTCTTCACATGAAATCCATTTTGAGCAGTATCCTTAAATCTCTGGCTGTGATTAGAAGATATTTTATTTCCTATGCCATTAGTAATCACATTATCATTGCGGGCAACATCTACAGACTTCTTAGGCACAGGAGATTTCTTATCCCGGACATAGAATAACATGTATGCCTTCTGCTCCAACACCTTTCTCTCACTCACTTGAACAACCTACAAGTACATAGAAGAGTAGAAATATTCAAAAGCTATTCTTGCGACAGTAAAACTACATTTACCATAAACCATTTGCTTAAGTTTTTTCTTAAGAAAATAATAATTCCCGAAACACTGAAACATTTAAAAGCCAAACAGTAGAAAGCAAAATGTATATACCTGATTGTCATCAAGGGAGTACCAATTTCCACTTGAAGTGCGTACAAAGCAATAATAATGACCAGAATGGGTGCTCCAACCTGCATGAACCAGCACACCATAGAGTGTGTACTTCAATTCACCACTCTGCAAAATAAAGAGGGAATCCCATGAATTTCCAAAAATAGAGGAATTCAAAATATAAAGGAAATACCAAGAAGTATCACAGAAGTATCAAAGCAGGATAATAGCAAGTAAAGCAACCACCAATATTGCATGTATTTGAGCCTATACAAATTGTTTCCACTATTTGTTATGTAAGGTCATTGGTGAAATCTAAAACTATTACACAAGAATATCAGCAGAATTGATTGAAAAAAACATCTTCTCAACTACTTGACATGCAATGCAATGAACTTTCCAGAACATTCACGTCAACTCATCATCCATTTAATAGGCTGCTAATTTTCTTATTTGGAGATTAGTCAAATCATAAAATAAGAGCAGGTTCACATGACAAATATTAGATGAAACAAGGTAAAAGAGTTCTCGACTGCAAGGAGGAAAACTGTTCTTACATAGGTGTCAGATACAAAATGTTTCAAGTCTAAAGTAGGCCCGTAATGAATCTTTTTATCGATCTTTTGCCCAGGGACATGTGAACCAAATCGCTTCAAGTGGACAGTTAGGACATGAGGTGCCCGGTCAATTGTTAGCCGTTTAGTAGCCTTCACTTTCTGTTTGCACTGCTGACATTGGTACTGCCTCTGACCACCATCTAAGAGTTCTCTGGCAGTAAAATGGTCAAGTGCTTTGAGTAGTGAATCTGCCCTCAAAATTTCTAGACTTAGATCCAGAAATGGATCAAACTTGTCAGAGCAAAATTTACACTGCATGCACTGCACCTGCAGATCATTTGGAAAGATGCAGATGGCGAGGAGTCAAAGAACTGAAATAAAAGAAACCAAGGAAAAATCCCCCACCACAACCGACACACAGTGAAAAAACGCTTCTCTCACTTTTTTTTTTTTTTTTTGGGGGGGGGGGGGGCCCGCCGTCTTGTCATACAAGACTCAAAGTCACTATCCCATTTCGATTCTCACACTGTATCCATACGGAGTTAGATCCCTGTCATTGCCAAGTAAGGGGGGGAGCGCAAAAATGACATAACCCAAAAAAATTTAATTCCTTTCTACATAATTACGCTATCAACGGTACCTAACACAATAGAGACAGAGACCCCTCCCCCCAAACCGACAGGTCTCCTTAAGGCTGTATAGAAGAGAAGAGGGGGAAAGAAAAAAAAGGGGGGGTGGGGGAAAAAAAAAAAAAAAATAAACAATCTTTCAAGTCACAGCAGTAAAAATTTTCTGAACCCCCAAAAGTTACTAGATTTACCACACTAACAGAAGAGCAACTGAAATGTACCTGACTGCGAAGACGCCCACCAAATATCTTATGAACCAAACTTTTCTCATAAGCACTGGGGGATTCACTAGGCACTCCTGAAGGTAAGCAACATTTATGCATCGACTCGAGCAGATTCACCATGTATTCATGTGCATCCTCCTGTCTAGCATTTCGAAAATTCCGCGATATGCCTAAAGACATAATTAAGGATTAACTCTGATATTCAAATGTCTAAAAGCCTTTAAATATGGAATAATAAGAAAAATAATAGGCATATTCTGAAGCAGTATACTCGGTGTAAATCTCAAGGCAAGAGGAGCAACAATTTTGTTGTCAGCTTTCTAAAAAATTCTTATCATACCCTTATTTAAACCGCGACTTGATAAAGACGGAGGCATAGTTGCTGTTATCATACCCTTTATTAACTTTCTGACTAAGCAAAACTTTGCATGGAAATAAAACAAAATAAAAAAAGTAGAGCCATCAGATTCTGAAAAATATTGGACATCAGACTTGCATGATAACTCCATATCCTAACAAAAAGAAAAAGCTTACGAACATGACTGAAATTGCACTACTCTTGTAGGGGAAAAAGGACACTAAGATCAAGTGAGAAAGGGGTAAATAACTCATCGGAAGAAAAGAGGATAATACCAAAAAAACAACTTAATTGTAGTTAATAGCAGAAGTCACAGATTCAAAATAAATACACTACAGGGAGTAGGAAGGATACATCGTAAGTTTGACACAAGATCCTTGGGCGCCAGTATTTTCCCAGTTGCCTGCAAAGCACGACTCACGTGTTTTTGGATGGCGCATAAAGCACAAAAACCAGCCATACGACCTTCAATAAAACAATAAAACACAAGTTAACAAACAAATATGCTCTGGCAAAATTAAGGATTCAAGTCCAGAAACGACATAGTATCTATAAGTTTAGTTTATGTGGACAGCTCAAACAGTCCACTCAAATATTCATTTGAAAAAGACCAAAGTAGTTCATATCCTTTATATGAATTTAGACGGACAGACTTAGCATGAACATGTTTATAAGCGTGCAATATAGTTAAAAGACAAATGCATGAATGTGGAATATATTCCACGTAAGCTGAGGCTCGATGAACGCCCTACAAGAGTACCATTCCTGTCCATCTCAACATCCACAACACTCCACTCTACGAAGATAAAATCTTTTCATGCAGTACACCATTAAACTTTGTATGTTATCCAGTTTCTATCAAATTGTTACAGTACTGGGGTCAGAAAGGTAGGGTAAGAAACAAATCCAGTTTGACTTGTTTTGAGTGCATTTGGTACCATTTCTTCTAGTGGAAGAGAAATCTCTGAAGCAGTAAACTGAATAATATAATGACATTTATCAGGTCAAATCCAATTGATTTCAGTAATTTGTCCAAAGATCTAAGAAGAGGTCCAGACAACACATTAGCAGTTCTCCAGCAAACTTCTTCCGGTCAAGGTAGGTGAAATGCTGGAATATAAATTAATATAACCCCCTCCTCTAAGGAGGTCAGAAGATTTTAAGACTGCTGAAGACAAACATGCATACGCAGGAGAGAGAGACTCACAGGAACTTTGATGTTTCCCACTTTCCAAGTATGCTGCTAATGGCTCAGTGTATGTCAGACACTGTAATACTGAATTGAGGAAGCAGGTGTTCCCAAGATTTTGCAAGCCAGCTCCCTGTAACAAAGACAACCGGTCCCATGATTAAGCAATGTGGAGACTTCCATAAAATACAATAGATCCTCCAAGTGTAATAAAATGGTCTTAGTAGGGCTCGTTGATTCATCTGGTGATTCTTGTCCAACAATATTCTTGAACTCGAACGTTAAACGAGAACAAGGTAAAGCATAAAGTAGTTCAATTTGCCCGCAATAGATCAAGATCAAATTCCATAACCCACTAACGAGCCCTCACTCATCAGAGGACCACGAGGAAGAAACTATAAGTTCTAAACATTCCAGCAAGTACAATCTTAGAGCTACTTGAAATAGAAAAAACAGACACACAACATCACATCAATCTAGTTAACAATAGTAGGCACACCTCTACCACTAATCTATTTCCCTATCTCGCGTGAACGACATCCAAACCAAAGGAAAGAGTGCCAATTTAAAGAAAATACGACAAAAGAAAAAGATACACTTGCAGTCTAGTGCAGATTTGATTGTGACATTGTACAACCAAAATCTCCAATAACATGCGACAGGATAATGGGCATCCAATCAAAACCTTTAAAAGAACAGTAGAGCAGCACAAGATGCATATAAACTCTTTTCATCCCTTGCCCACTTCGTGAGGGACAAGACAATATAATCACAAAATAAACCACTTTTATCTTATCAAATCAGCTTTTTTAACTCCTAGAGCCTTTGGTATCTTATCACATCTCTCTCATCTTACTTCATAAAAAATAAAAAAAGACCCTTCCTTACACCGGAATTTCTTTTGGGTTTACAACATGTAGACTTTAAAGCAAACCAAAAATTGCTAGAATAAGCTTACAAAAAGTTGATTATCATAAAATATGAAAGCTGTTGTATCCTACCTAAAATTTTTAAGGCAACCGACAAGCTTTATAAACCATATTACAATCCTTAAACAACTATACAGCCTACGAAAAATACACACCTCTATTAAAAGGAACGGATTAATGTAAATGGGGATTCACTTCTCTGACAAACAGATAATAGTGGTATTGTACCGTTACATAAAGGTATAAGATTCTTTCAGAGGGAGACACAGATTGGCCATCAGCCCCATGCAAAATTAAACAAGGAAGCTCTTAGCTTGCTTGTATATTAGTTTTGAACATAGCTCCAACTTTTTATATAAAAGATATTCTTCCTAGTATAAAGGAGCAAACAGACTATACATGCAACCAAATTACATACAAATTAAGTGAAAATAGTCATCTCAAAGTACTCGAAGTGCTGAAATAAAAACAAATATAACAAAGAGAAAGAGAGGAAAAAAGAAGAGAAGAACAAATCGCTTTTGAAAGCCAACTCAACATTAAGTTACTAAAAAAGTAGCGCGAATCAAATCAAATTACCCCAGTACTATCTGGAATTGAGAAACTTCGCCCTCCATTGGACATTTGGGCTAATACTATCATCGACATCAGGTAAATGCCTCATTTTGCCCATGACCCCGGATGGAGCTCCAATATAAGGGTAATTTCAAACCATAGACCAGAGTTCCGGGTTAAATCTTGACTTCCTTATCTCGTAGAATTCGGACACATAAGAGTCCACCAATTTCATACACGAGTCTGTTACTTGGTCATTGCAAGGATACAGATGGACCAACAAGTGTAACAGAGAGCAGAATTTAGCGACTAAGAGAAATTTGACAAGTAAATTCATAGGACTACTAATGCTAAACATACTCAGAGCTAGTAGAATCACAACAGGCAACAGGAAGAGACTATGGAAGCTAAACATCAAAATAAAATTCTATCGAATATAAACAAAACACAAATATCAAAAGCAAAGAAATTCTAAACTATCCATATAACAATTAGCGAGGAAAATATAGCAAAATGAAAACAAAATGCTTCAGTTGACATAAATAACAGGTGCAAGAAGACATAAATTTATCAGCTAAAAAATTCCGAAAGAAGGCAAAGAACCCTCTTAGAGACACTCACAATTCTCATAATTTTTCTGAAAGCAATTCCAAAGCTCACTTCCGGATCCATCCCATTACTTTCCATCACCACATCACCGCCACCTTTTTTTCCGGCGCCGACAAGTGACCCATTTTCTTTACGGGTCTCCGAACTCGGGTTCAGTGTTTCCAGCTGAAACCCACCATTATTTTTCCCACTGATAAACCCATTAAACGGTTTCCTCGCCAAATGAAACTCAATCTTCCGATGAAACACCGAAGACGACGTATCCAAACCCGGATCCGACCCAATTAACCCAGATATTTCTTGACTCCCCCAATTTCCCCCCCCCCATTTTTATCGACAATTGTACTTTCACCATTATACACCAGAATCTCCTCTTCTTCTTTGCTCCTATGCGGAACCAGTATTCCATAAAAAGTATCAAAATCAAGCCTTTTTCAAGAATACTGAGCTATTTTTGCTTGTTTTCCTTTATTTTTCACTCGTTTTTCAGCCTAAAACTATGAACGAATTGGGTTTTTCACCATAAATTCACTGAACAATTGTGAAAAGAGAAAAGGGGTTTGAGTATTTCGGCTCTTGAAAGAGTCGAAGTAAAGAGAAGCTTAAAACCCTACTACACAAAACAAATATAGTAAGGTGTTACGCTGTTCCGCGATACACTAGAATAAAATAAGGGGTAATTTTGGCATTTTAAAAATATATTGTTTTGTGGTGTTGAAATAGTCAAGTGTTAATTAAGTAGAAGTAGAAATTGAATCTTACAAAAATATAGAATTTTTAATGTTAAAATTACTACTAGTTATCTTACCTTATTAAAAAATAAAAAATGAACTAACCTAAAAATTAATTTATGATCGTATATATAACGTTCATACGAACACTATTCATTGAAAAATATTTTATAATTATATATATACTATTTTAAAAATTCGTAAACACAAAAAATTATATTTCATCCTTTTAAAAAAAGAATGACCCTATTTTCTTTTTAGTTTGTTTTAAAAAAAATAACTTCTTTCCTTTTTTGGCAACACTTTGACCTTAAATTTCCAAATGACATGTTTAAGACCACAAGATTGAAGGGCATTTTGGTACATTTGACCTAATTTTAATTTAGAACCAGAAGATTAAAAAGTCTTCTTTCTTTTCTTAAATTTTGTTACAAGTCAAACTAGGTCATTGTTTTTTAAACGGATAGAGTATTATTTTGTAGCCTTCCAATTTTTGCTTTAAAACTTGGTCTAGCAAATGAATCAAATGGACCTTAGCTTAGAAATTGGGCCTAAGCTTTTGAAATTAAAATGGACCAAAAACGTAAATTCATTCTTAAGTTAATGGGCTTGTATTAACTTGGACCATAGAGAATGAGCTCTGACCAGTAATACTTAACATAACTTTGGGCTTTGTCCCACACTTAATTTGTGATTGTGTATTAGAAGGCTGTATATCAAATTGGAACCATTTGGAGTTAATTAAGATAAATTTTGAAGCAAAAATAAAATAAAATTGTGTAGGTAAATTTTTTTACACAATGAGTTTTGGTGATCCATCAAAGATTTGTAATATTAGAGTATCTTACTAGATTTTGATGCGTTCAGATACATGTATCTTAGAATTTTGGGGTCAAAATTATGTGTAATTTATTCAAGATACAATGTATTCAAGTTGATTCACATATGTATCTGGATACATTAACAAATCTTGTTTGTCTCTCTCCTATGGATTTGGTTTCGAGATACATGTGAATCACACTAGATATATGTACATAGTGTGATACACTATGTACATATATCTAGTGTGATTCTCATTTATTTGGATTACATAAACAAATTTTGCTTGTCTCCCTCTTCATCTCGTTTGTTTCTCTCTCTATTTTAGTATATAGGGTAGCAAAAGTATATGTATTGAAGTGTATTTTCCATAATATATGGTCAAAAACTCCTAATCAGTGATAAGATACATGTAGCAGAAATACATATATCTAAGTGTATCTTTCTCAATATATGATAGAAAAATTCTTAATTAATGATAAGATACGTAATATTTTAAAAGTATAGATAATTTTATTATATATGATGGTGAAATATATCTAAGTTTCTCCATGAAATAATATGGCAATTTGATGAAATAACCTCAAACTATATATAGTGACATGTTATTCATAAGTAGAATACAAACTTAACGTAGAAATTTTCTTTAATTATAATTAACTACCAAGATTAGAAAGACGTATTAATATCAAAATCCTAAAACTATTGAAATTTTCTTTAATTATAATTAATTAGCCTGATTATAAAGTCATATTGTTTGAATCAAAATCTTAAAACTATTGGGATTCAAAATCTCAAAACTCTATGGGATTGGTCCTGATAATTCTTATAACCAAGAAAATACAAAAAATTTTAAACATATTCCCCCCCCCCCCCCCACCCAAAAGTTCAACTCCATTTTTAATTTTAAAACTCATTAATTAGCAACTTAATAATGAGTAATTCCTAAATTGTCAACAAATTAGATAAATAATATAGTATTAAGATTTTTTGGGTTATATTTTTTTGAGTTCATATCATTTGAAGTGTGTTTCTAAACAATGGTATTGTTTGATCCAAGGTCAAACTTGAAATGCTCAATTAGTATTATTCTATCGTCGTGGAGTAGAAACAATTATCTCAATATATAATTGTCAAGCACTTTTAATGCAAAGACAATAATAATACTTTAACGAAAATGACTGTTTTTTTTAGAAATATGATATAGTGAGTTATATAATATTGGGTTCTTGTCAAGTCTTATATTGATTAATATAGATGAACATATTTATTTGTTGATTAATGTAAACAAACATTATCGTGCCATCAGATTTTACACCAAAATACTTAATCTTTACTATTATTCATGGAAAAGTAAATTCATTACACTTTGATGAGTGTTTTAATTTGTGTGTGACTCCCCAAGAATGATTACAATGCGGTTATGCTATACGTACTATCACAACTTAATAAATGATGAATTAATTCATTACAAATTTTGTTTTGGGGCCGCTTTTGAAGTTTTCTTAAAGACACTAAGGACGTACTCAAAATTTCCTACGAAGATGATATTAATGTAGTATAATATATTTCGATCCCATCTCTTAAAAGCTCTACCTATGTATCCAATCCTAGAGCCTTAAAAACGTAGTTGATTATGAATTTATAAAAAATGCCTTTGCATAAGTCATTTTTATTAAAGTAAAATATATTTCTCAATTTTAAACACGGAATTTGCTACTTAATTTGTTGATCACGAATTTATTTTCTAAGTTTGTTTAACGAGGTGAAAACTTAAACCTTGACCATGAATAAATGAAAATATCACATAAATTGGTATAAAACGAGAAATGAAATTCTTAACAATTAGTTAGGGTAAATACAACAAAACATTGATTAATATACTTTTAGTGGGAGAAACTAATAATATATCAACTAATTATAATAATTAGACCAATGATTATATTGTATTTAATATTCAGCCTATAGCGTTGAAATTCCAAATAACATTATTTTATAAATAAAATGTTTTTAATATTGTGCAAAAAGATTAAAAAATAAATTCCAGGAGTCCTAGATTCTCAGACTTTAATTTAATTAGTATATATTCAATTAAATTTATCCTAACGTGCAGACTGGTTTCTATGGAGGGAATTATTATACGTTAAACATGCATGCATGACTTTTGCTTACAATAATTTTCATGGACTTTGAATATCGACTGATCGAGAATTTGAAGTATATAAATTTTTTCAATTATCTCAAAGTAATATGTAATAATAGTTCATTCAAATATTTACGAATATTTAATAGTTTTTTAATATATAAAAAAGATAACGTAAAAATTACTGAATTTCTATGATTACCATTAATATTGAGGAGAGTTTGAAGACTTGTATTTTTAGTAAAATATAATTGCTCGAGCAATGAATAGTACATTTTCACAAAGTATTATGCTTTATCCAAAATGTACATTTTTTTTTTCTCTATCAATAAATTTAAATAAATATAAATATCATTAAAGAAAAGAAAAAAAAATACATGCTAGTTGACAAGAATTGCTTAGTAAAGAATTCATTTCTTTTTTTGATTGATGTTTATATTTTTGTTTAGGAAGGTCATTTCCACTTTAATAAACCTATCATATGTTTTAACATAACTATTAATCACTTAATCTTGACATATTTTAGATAACGATTTTTTAGCTAACATATAGAAGTTCCTACCCACTAAATAAAAGTTAATTAAGGGAAAAAAAAACACATAAAAAAAAAGATAGTAATTTAACATCAATTTTTATATGAAGTTATGAAAAAGTCCACAAATAAAAAAGATTTGCACATTAAGGTCATCACTAAGATTAACACCAAATAAAGGTCTCGAAAACAACTCTATTAAAATTCGTCGCAAATTTAAATTTTATCAGACTTTAATACGAAAAAATTAGTCATTTTTCATGCATTTTAAGTGAATGGACTTCTTTTGCATTAGAACATTGAAATTAAAAAGTCTAGGAGGACCAAATTGCACGTAAAATGACAGTAAGGTCTACCACGATCTTTCTGTTTTTTCACACTTTATTTCTAATAGTCAAACTTATATATATTAGATATATATATATATTATATATAATAATATACTAGATATATATATATGTATATATATATAAAATGAATTAAGTATTACTAATAAATGATAATATATGGTTCTTTGTAATTACTATGAAACGAGGGTTTTTGCAAAAATAATCATCTTTGTATATATAGGTGATAAGGTGAAAAAACTCATGTACATTCTGCACTTGTAAAATTACACGAAATATGTTATGGTGTTCAAGTTCTTATAGAATTATAGTTACTACCTCAGTTATACAATAAAAATATACGAAAAACAATATTTTTTAATATGATTTAACGTTTATTTACTCCCAAACTCAAATTGCCATTGACCAAGTCAAAATTGGAAGTCTTTCTTATTTTTCTATCTTTCATTTTCTTAAAATAAATTTTTTTAATGTGTCTGCGTCAAAAATCGATTAATTTAATTTTACGCTACATATATTTCATTTGGACGAAGGTTTTCCCTTTAAAAAACAAAAAAATAATTATATTCAAAATCTATGATTAATTAAGAAAGAAGTAGCCACACGCTATATATTTTTTGGTCTTTCTATCTTCCTTTTTATAAATAAAGTCTTAATTATTTTATTTTGTTTTGAATTTTAGCACAATTAATAATTGTTTTCCAACTTGAATTTTAATTAAATGACTTCCAAATGGAAATTTCATAACCTGACCCTACTCTAACCAGAAAAGCAGCCATAAAACTTGAAAACAAGGAGGTAGGGTGCAAAAAAGTTTGGCCAAAACAACTCATATTTATTAATAATTTATTTATTTATTTATCATATCATAATGAGTAAATTAATGGTGCAAATTTTGACTCATTAATAATCTTTTTTTTTTTTTAATGTTAAGATTTGGATGATGATTTGTGTTTATCTAATAAATAGAGTGCATTTTTTTTTTGTTTTTACTTTGACTAGAAACACCAAAATGGACTTGGAAAACAATGTGAAAATTGACATGCACTATAAATTAAAAATCAACCTTTAGAGAGTCATCAAAACCCCACAAATATTCAAATTTATTACTTTTAGCAAAATAATGAAAATGAAGAGAATTATTTAAATTCAACAATAAAAAAAAAAGATTCTATCACAAATAAAGAACATTATAGTGATTTCCTTTCCTAGGTCTAAATTTTGATAAATAATGTTACAAATAAAATGCATAAATGTGACACCTTATAGAACAATCTAAGAGAATAGTAAATTCTTTTCATTTGTCTAAGTTTAAATTGATAAAATCATCAAAGATCTGATAAAATAATTAAGCTGCACAGAAATCGAAAAGTAATCGAACAATAGATAGTTTAAAAAAAATAGCTTATGGACATCATGATAATTAGGAACTTTAGTGGTTAAGGGCATGATAATGAAATAATTAAGTTTCATAGATCTAACAAACCTAGCTATATATTGCAATCAAATATGAATGAAGCTATCAAATCAAATAAGATTAATTATTGAAACATCTTTTTTGGATTCAAGTTTAAGCAAAACATAATTTTAATAGAATTGTAAATTGTACTTTAAGCTTCTTTTGCTACCAATTCTTCAATTATAATCCATAACAACTCTCATTAGTAACTATCACATATTATTAATTATGAAATGAGATATAAAAGTTGCAGCTACCAAATTCCATTTTATTTATTTAAAAACTATATTAATCATCTTTGATAGTTATTGTGAAATTCAAAGGTATGTAGTTCTGAAAATCATTTTTTAAAATTAAAACAAATGTAACTTTCCAGCACTTTAAAGTGACAAGGGTGTGAGAGAAATTAAGAGGATAGAAATTAAGATATCCTTATCTATATCGCGATGTATAAAATATTTCGTATTTATTTAAATTAATTCAGAAAATAACCATAATTTAAATGATATAACATGGATGATTTATTATAATATAAACATTATAGTGGCTGACAATTTAAATCCACAATAGATCATAAGAATGAATGCAAAAATGAAATATTTCATATTTTGTACAAAATTTCAAAAAGGTTCGTAATTTAAAAAAGAAAACATTTATATTAATAGTTATCTTCACGACTTAGAATTTACAACACGTAAATCATATAACATGCACAAAAATAACTTTATCCACAAATATTACGTTTTTATTAAAATTCAATAAAAAAATCATACATATAATTAAATAAATTAAACTCTAATACGAACATCAAATTTTATCGCATCTCTTTATATCTTTTATTTCGAAAACCAATAAAAATATAATATAAAATAACTTTGAAGAGGTCTTTTTGAAAGTCTGTTAAAAGTAGAGAAAAAAATATTCGAGGTTTGCGTCCTGTTGAAGTTTACTAATATTCTCCGTTTATATTTATTAAATATAATAATTAATATAACATTTTATTATAATATATATAAAAAATAATCTAGAAAATATTTAAGTACGTGATAATATAATTAAAAAACTTACATTTATAAGTAAAGAATTTAATAGATTTATAAATATGACAAATTTAGTTTTGTACATGAATTAATTTTATATTACAATTATATGTTTTCTGTCCCCTTCAAGTGTTTGTTATGATTTTTTTTTTGTTTATATTGATTTGTAGTTAGTTATTGTGCTTTTTAATATTCATTTCCCCTTTTCTATGGAATTCATAATTTTAATATAATTTAACCAAGTCAAATAATTATTTTTTTTTAAAAAAAAACTATAGAAAGAAGAGTTCTTGACCTACATTTTTTAAATAGACCTACCTACCCTCTGATGTTTTTCTAAACGTATATTAATGTATGATTAGAATTTATTAGTTTTGAATTTGAAGATACTAGTAAAGTTAAATTTCTATAATTAACTCGATATACAATTAATTGATTCTGAAAGTTGTTAAACTTGCTAAATCGATAAGTCAAAAGCTACCTCTACTCCACTATATTAAAGAACAATAAGAAATCTTACAAAAGTGTCAAAACTGAATAACTTTATCATCCGTTAAATTTTTGATTTAATATTAATACTATACTATTCCTGCTAAAACTCCTAATGAATCGTAATTTTAATCTATAATAATAAAAAATTAAAAGAACTAAATATAAACATGAGCAAATACGATACAATTTACTAATAATATAAAAATAGATAAAAATAAACGATCAAGATAGAAACAAATTTGGACATTTTCCCATTAACTAATAATAAAAACTCTTTATCTTTAACGACCTCGAAAAAAAAATAGTAACATAAAAGAAAAAGAAAACTTATCTTAACTTCAAAACAACAAAAAACAAAACAACAAAAAAGGATCAGAATGAGATGAAAAAGGAAGGATGAGAATGATGACTCAATTGGTGATCTTGATTTAATAAACAAATATAGAGAGTTAATGATAATAAATATATCTAAAATATCTCAATTTTTATATTCATATCAAAAATATTAAGTGTACGATTTTTTATTTGAACCTTCATTAACTATTTATCAAGATACATTTCACATGATTGGTGGATGCTCGAATAAGAAAACTGCCAACACCTGAATATTTAACATGTAATTTATATTCACTTCATAAAAATAAAAACATTGTTTCTGAAAAATTCCGATTAACGTATATATATATAACATATACTATATATATATATATATATATATATATATATATATATATATATAATATATATATATATATATATATTATATATATTGAACAGTCTCCAAGACATAATAATTGGTTCACAATCTCCAAGTGTTCACGACAACTTCTTAAAGTTTCTATGACATAAATAATTAACATTTGGGAAAAATAAAGAAACACATAACGCACAAAACACGCTCTCTTCTTCTTATGTCTACCAAAAGAAAAAACTGATTTTTTCTTTCTTTAAAGAAGAAGAATGTAGACTTAACTAACGAACAAACAAATAAATAAATGGATATTATTATTTTTAATCCCTCAAATATCATCAAATTTTAATTTTTATTCTTTGTAAAAATTTACCAACGCCGTTTTATATGTGAGTACTAAGTATTATGTCACATACGCAATCGAGGCCACCCCTCCCCGCCCCCACACCCCCGAACTCCCACTTCTAACCCCATCCGCCATACACCCACACAATCTCCCGTTCCCCGCCCCCTCCAAATCTGGCCCCCCCCCCTCCTTCCCCTACCCTTCCCGATCTTCATTCCTTACTTCAGCCTCACCCCATCTGCCTCCACTGTGTCTACTTTTTTTACTTTATACAAATTTAAATGACTACTTATGCACACTCAAAAGTTAGTGGGGTCTCCCCTTTTGCTCCTGACTCGAATTCGTAAGATGTTCATTCGAGCAATCCTTAGAGGGACATTTTTATGTATTATGTCATGATTAAAAATGGTTGACCAAATATTAAAAGGATCAAAACCATAATTCATTACTAATTAAGGGACCAAAAGTGCAATCTTCCATAAACAAATAAATGAAACCCCATTTAACCATTTTTTTTAGAAATTACAACACAACTACCAAATTATTCTTGACCATTTGATCAAAAATCCATATAATCCCATGGCCAATTATAAAAGGTTTCTAAAGTGGGACCCATATAAAACAATGAATTTATAAAAAGCTCATATAGCTTGTGTTCAGACTTAAGCAAGACCTCAAAAAAAAGAAAAAAAAGAGTAGAAAAATAAATTCAAAGAAACAATACAACAAGATTCAATTTTTTTTGAAACCCAATACCCTCCAAAGTCCAAATCCAACCAAAATTCTCTCAAGAAAATTCAAAACCCATCTCTCAAATCCTTTAATCTTCAATACCCATATCATAAATATTGTCAAAATTGAATCTTTTCTTCTTTTTCCACCATTTTCCCACTGTTTTTAACTTCCTTTTGGTCATAATCATGATAGGTGTCTTGTTAGGACCATTAAAAATCTGTTCTTTTCCATATTGGTCCTTGTAAGAAGTCTTTTTTTTTAATTTCTCTGTTTGTATCTTCTTGTTTTTGTTTTTTTCAACTTAGGTGTTTTTTCAGTTCTTGATTCTCTGTTTTATCAGATTACTGTAATTTGAGTTATGGGGATTCAGAAAGACAGAGTGAAATTTAATGTTGGTGGTAGAATTTTCGAAACTACAGCAACAACCTTAGCTAATGCTGGTCGGAATTCTCTATTTGGAGCTATGTTTGATGATGAATGGAACTTGAATTCTGATGCCACAATCATTGAACATTTCATTGATAGGAACCCTAATTGTTTCTCAGTCCTCCTTGATTTGCTTAGAACAGGGGAGCTTTATTTACCTCAAAATCTTCCTGAAAAGTTGTTGTATAGGGAGGCTTTGTTTTATGGTCTTTTATATCATGTCAGGTCAGCTAAATGGGGTCCATTTGATGGAAACAGGCTCCGTCTGGCCCGTTCAGTAACGGGCCAGGCTCCTGGTGATGGAACTGCCATCCGGGCTGGCCCGGATGGCGGGTGTTGTGTAGCTCATGGTAGTATGGTTCATGTGTATGATTGGATGATGGAGGAGCATCCTCCTATTAATCTTGATTATCAAAGGGTGAATGATGCTGGTTGGATTGATTCTGAGAATATTGTGTTGAGTGCTTGTGAAAGATTAGGTAAAGGGGATGGGGGAATGGGGTTGTTTAGTGCATCAACTGGGGAGCTAAGGTATAAATTTAATGTCAAACATGAAAATCAAGTCAAGAGTTATACTGCTGGCGCGCTTAGTTTTAGTTCAGATTATAAGTTGTTTTCTAGTTGTAAAGGTAGAAGTAATGAGTATGGTATTGGTGTATGGGATCAAGTAACTGGGAAACAGATTGATTTTTTCTACGAACCGCCCGGTTGGTCACTTGGTGATGCTGATAAGTTACAATGGCTACATGGTACAAACTGTTTGTTAGTTGCTACTTTGTTTCCAAGGAAGGATAATTGTTACATTAGTTTGTTGGATTTTAGGGATAAAAGTATGGTTTGGTCATGGTCTGATATTGGCACGCCTATAACTGACGAGAGGAGAGTTAGGGACGCGATAGCAATGGAGAAAACGAGTTCAATATGTGTCGTGAACGAGTATGAAGATTTGGGGTTTATGGATTTGAGGAGGAATGCTGGAAGTGTAAGGTGGAGTTCAAGAAGCAGGCTGATGAAGGGGAAAATGCCAGATGAGCCATGTTATCCTAAACTGGCATTGCACGAGGGGCAGTTGTTCTCATCGATGAACGACTGCATCTCTGTGTTCTGTGGCCCTGATTGGGTACTTACATCAAGGCTTCGACGAAGCTATGGTGGTTCCATTTGTGATTTCTCTATTGGTGGTGACCGTCTTTTCGCTCTTCATAGCGAGGAAAATGTGTTTGATATATGGGAGACATCACCTCCACCAATTATATGATTTTTATGTAGCTTAGAAGGGGTTTAAGTGAGTGATTTTGTTATCTTTTTCTTCAGATTGTTAAAGAGTGACTAATGTAGATGTTTTTAGGATTAGAGAAACTGAATAGAGTCAGTGTTTGTAATACTTTGTAGATTTGTGGAGTTTGAGTATACATATGAAAAACTGACATGTTAAAGTTAGAAGGAAAATGATTGCTTAGCAATCAATATATTTCAAATTTTACCTTTGCCTTGCTTCTAATAGATGCATTCTTAATATCCAAGTACATCATTGGTACTAGACTAAATTAAGATTCGCATCGGAGAGTCACTTGTTGGAAGGTTAAGTTGGTACTTAAAAAAAAACTCGAAGTCGAAACCTCTGATTAAGGATAAAGCAGTGATCGCTCTATTGGACCACCTTTACTACAACTCTAGTAGATTCATTGGACCACCTAATGATAAAGCAAGTACTAACAAGTCTCTTTTGAACAAACCCCATACAACAACTTTTCTTTTGACCTAAGCTTTAACAAAGATTATTCCTCTTTATGTAGTTGTACAATCTAATGTAACTAAAAGTTTCCGAGTGATAATACGTATTTTTTCATTCTTAACTAGAGATCTCGAGTTTAAATTTTTAGGTATGAAGTCGTCTTTGTTAGAAAGCATTTCATCCCCCACTCCAACCCCTTAATGTGGGATTTACCGGCTCGAATCTTGATTGACTCAATACAAATATCAAATACCAGGTAAAAATCGAAAAAAGAAGCTGAAGGGGTGAGTGTAGGATGGTAGATACCATTTGCATGTGAGCAGTTGTAACTACCCAGCCAGTCTCCAGATTATTTATTAGAGAAAAAGGAGGTAAAGTTTTGCTTTATTTTTCCATTTCAGTAAGGTATTCCATTTCCTTCAAAATTGTTTTTAAAGGTGGAGTCCAGATCAGCTCGTACACATCTCAACAATTTCAACGATTACCTGCTACATCCCACTAGCATACTAACAATTATTTGCTACATCACACTAGCACACTAGCAATTATCTGCTACATCCCACAAACACACTGGTACCAAGTGACTTTGTCCAGATGGAAACGATTTAACATTTTGTTACTGCCAAGAACTGAATCGTAATCTCAAGATTTTATTCAGTGCATCGACCGTCGTAATCTCAAGATTTTATTCAGTGCATCGACCAGTAGGCCACACCCCTGAGTGCTAGGGGCATTGTTTTCATCTTTTGCAGTCAAAACAGAATTGTTGGCAACTGTAAAAATCAACATACTCATAGTATATGATATCAACAAAAACAAATGCTTACTCTTGTCTTTTAGACTGCCCTTCATAAAATCTGGAGCCAGCAGTATTTGTTTAATGGCACCACTAATCACTTCATTATAATTAATAATAATATTCATCGAATGGCGCGATGCCTAATAACAGGACAAAATTTCAAAATTATCATAATGCAGATCATTAAAATAAGTTCAAACTTCTGTAATTGGGAGCAAATCCCCAGTTAAGAAGCCCCACAAACAACATAAAAATATATGCACCCTTTTGACTTTCGCCGGCATATTTCAAGTTTCAAAAACAACCCAGAAAAAGACGTTATCTCAAAACAAAGATCATTAAACAAAGCAACTACAACAACATATACCCAGTGGATAGGATATACGCAGATCCTACCTACCCTCTACCTTTTGGGGTAGAGAGGTTGTTTCCGATAAACAAAGCAACAAGTGTAATCAAAACTATGATTCCACCTGTTCAAAACAATACTTTAATGTAAGTGCATCAGGTTTTACGATCTGTTATCATGTGGTTTCAAATTTCAAATGCAAAATGACAATGGACATATGAGTAATGAAGGTAAATTACTGTCAACTATCTACATTTACATGTGTAAAACAAGATTTGAGGATACTGGCATAACATAAGTCTTGGCAGATTATATCGAGTCGACTGTAGGTTGAAGATCATAACGAGGCTTTGGTATTTAATAAGCAACATGTTATTCATGGATACTTCTAAAAAAAGAAGACAAATTGCAATAAAGTTAAATTATTGTATACTACACTAACACTACCAAGAAACTTTTTGAGAAGATATTTCTCTCTTTAATGTGTTAAATCAAGTCTTACAATATTTGTGAGAACTTGACATTTGGGCCCTTGAGCGGACCCAATAGGATTGAAAGGATATCTTCCCAAAGAATGAAGCAAGTGAAAATTGACCTTTTGAGATGCACGCTAATCAAGCGTAGTCAGGCATTACTTTTTTAAGGAATGTGATTGGCTTGGCTTCTTCGGGGACAATTTCATCAAATGGAACATAATTCCGCTCCTTATCATAGACATGGCACACTGTCAGTATTGTCTTCATTAGACGCCAGTTCCATGAAGCCTCGTTAAGGTACTGTAAGGTGTCAAGAACAAAATACAATGTTGTCAATAACAATGGAAGACGATTTTAGACATCAAGATGAAGTTTTTATATTCATTTTTTTCCTCACTCCTGCGTTTTCTGTTTCCCCCACCAATCAGAAAAAATGATACCCCCATTCAAATATCATCAAAAAGAAATGAACAGTATCAGAGAAAATGTCAAGTCACGATACCTTTCCCCAATTCTCTTGGAGAGATTGATGAGCTGCCCGTAAATTATAACTTGGTATTCTGGGGGATATGTGGTGGGGAATATGAACATTGATATCATGACAAAGAACCTCAATCCTGTCGAAAAGATAGAGCAAAGATCAGAAAATTAAAATATGAGACAAAAAAATGAATACTTGTCTAGTCTTTTTTTTTTTTTGGAAAATTACTTGTCTAGTCTTTTTACTTCTATTACTCCGGTAATTTGTCCTTCTATGGTGTCCTCTTCCATCTCTGGCTAAAAGGGAATTGCCAAGGTTGCCACAAACAATGGAATAGCCAACCCAGGATCACAAAAACGGACAGACTTTGATCATAATCTGATAGATAATACAAATCCATCTTTCTTCCAGGATATGAATCGTGGAAACGGAGATGTGGGCAGGTGTGCCTGACTCTTCACTTTTGATGCCACGCCCGTGCCAGGTTCTCCAAAAATACACTACTTTTGGAGTATCTGACACACACCCGTTGACATTGTTGAAGAGTCCAAGCAGAAATTCCTACTTCTGTTCTTCATGAAATTTCAATTAAGATCACTTTGAAAAATTAAGATTTCCATAAATATATTTCTTGTGATCAATTTTCATTTCTCCACTTTCTGAAACAGATATAGTGGGTCAGCTTTAATAGTTTAATTCATACTCCATTTCAATTTATCTGCCTTAGTTTGACCGTGCACAGAGTTTAAGAAAATAAAGAAGATTATAGGATCTTGTGGTCTTAAGCTAAAGATATGTATAACGTACCAAAATGTCCTTTACTATTGTGATCTTAAGCATGCCGTGTAAGATGTTGAAATAAATAGTAGCCAAATTATGAAAGATGCATTCTAAGATGTTGAAATAAATAGTAGCCAAATTATGAAAGATGCATTCTTTTTTAAACAGACTAAAACGGAAAGTAAAGACAAATAAATTGAAACCAAGGGAGAAGAGATTAGCCAACAACTTCACGAAAGAGGATAAGAGAGATCAATTACCAACTAGGATAGTCACAGTGAACTGTGCCATTCAGCTGGGCCTGAGCAGCATTCCACTCATCAGAAGTTTTGAAGGGTATGTGGGGAGCCGTATGATGAACCATCGTAAAAGTACTCATCTGATCATTTGAATAGAATAAAAACTTATTAGTACAGGAAGTTTTCTATAGCAAAATTTCAAGAACGAGGTACCAAGAGATAATTACAGGAAATTGTTGTTACCCAAAAATGATAACCCAACCATGGCATTAGCCAGAACTTGATCCATCCAATAATCCCTGTTTTCCAGATTATCAGTGGCCAGCCGATTGCCATAAAAGCGAAGACGCAACCCAAACTTATTTTCACTCTGTCAATTTCATTTGGTCTGAACTTGCTCAAATTGAAATGACAGAGCCACCTAAATCAAGATCCAAAATAGTAGATAAGAATCAAGAAGTTATGAAAAAAAAAGGCAATATAAATTAGAAAATATGACTATTTTCACAGCAAAATGATTATTTATAATGGCATACCAGTGAGCTACAGACATCCAAGGTCGAATAGGGCCGTAACCTAATATAATTGCCTTCCTCAGAGCAGGGACTGAATCGAACTCCTCCTTCCAAACAGGCTGCCAAGCTGTGTCTTCGTGCAACCTGGAATAGAGAAAAGTGAAAGTTACAGTTTTTACATATAGATGAATAATGAGTATAAAGTGTCGCAGTCTAATATACTAAACAATTGCAAGGGACACTTCATTGATGGAAAAAGATTTCTTCAAGTGGTTGCTTTTTTAATTATCATTACTCGAAAGAGTTGGCATACTACATTAATATACAAGCTGCGACGGCAACTACATTTTTACCAATTTTGGACATGAAGAGCAAATTTGAACATCGACCAAAAGCTGACTTCCTTAATTTGAAGTTGTTAACCACATATATGCCTATTCTCTGACTTGTGTAGGATCAGTTGGCAAAAGTTTATGGGCCAGAAAAGTAATAAAATGGATTTGGTTTTCCTATATAGGCAAGCCATTAAAGGAACAAGGCAAAATTAAATCTAAACACAATGTCAAATTCCTGTCTAACCAGTGGAATTAGCCTTGAAATTTCCAGTTGAACAGTTAAATATACTAGATTAAGTCGTTGACATTTCACAGGTCATGCCAAAAACAAAGATGTAATTAACTTGAAGCAAAATAAATGGACAAGGGTCATTTGACTAACATGTTTGTTTTTGCGTGATGCCGATCATGCTTGAACCTCCATGGCTCATAGGGATATATCAATGGCAAAAAGGCTAGTGTTCCAACAATATCTTCCAATAATTTGTTCTTTGAGAAGGATTTGTGAGCGCAATCATGTCCTATTACAAAAAACTTCACAAATAAAACCAAACAAAGAAATCGACTTTGAGTTTTCTGGTTAAGAAAAGGATATAAATAAAAAATAAATGAGGAAATAAACAGGCTAAATTTCGATTTGGAGATGGGCACAAAAAAGTTAAGTTGATCTGTGCTGTCTTTAACATGATTTCCTTTCCCTGCTGCATTAGAGATCACATAAAAATAGAATAACGGCAAGAAAAAATAAAATAAATACCAGAAAAAAAATAAATACAGAACTCACCCCTGTAACTGCTGTTCCTGTCCAAGCCCAGGCCAGGGGAAGTAGATACCATGGAGCTTTGGCAATCATGAAGAGCCCCAGTGTGTATGAAGTTACTGAGATCAAAACTGACTTCAATGCCTTCCCATCGTCAATCTCGAATACCTAGCGCAGTAAAACACAATCTTAAAATCAAAGTTGAACCATGGATAGCAAGTTACTGACCAATGGAAACAAAATACTATTTCTATTTTGGTCACTATATGAGTCCATTTTTGTCCTTCATTGTAACAATGGAGACTGACTTGAAGACATTTCACAAAAGGGACTGGATACTCATTTTTGTAGTTCTTCATACAAACAGTACATCTCATTCGGAAGAAGTGTGACTGTGTGAGTAACTAATATACCAATGTCATTTACCAGATTCTAAAGGAAATAAGCGAACATTTAGATTTTCAAAAACCTTTGTCAAAAGAAATAATAATACCTTCTTTGGTAGTGACTCAGTAATATCTCTCATTGTAACATTATCAGGTAGTGGTTCTCCAATTTGTCTAAAACCATATTTTTCACTTAATCGATTCCTTTCCTCTGCAGAGTTTAAGGGTGCAGGTGCTATCGGAACGGCAACAGCTTGTATAACATTTTTCTTTCTCGAGTAAATTAAGCAGCCTTTCTGTTTCGAGCTTATCTGAGGTAGACTTTCCCACTTTAAACAACATGTTCCTGTTTATATATTCAAACAAAAGATTACACAAAGCTGGTAAGACACAATGCAAATCCCATCCAAAACATCAAAGAGATTCAGCTATTGTTACAGTTTTCAGCTTAGTTATCAAGCTTGGCCTAACGCCGTGCAATGCATAGTAATCTTAGTATTCACATCTTAAATGCAAAATTGCTTTAAAAGCTTTCCAGGAATATCACGGTGAACCAATATATCAATATGAATATGTTTTTTAGTAATTAACATTAGCATTTGTCTGATAATACTGTTGCGTCTTATTCGTTTACTTAAACAAGAGTAGTTAGACACTTATCACAAAGAGAAAGCGAGGAGATTTTAGATTAGAAATGGTCTTTAGGTAGCAGCTCAGTCTTGGATGGAATGCATATGCTCATGATCCAAAATTCGCGAGGAATGACTAATTCCAAGTTACTTTAAGCTATTCCAAATTTTGTATCCAAAATACAGGGAGAAACAAAAAGAACAACAATTCAAGAATGGAAAATTTATACAGATGAAAATCCATATAATTTAGCCACTAATTTTCAGTAATCTACACAACTAAACCTTCACAGAAGTAACATGCAATTACCATTCATAGAAGCTACATTTAAGTGTTCTATTAACAATCAAGAAATTTCACCTTCAATAGAAGAACGGAAAAGGGACAAAAATGGCCTTGAAATATTGTATATAGAACAAAATTGCCCTCCATTTGGCTGTAGGTCCAAAAATGTCCCTGAACTATTATAAGTTGAGCAAACATGCCTTTGCGGTGGAAAACTGGCCCAATTATGCGCCTATCATGTTAATCGAAACCTGTATCCCCTTTTAAACTTTTATATCTTTGCTAAAGACATTAAAAATAAGTGGCATCACTTAATTATAGTTTTTTTCATTCTTATGTCCAAAATAATTGTTGTCTGTGTTTTAAGTAATAGATTTTGAGTTTCTTCATAGGCGCTTTTCTTGGCTAAAGCCCACACTTTAATCGTGCTTTGCACTAAACACTTCATCAGACTTTGACATTTTTCGCTTTTGACTACTCTCAGCCACTAATTTTCAGTAATTTACACAGCTAAATACTCACAGAATTAACCAGCAAATTATCATTCAAAAAGCTACATTTAGGTGTCCTCAACTCAAGAAACAGAAAGCAAAATCAACCGTAAGCCCCCACCACCACAACAACTACAACACACTGACACACACAATTAACTCAGTTCAATCAAAGATTCAGATGAAACCTACATGTCCAGCTACTAATTTTCAGTAATCAATTACATAGCCAAATCCTTACAGAACTAATCTGCAATTCACCAGTCAAAGAAGCTACCGTTAGGTGTTACATAATCAAGAACACAAAAACTAGACCCCAACCAACCTAACACACACAAAAAAAAAAAATCAACCTTGTTCAAGCAACAATGCAGTACACAAGAAAAGGCTAGCAATTTTTCTGTACAGACCTGAAGAAGCAATTTGCCCAATTCTAGTGCTATGAACTGGTCCTTTCTTGGAAGCCTATACATTAGAAACCAAAAAACAACATAAGCTTACAACCGAAATTCATCAATACAAGAATGGTGGAAGCAACCAAAAAAAAAGGGATTTTACCAAGACCAGGAAACCAGAGTCTGCAACACTGCAAGCCATTATAGAGAGAAATTTGCAGAACAAGAACTTACAAAAAAACAACACCCCACTTAGATTTTATGGTTCTTTACCCTTCTCTTCTCACCCTTCACCTCTTCTTTAACCAATAAAAATTGGTTCTTTACTGTAAAAATTGATTCTTTATCATAAAAATTGGTTCTTTATTGAAGATAGAGGGTGAAAGGAGGAGAAAGGCCCAAAAAAAACTTATTTGCCGCTATTATGGCCTATGGGGTTGAGCAACTCACATGGGGCTATATATAGCACTTCGAATTTGAGGTATATAACACATCAACAATGGCTATTTGGACCAAATGTGGATAGAAATTTGTGTTGGGATTTTGAGGGACCCCTTTGAGCTATACTAGCATACTTTTTGTGGTCAATTTGTCATTTGTCAATTTCTTTGGTTCATTAGAGTTCACGAATTTAATCATTACTAAAATTGAAATTTTTATTATTACGTAACAATGAATTTAATGATGTGATACAAACTTTGTATTAAACAATACAATAGGTAAGAATCATCCAAACAAGTTGTTATGTTTAATTGCTTCAAAATTAACTTTATGTTAGACAAAAGTTGAAAATCAAGGTCTAAATTTACAAACTTCAATTCGGGAGTTGGCTTGTCAAAGCTCAACTTCATACCTATAAGCCTATAAGCTATAAGTATAAAGTTGATTTATTACTTAGTGTAATTCACTCTTTATACATTTAAACTCGACAATTCCTACTCTAGATCTATATATCTAAAGAATGAAAACTACCAATGTAAGTTTAGACTTAAATGAGTAAAGTTGAAATTAGTACAGATCTAAAATTAGCATACTCTAGCCTCATAGTGATATTGAATTGCAAAGATGCAAAAAAATACTATGTGTTTGACACAGGTATCTTGCGTGAAGTAAACGTTACTATCAGAATCGTGATTCACTATGAAGCAATTCGACAGATTAATCAAAATCATTTCATATTTAATAAAAAACTCACAAGCTTAAAACTTGAAAACATAAAGTCTATTGGTAAGATATAAATTCACTTTCAATATACAATCACACTCTTTACGTATCTATCTCTTAGCCTTATATATCGCTTTGGAGAGCGTTCATATTGCTTGTAGTGCACATGTTGGAAACGAGTCTTTGACTATCTTTGATTGAGCAATTGCTACATTTCTCGAACAATCATAATTTACATAACTTTTCTATCTCCTTTTCAAAAAAATGAATCTCAAACTTTTTGATTTTCTTAATATGTAAAATTTACATAGCATGAATTTAAATTATTAATTAAATAAATCTTAAATTAAATATCTTAACAAATAATAATCATGATTTAAACACTTATCATGTGCTCAACACATGTATAAAAAGTTTTCCACCATTAAAACTATGAAATCATAAAGTCCATTAATGTTAGGTTCTATTTTTGTGGTCTTGTGGTCTTGTGGACGGTGGACAAGTGACCCATTGATAAAAGTGGCACTGTACAACTAACGGCTCATGTCAATTAGTTTTAATCGATTTCGATAATTATTGGTCGGAATATAAAAAATATCTTAAATTTTTTCTTTTGATAATTTAATCTTTTTTTTTTAATTTAACAAAATATTTAATCTTGAGTTTCAAATTAAAATATCATAATATTAAATTCTTACTTACAATTACGGTGTACAACTTCACTTTTATAGTAAATTTTACTTCAATTCTTCTTTTGTATATAGTAGTTGTGTATAGTACACTCCCTTCTTGGTAAAAATGATGTTTATTTCAAGTCAATCATATGCTATATGTTTGTACGTAAATAAAATTTAGCATTTAATTTTAATTAATTTAACATATAATTTTATCTTGATAAATAAGTTAATTGTAATGAATTTATATCGTAAAAAGGTCAATATCATTTTTGCTCTAGGTAAGAATGAAGTTAAATTGAAGCCATCATAATTCATATCTAAAATTAAGCTCCCATTTAACTAAGAATTTTAGGAGTACATTTAAAATAAAAAAAATAAAATACTTTTGTTCGCGATATTTGATTAGTTTTTAAGTTTTAGAAGTTGGTTCAGAGGCCTTAGATTCGAATCTTGGATATGAAAAAATTTATGTTGGGAGAACTTCACTTTTTTAACTGAATCTTACGTGACGTGAAGGCGCAATGAACGAACGCAAGAGAAAGAGCAAATATCAAATAAAAATAAGAAAATGATTTGATGTTAGGCCAGTAGTAAAAATTATTTGTAATATAAACATTAGAAAAACTTTGCGTAAAGTAATTAAAAAAAAATTGTACTTCCTTTAATAGATATCCGAGCACATGAAAAGCTCAAAAAGGAAAGGGAAATAGAAAGAAATGACAATTTTGTGTACATTCCTACCGTAACAAGTCTTACATTTTGTTAGGTAGAGGTACGATCGGGTGATTAATAAAGTTCGATGAAAATTATGAGAGAAGTATATATAATTAATTCTTATAGTATTAATGTTATTACTGTATTAGTGATTTTTGTATATAATTGCTTTTAAATCATGTAATTTTATTTTTAAAAAATTTAATTTGATATCAATCACCATCCAATATAAATATATACGCAAATAAAATTGTTTTACATTCATTTTACAAGGAAACAAATATTAAAGAGTACATATCGAATTTGATAGTGGTTCTTTCCTCATAAAGTACGCTTTATTTTGGAATTATTTTATATTGATTTGTTTAATTTATTATATTGAAAATAACATGCATTGATACAATTTTAAAATGAAATTGATTACTTGTAAAAAAATGCCTAGTATCTAATTATTACGTAAAAAAGAATTTGATAAAACTAAAATTAAAAATATTAAATTAAACTCTAAGTCTAGAACTTTATGCAATAAATGAATAAAGTCAAGGATGTTAATTTTAATATGTTATTGGGTAATTGTAAAAAATACAAAAATCTAAAATAATTAAGATATGAAATGATAAAAAAATGAAAATCATTATCGAAAATGTTAAACGAATAACTATTATCAAGAAATCAATAACTTTTTCGATTCAAGTAATCGATTTTCAACAACCTTAATAAAAAATACTACAAATTATATTATTTTTTTCATATCAAGATAGCGAATATATACTTTTAAATATTTAATTATACATAATTTAAAAAAAAATAATTATGACAACTAAAAAGAAACGTAATTATTTTTATTTTTTTGTCAAATACTCCTAGGAAGGGTAGTTTCCCATTAAATGACAAAAATTCCAATATGAGATATATATTGAAGTAACATATTTAAATAAAATAAAATTTCCTTTTCCAAAGTCTACGTTGCCTTGCTTAAATGCCTTCCACGTCGTCGTTTTTCTTACAAAAATCCATTCTTTTTCTTCTTCTTCTTCCTCTTTATTCGTTAAGCGATCTCTCAAAGCTTCAACAAAAATTCTCCATTTTCAAATATATATATATATATATATAGATATATATGTATATGGTTATAGATTACACATGTATTGATATTGATAAATAGATTTTGTATGTAAGATAGTGTTTTTTTTTTTTGTGAAATTTGAAAGGAAGAAGGTGTTTTTTTTTTTGAATTATTAAGCGGAAATGGCACTGTTACGGAAATTGTTCTATAGGAAACCACCTGATGGACTGTTAGAGACCATCAGGAGAGGAGCCAGAGCAGAGTATGGTAGGTTACTGTTTTTAATGAAGGGAAGGAGGTGTTGTCATTGTGCGTGTGTGTTTGGTTTGATTTTGAGATCGAGCTGGAGTAAGTAGTAAAGTAAATAAAAAAGTTATGATCTTTTGAGTTTTTTTTTTTTTTTTGGGTATATACTTTATGTTTCAATGTGTGAAATATGTAATTATAATGGGGAAATGGAAACGTGAAGAACTGATTATTCTATGTATTTAAGAGGGTGGTTTAGTGGTTCAAGAAGTGGGTTGAGCAATATGAGGTCTCAGCTGCAGAGACAAAAATATTTACTTTTAGTCTATTTCTAGCGTTGGTGGATAGAGTCACATGGTACATATTGTTGGTGGGAGTCGACTAGTATCGCGTAGAAGGGCACCATGGTTATCATGGTGTTAGGTGGTAGGTATTCCGTGTAAATAGTTGAGGTGCGCTTAAGTTTTGTCCACCTGGTACATGTTGTTGAAAGGATCATGCCACTCCCTCCCCCGGACCTGTGGTGCAAAATAAGAGCGTAGAGTTTCGTTGAGTGTGTACCGACTGTGTGGCTCGGGCACCATGTTTATCATGGTGGGAGATGGTAGGTATTCCATGGAATTAGTTAAAGTGGGTATAAAATTTATCCACCTTGGTACATGTTGGTGGGAGGTGGCACATATATCGTAGAGTTGTTTTACGTGTTGCGTTGGAGTTTTAGTTTGGCTCGGGCAACATTGTTATTAATGGGGGCGACGGCGCTGGGGGGGCGTGACAGGTATCCCATTGAAATTAGTGCCAATGAAAATGAGGTAAAGTGTGAAAAAGGGTTGTAAAAAGCGTAAACTGAGGGTGGTAGGAGTGGAAGAGGAAGGTTTGAGATAGAGTGTAATAAAGGTGCGCGAAATGTGGATCTGGGACAAACATAGCTTCATCAACAGGGTTGGAACTTGGTGGGACAAGTATCGCTGGATTATTTCAAATGTGTGCAGTTAACCTGGGTGGTGTCACTGGTAACACAAAAAAAGTGAAATGTAAAGAAGAAGTTAGTCAGAAGTGATTATTCTCTGTTAAGACATAGAAAATTGAAAAAAGAAATCATTTTTGTTGCTACTTTGAGCCAGTGGAGATATGTTTCCTTGTTCGGATTCGGAAAGGAGCTTTATTATTATTGAAATTGAAGAGGAATGTATTTAGGCCTTCAATACAAATTAAGACTAGATTTTAGCTACTTTTGGATAATTTGAAGTACATATTTTGAACTGTATGCCAGCTGGCCCTCAGTGATTTCTCGATTATAAGAAAAGATGATATGTTAAGTTGGAATTGTGAGTGGAAGCAAAATGCAAGCTATTTGCATTGAAGAAACTGCCATACAAACTGCCTAGCTGTGCTGCGCTGAGTCGAGGCATAAGCTGCTTAATGGGCAGAGGATTCAGCTTGTCTTTTTCACGCAAAATACTCTAGTGTAATACTTGGGAATAGTATAATTAAAAGCCTGCTTGTGCTTTGTTTAGTATATTTAATGAAATTTCTTAGTTTCTGCCACCAACTTAATCTAAAATAGTGCTTTTTCAAAGTATGGGTCATTTAGCTCGAAGGTGGTTCTGTGCTAGGACTCATGCAAATCGGCACCAGCACAAATGTTCAAGAGGAATAAGATAACAGCATGATATTAAGGGCGAAAAAAGAACAACATGTTCCCCCGTCTCCCCTTCGTTAACCCTTACAATCTTCCCCCCCTGTGTTCTGATGACTAAGCAATGATTATTCTTAGATATTTGAAGTAACTAACCCAATGGTAGGCGTTAGTGCGCTCAATGACAAGTGGACGGGAGAGAACCATGAGGTGTCAGGTTCAGATCTTGGTGGAGGAAAAAAAAACAGGTGTGCTGGAATGGTCAAGGTGCACGGAATTTGGCGCTTGACACCACCATCACTCAAGGCGAAAGAAAAAACTGAAGTGGAAGACTCGGGCACTTAAGAGGCAGAGGATTGAACTGATTCTTTAGGCTAAGACATGTTCTCTATTAGGGTTATATGAAAGGAAAACCATGTCACCCGGCAGAAAAGGTTAGCGTTCCAGCAGTTGTGAGTTGAACAGTTTTGATCAGTCACTACTTTCGATCGTGTTTAGAACAAAAGACCCAAAAATACTTAGGAAGTGGATTGCTTAGAGATCTTGCAATCAGGTGTAGTAGCATTTTTCAAATTTTATCAAGTTTTGAGTACATGTACATTTAGGTTATCTTACTATTACGCCCTGGCCCAGGAAAAAAAGGTGCGACTCCCCCCCCCCCCCCCCCCCCCCCCCCCCCCACCCCCTCGTTCTTTCCTCCCCGCCCCCCCCCCCGTCCCCCTCCTCCCCCTCTCCCCCCGCCTCCGCCCTGTTTCTCCCCACATCCCCCCCCCCCCCACCCCCCCCACACTCCCCCCCTCCCCCCCCTCCCCCTTCGCCCCCCCCCCTCTCCCCCCCCCCCCCCCCCCCCCTCTTTTTCTCCCCCCCCCCCCCTCCCCCCACCTCCCCTCTTCCCCCCCACCCCCCTTCCCCCCCCCCCAGCCACCGCCTCCCCACCCCCCCCCCTCACCTTCCCCCCCCCAACCCCCCTTGTCGCCACCTCGCCCCACCACCCCACCCCCCTCCATTTCCCCCCCCCCCTCTCCCCCCATCGCCCCCGCCCCCACTCTCCCCCCCACCTCGCACTCCCCCCTTTCCCCTTCTTTTTACCCCCCCCCTCCCACCCCCCCTACCCCCCCCCCCCCCCCCCCTCTTCCCCCCCACCCCCTCCCCTACCCCGCCCCCCCGCCCACTACCCACTTCCTCTACTCCCTCTCTCTTCCCCCCACACCCCTCACCTCCCCCCTCCCTCACCCCCCACTTATACCCCCCCCCTCCCCCCTCCTTTCCTTCCCCCCCTTCCCCCCTTCCCCCCACTCCATCCTACCCGCCCTCTTCACCCCTGCCACCCCCCCCCTCTCATCTTGCTTCCCCCCCCTCCTCCCCCCCCCCCAGCCCCTCCCTTCACTCCCCGCCAAGAACATTCCCATCCCCTCTCCCCCCCCCCCCTTACGACAACACCCTTTTTCTTACCCTTCCCCCCACTCCCTCTTCCCCCTCTCTCCCTTTTCCCCCCCCCTCCGCCCCCGCTACCCACCCCTTTCCCTTGTTTTACCCTTACCCCCCCCAACCCACTTTCTATCCCCCCCCTGAATATAATAAAGCCAAAAACACCACTCCCCTCTCTTCCCAAAACCCCCATTCTATTGTTTGTTACTACAATCAATGCCCCTAAAACCTAAAAGGGACACTGTCAAGAAACACCTTTGCATGCTTCCTTGAAGTGTTTCAAACAGTACTCTGACAATAGAATCCAAATTTCTTCTCCTTGAAAAGGGACAAAAAACACGGAACAGTAATGTGGCAGAGAAAATGTTTCCATGTCGTTCTCCCCGGTTAATGTTTTTTCAAAAAATATTTATGTTTGAGTTTGCATATGCCAGGAGGCGAGATGTACAGCCTTAGTCATGTGAATGCTCTGTTTATCAAACACAAACGTATTATTTTGTGACTTGAAAATGTTAATGCCTGGTGGTACAACAGTTTTGCTAATAATTTCTTCTATTTTTTAAATGTAGTATTTGATTGCTGTTTCACCACTGATGTTTGGGAGGAAGAAAATTACAAAGGCTATGCAGGAGGCGTGATTAGTCAACTTCGGGATCATTACCCTGACGCGTCAATATTAGTTTTAATTTCGACCCGCCTGAGGGTGCCACCACTCGTGTCCAGAGCGACCCGATGGCAAATATTCTGCTCCCTGAGTATTTGATCTGACAATTAATGCGACTAATCCTCGGACACCTATGGAGGGGTTGTCCCTTGCTTTCAATGGACCGGGGGGATTGCACCATTTTATAAGTCCAAGTGGAAAAGTTGGCATCTCAATTGTGGCTTCAACACAAAGCGTCGCCTTTTAAGGCACTGTGATAAGGCGTTTGTTCCGGTTTGGTCCGCGTGCCTGCCGCCCGGGTGGTTGGCCAGTTTTGGCATTTATGTTGGCTGCATTATTGATATATAGGAAACATTACACTGGAGAGCAGAAGACCTTAGACATGATTTATAAGCAGGCTCCTCGTGAGCTTTTGTACTTGCTGCAGCCACTGAATCCAATTCCTTCTCAGCTAAGATACCTACAGTATGTATCCAGGAGGAATGTGAACATGCAGTGGCCTCCATTGGATAGAGCACTCACATTGGATTGCATCATTATTAGGGCTATACCTAATTTTGATGGCGAGGGTGGTTGCCGGCCAATATTTCGTATCTATGGACAGGACCCGTTTCTAGTTTCTGATCGAGCGCCAAAAATTTTGTTCTCAACTCCAAAGAGGAATAAAGTCGTCAGGCATTACAAGCAGGTAATATGTTTTTTTCCTCTACTAAAATCATGTGTTACTTCCAAAGGGCTTATGCCATCGTTGAGGAAGGGTATCTTTATTCTATTCTGTTAATTAGAGATGATGCTTGTTTCGAGTGGCATAGCCAGGAATTTCACGAAGAGTGTCCTGAAAGTGCACAATAAAAGCTTTTTTTTTAAAGGAGAAAAAAATTGTTTGCTAGTGAGATTCAAACACACGAGCACTAGCTCATTCAAGGGGTCCGAAACTCATTAAGGGGTCTGAAACCATTGGGCTACAACAACCTATTTTGGCAAGGCTGTCCAAAATACATTATCTAATCACTTTGTGTGTCATTTTACTTGTATATACGGTATTTTTTCCTGACGAAACCCTGACATGCACGTGTCTCCGCCCCTGCTTGTTTCTAGGACTGACATATAGCCTTGTCAGATTCATTTATTGTTGAAAAAACGCTTATGAATAGTGTCTCGAAATAGACCAAGGAACATATGAGGAACTTTTTCTATGATAGTACAACTTATGGTATTTCAATGAGATCAATATGTTTAACTTAGAGTGTGGATCAACTACCTAATGTTTAATTTTCTACAGTTCTCTCGCTTCTTTCATCTTCCCAAAGAAGCAATTTTACGACTTTTCCTCCTCTATGACCTTGTTAATTCGTCAAGTGGTGGTCTTCCGTTGGGATTGAGATGTTTGATTTAGAGTGAATTGGACTATTTAACAAGTTGTTCTACTTGAACCTTATGACATTTTGTTCTAATGCCATTATTCTTATGATTTTGCTCAAGTGGAGTTCAGTTGAGTTAGGTTGTTAATTTCACATGCTTGAAAATGCATGTACCTGTTATATCTTGGTCTTTCTCCCTCGCCCCATCTTTCCCATTCTTGTTATGCATGCCCTCTTAGGACCCAACTGACTAGTATTGATTCGACATTCCTTATAATATTTCAGGCCGAATGTGAATTGGTTAAGATTGATATCAATTGCAATATTCAAGGCGATGTTGTTTTGGAATGTATTTGCTTGCACGATGATTTGGAGCGGGAACAGATGATGTTTAGGACCATGTTTAACACAGCTTTTATTAGGTCAAACATTTTGATTCTTAATCGTGATGAACTTGACACTTTATGGGATGCTAAAGATCAATTTCCAAAAGATTTCAGAGCAGAGGTATTATTGTTCGTATAAAATGCATTTTTTTTTTGTTGATACTCTCCAGCTAGAAGCATGTTGTAATTTATGAAAGTTGTGCTCTGGATGAAGGTTCTTTTCTCAGAGATGGACACTGCTGCTTCTGTTCTTCCTGTAGATTTGTCCTGTTTTGAGGAGAAGGATGGCCTACCAGTGGAGGCATTTGCCAAAGTTCAGGAAATCTTTAGCTCTGTGGATTGGATAAGTCCAAATGCTGGTGCTGCTCGTAATGTGCTCCAACAAATAACCACGTCAGGTTTAATTCAGGAAAATTTGGAATCCGTTCCTCCCCTGTCTACAGACACTAGCTTGCTCCTCGATCAAGTGAATTTGGAGACTCCTGGAGAGAGGAAGGGACCTGCACCAGTGGACAATGATGCAAAGGGCTCATCACCATTTATATTGGAGCAGCAGTCTATGTCATCCATCAAATCATCCTCCAAAGTACAACAAAGTGACCAACAGAAAGCTGAAGCTCAATTTGTTGGGACCAAAAGTGAGATGAAGGTGTCAAAACTGCAGCCGTCAATTCCTCTTTCAAATTCTTCTCCTGCTGACCTTAGTACAGAACCTAGTGCATCTTCTGTGTCATCACAACCGTCCCTGTACATTCTTCCAACGTCGGAACATCCCCCACTTATAAAGAAGTTGGACCCTCATGTACAAGAATGTGGTAAGCTGAATGACCTTCCTTCCCTACCTGAGATCAGGACTCCACCCTTTAAGACTAGCATTCCAACTTCACCTTCATCCTCATCCATACCTGGGAAGGATCAGGGTATTGGTATTGGTATTGGACTAGTTCTATCTCCTACACCAGTGACACCAGCACCGCTCACTCCTCCTATGAAGGATATCATGAGTCCACCCTGGAAAAACTGCTACCTTATGGATCTCCTGCTAGATCCACCCAAAAACCCATAGGTCCTCCAAGTGCCATCTTGAGGATGCAAAAACATTTACTTCGTCTCAACCTGTACCTTATGCATCTCCTGCTACTCCACCCAAAACCCAAGGTCCTCCAATGGCTCACTTGGAAGGATGAAAAACATAAGTCGTCTCATAACTCTTCGATACATATGCGGGTTCCTCTTGACCAGCACAGAACCAGACATAAGGAGGAAACCTGCTTCATCTCCTCATCTTACTGGGTTGTCTCTATCTCCATCCCCCTTGGCACCATCATCACACACTCCTCCCGTGAAGGATAAACTAGTCACTGGAACTATACCTTCTGCATCTCAGGCTACTCCACCCAGAACACAATGTTCTCCAATTGTTTCCTTGAAGGATGATAGACCTGCTATGTCTCAATCTGATGCACCTCTACTTCCTCGGACACTGCAGCAGCCAGATTATGAAGGGGAGTCTACTTCACCTCCTCGGACAGCGCAGCAGCTAGGTGATGAAGCTGCTAAAAAGGAACCTACTCGACCTCTTCATCCTTCTAAAAGTTGTCCTCCATCCCTAGCTCCTCCTAATTCCTCTTCTCCATCAGCTGCCATTCCCTTTATCAAACCTTTAGAACAACAGTTCGTCCAGAGTAGTAATTTTTCACCACCACCACCGCCACCGCCACCACCACCTTCACAACATCCAATCCCTCTATTGAACGAGAATGCTGGTTCTGTTGGTGGATCACCTCAATCACCTGCTCCTCCCACCCCACCTTTGAAGGAACATTCAGTTTTCAGAGGGGTGCCATCACTTCCACCACCTCCGCTTCCACCTCCACCTCCTCGAGACTCATACCCATTATCTACACCCCCAGTATTGAGCAAGAATTCTGTCTGTACTAGTGAACCACTTGGAACAGTCCCAACTTTGAAGGAAAGTTCAGCTTTTAGAGATAAGTCACCGCCACTACCACCACCTCCTCCTCCACCTCCATGCCAGTTAAATACAACCCAAATATTGAGCCCAAATTCTGCCTCTATTAGTGAACCGCCTCCACCTCCACCTCCACCTACTCCACCTTTGAAGGAAAAAGTTGTTCCCCTAACCAGGGAGCCACCACCTCCACCCCTGCCTCCACCTCTTCCTGTGCAATCTATGAAGGAGAACTCCTCGTTCAATGGTGGACCCGCTCCACCTCCACCCCCTCCTTTGCCTGCTTCTCAAGCTTCTAAGCCTGCAAATGTATCTGTAATGCCACCACCTCCTCCGCCTCCTGCATTGGGTTCTAGACAAAGTGTCCCTTCTGCTCCCCCTCCTCCTGCGTTGGGTTCTCGACAAAGTGTCCCTTCTGCTCCCCCTCCTCCAGTCCCTTCACTTAAGCCGGATCTAAAAGCAGGTTCTGGTATGATACAGTCAGCATCCAAAGGTAGTAATCTCCCTACTTCTCCATCTCCACCCCCACCTTCTGCTCCTCCACCTGGCTTAAAGGGACGAGGACCATTGTCTCGTACCATGAATTCAAGAAGTCAGTCATCAAAGAAACTGAAGCCTTTGCATTGGTTAAAAATATCTAGAGCAGTCTCAGGAAGCTTGTGGGCCGAGGCTCAAAAATGTAGTGATGCTCCCAAGTAGGTGCTAACTATGAGTGTGAAAGTAGCCATTAGTCAATCTTCTTAAAATTCTTTCCAGATATAACTTCTGATGTCCCCTCCAATTTCTATTTGATAGGGCACCAGAGATTGATATATCAGAGCTTGAATCCCTTTTTTCAGCTGCAGTTCCAACTTCAGGACAAGGCAGTTCAGGAGGGAAAAGGAATTCGGGGACCTCAATGGGGCAGAAGCCGGAGAAAGTGCAACTGGTAATTGCTTATATGACTATATGACATCTGAGGTTCCTTGTAGATTTTCATAAAAAATTTCCCTAAATCATTTTATCTTTATAAAGTCATTTGCAATGTTCCTGGTGCAGAGGTGTTCCACGGTTTGACATAAACCTCAGAATCTTAAATATTATGAACAGTCTAATTCTAACGTATACTTTCTGATCATGGTCTTGTACTTCATTTACTTCCTTTAATGCAGCTTGTTCCCCATTCCCTCTTTCTTGACACGATTCTGTGTTTTCACGTGGTTCCTTTTTGGATCAGCTAGTTTTCAGCTTAAAAAACTTTGTTTTCAGAAGGGTTTCTGGAATGAAATTCTGGCTGAAATTCCTGAAAACCTGAGTGTGTAAAGAGAGAGGCACAGTGCTGACATGTTGTAGTCATCATTGCTCTCAGTGATCTTTGTTTTTCTTTTTAATGAAATATCACTTGATGTATAGCATGTTTAGATAGGAGGTCGTGCTGATTACTTAGAAATCATACTTAAATTTACATATAAATATTAATTCCAGAATGGACCATGGTTGGATTGTCAAGAATGTCAAATCTGAAAGCTGTCAAATGTGCATGGTGTTATTCATTCAGTAATCAGAACCGTCCCTTGATTTCTGAATAACATAAAATTAAAAACACTAGGAACAATAGTTTCACCATTGAGGATGCCAAACCTTATGGCAGTTGGTCCTTTTCTTTAAAAGAAAGTTGTTGGAAAAAAGGAACTGCATAAGTCAGTGCACTGTACTGAGGCAGCCGTGTAATTGGATTTTAATCTTTATTCACATTCTTTGAATCTAGGGTCAACAGAGATATTATACTCATGATTGAAGTCGGCCCTTTCCCCGACTTTGCGTGAGCGCAGGATTGGATGTTTTGTGCACCAGTCTGCCTTTTTGTTTAATTGAGGGTCAGTAAAATATAAGCTATTGCTTTACCTTGTCAAAAATAAATAAATATCAGCTATTGCTGCACCCAAGAGTGTGACCTAGTGGTCAATGAAATTGGGGGAGAACCATGAGATCTCAGGTTCAAATTCACACTAGGTGATTTCTTCCAATATTTCTAAGCTTTGGTAGAAAACATCACCTAGTATCTGTGCTTGTGGGAGGTAGCAGATATCCGGTGGAATAGTCGAGGTGCGCAAGTTGGCCAGACATCACGTCATAAAAAAATTATTGCTTTTATTCTTACAATATTTACATTGTTCTGTATTTTAAAAAATCTAATTAATAAATTCTCTCTTGGGCCTGTGAATAGGGATCTTTTACAGTTATATAATACCATGGTGGTTGGACAGACAAAATCTTTTAATTCTGCTTCCCGAGTTTGTTTCCACAGATTTTCTAAGCTTCTTTGTCACGGATTCACTGAAAACCTATTCATGAGTAACATCTGATAGAATCCATTTCCACCTGATACTCATATAGCTCTGTGGAAGCCACTGCCTGTTCTCTCCTCGCATATAGCTGCGGAGAAAAGATGGAAGTGTGGCACTATTTCAGCTCTTCCATGTTCTAAGAGAGCATTTACCTGAACTCTATTTTGGCAGGTTGATCACAGACGAGCTTATAATTGTGAAATCATGCTTTCTAAGGTGAAAATACCACTGCATGAAATGCTGGTAAGCTGTATACATATACAATTGGCTTTCTTTTTGGATAATATGGTTATTCTAGAATATATATATCTGACATGCAGCTGATTGTACCAATTGTTTGTATTCATCTGTGTCATATATCTTGGGTAATCATTTGTCCACTCCTGTATACCTGCAGTAGGGTGGTGCTGTAATCACAATGATTCATTTGACATTCAAGTTCTAATAGTTAAAGCATGTTACGTGTCCCATATTTTATAGCTTCCAGTGTTCGATTGATTTTTGTGTTCTTAATAAGCAATTATTCTGAATTGTGTGCCATTGTTCTTAGACTGCTTATCTATATAGTTTTCACTCCCTTTCTGTTTTCTCACTTTTGTACTAAACTTCCTCTCAGAAATATGAATAACAATCACATTGTAGACCTTGTTAGAGGTTGTTTGCAAGATGTTCAGTTTTCAAATAATGCTTAAATGGGAACTTACTATTGATTTGGACTCTGTCTGCTTAATTGTATCGGTAAAAAACTTACGTCTTTTAGTATCATAAGACTCTACTTTATTGTATAACCAATGTACATATCCCTGCTGATTTAAGTATAATCTGTTATTTAAAGAAAGCAAAGCTATTCAAGTGTCACCTATCCCGGGACAGGGTGTTTGTACGTGTTGAATCTTCTAATCACAAACTTTAGTCCTGGTTGTGCACTTTCTGCATGCTAGATGTTCTCATTGTTAACATTCTCCACCTCTTCCTGTCATCTCTCTTTGTGATGGTCCGTGGACAATAATCCTGTATATAGTTGAGTTACATTGAAATGTGATTATTCCCAAGAATGATGTAAACACGTCCCTACACCCAAACACATCTTTAGATTAATTATATATTAGTGGTACATGAGTAATTGTTCTCCTTATATGGTTTTGGACAATCCTTACCGCATGAGCTAGCTTTTGGGGTTGAGGTAGGCCCAAGGTTCATGAATATAACGTCAATTGTGTGGATTATTTTCTGTTAAAAGTTGGATTCTGCTTCTAATTGTTAGCTACCACTTTTTAACAATTTCAACAGAGCTCGGTGCTTGCACTGGAAGATTCTGCACTAGATGTGGATCAGGTGGAGAATCTGATCAAGTTTTGCCCAACTAAGGAGGAGATGGAAACTCTTAAGGTGAAAGATCTGATTGAATAGAATTAAGGAAAATTAATAATGAAATGTACATAGGAACACAGTGAATAACCTTGTTTAGTTGCATTTCTGCTTCAGGGTTATAAAGGAGAGAAGGAGAAGTTGGGTCGATGTGAACAGGTTTGTTCATTGTGAACTAACCTTTTTTTCCTTAATTTTGCTTAGTATCCCACTTTATCCTGTATGGAATTGATTGGACCATTTATATAGTAACATCTAATTGTAAGATCTCTTCGCTGTTGCAGTTTATGTTAGAGTTGATGCAAGTACCACGAACAGAGTCCAAGCTGAGAGTTTTTTCGTTTAAGATTCAGTTTGAATCTCAGGTGAGAAGATGGCTGATGCCAACCTCCTCGTGTTATTCTTTTACTGATTGAGCTGCAATATTTTCTATGCTAATAGGTTCTACTTTGCCTGGTTCTGCTGCCTTTTTGTTGCACTGGGAATGTTTCGCTTACTGACAGCGTATTTGTTCTCTTTCAATTTCAGGTTTCTGAGCTAAGGAAGAGTCTGAATATTGTAAATTCGGCAGCTGATCAGGCACATTTCTATTGTTTATTCTTTCCAACTTTAATGCTTTACCACTTTTAGATGAGACAAGAGGTTTCTTTCTTGATACTGTCCTTGAATATCATCTTCTCTTTGATGTTGTAATCAGATTAAAGGTTCATCAAAATTGAAAAGGATTATGCAAACAATTCTCTCTCTCGGAAATGCTTTGAACCAGGGAACTGCTAGAGGTGGGTAAACATCTCTTTTATTTTCAAGCGTGTCTACTATTGATTTCTTAATTATGGTGTCTTATTTTTCTCTGTGGGAGTGAGTTGAAGAGTTCCCCTACCCAAAAGAAAAGGAGTGACCTGTTTGACAAATGACAAAAGAAATTACACAATCTATGGGTTGTGTGGAAATGAGAAATTAAATGCACATCATGAACACTTAAACCTATTAGCTTAGACCATTCACCTATGCTGGTGCACTTACCACAAAAATAATCAGGTCCAGATCTGTATAGAAGATTAACTGATATTGTTCCTGCTAAGGACCATCTAAACTTGCTTTTTAAAAAACCTGTAGGGTGGAAACCACAGCCTGCATATCTGTTATTGAATAGGTCTAATTCTTATGGAGATTTACCCAATTACGTTTCATGAAATTTTTCGAAAATTGGTCCCACCAAAAGATTTCCAAGTTGAGAACTTCAGCAATAGAAATCTAAACTCTAGATAAGGAAAACATGTCAAATAAATCAACTGGGTATGGCTCAAAGATTTTCTGATGAAATGATATTATCTCTGCAATTGTCATCTCCTTTGGCTTTTCTGGTCTTGAAATTATTGAAAAATCCCTGCTTCATTTAGATGATAAATGCAGTTCTTACCAAAAAGAGTATCTTTGAGAAATTATCTTTGACTCATCTAATAATCTCTTGATGATTTCTGTAGGTTCTGCTGTTGGATTCAGGTTAGATAGCCTCCTAAAACTAACAGAGACACGTGCACGGAACAATAAGATGACTCTCATGCATTATCTTTGCAAGGTACAGTCTTTGATCGACACTCTTCTTGATGAGCATGATGATATGGTTGACTAATATTTTGGGGCTGGTGTTTTCTATTACACATATATTTCCTCCTATCTTGAACAGAATGCAGAATAAAATTTGTTCACTCCGTCCCCAATTTCTTGGCAGATCTGATCGTCTTCTGAAATAAATGAGTCATAGCATTTCTTAAATAAATTCTGACGCAAAAATCTGTGATGCTTGGTCAGTGATTAGTAATATGCACATTAAGCTAAGGCCAGCTTTCAAGGACATTTGCTCGTTTGGAAAGGATCATCTATGTTGAGCATGAGTTAAATTTTCTCTTATCTGTGACCTGAATTTGCATAATCAGATCAGCTGATTACATCTTCTCTCATCAGGTCCTTTTCAATTGTGTCCCAGGATCATCTGTAAAAGAAATTTGTATTGGCTTTTATCTAGCTAAAAGTGTATATCTGAAGTTAGTAAAGACAAGTTTAAACTCAACCGTAACTGGTCAGGTTGATAAAAAGGAATTAGTGTCTGAAGTTCGTTGGATAAATCAGGGATTATCTCTTTACTTGGGTTTCTGAATCTGTATATAAGTTGATTATAAGAAGCTTAGCTGAAAGGAAGAATAGAAGTCTTAATTTTAAAAATAAAAAACAAAATAAACAATGACTGATGCACACGAATGGATCTTTTCTCACGACATGAGATCAAATCACAAAACATGGCTTTTACGTTGTTATCAGCTTCCTTACATTTATCAAATCAATCTATATAATTATCTCTATCCTATAAGTTGCATGGCGCATGTGGTACTTCCAGATCTTATCCTATTGATGTTAAATTATCCTCTATTACTTAGGCGCTGACCGGTATGAACCTTTTTTTTATAAAGTGTTACCATAACAACTACGTGTCTTTATATTCACTATTTTCTCCTCATTGCGCTGGTATTTTGCTACTTGTAACTCAAGATTTTCACTTGGGAAAATGATTTGAATTTGAGTATACCTTATGTCAGCAACCAGCATATTTTACAAGATGCTTAAAGAAATTTTCTCTGCCAGGTACTTGCTGACAAATTGCCCGAACTGCTAGATTTTTCTAATGATCTTTCTAGCTTGGAACCGTGCGCAAAGGTAACATTATTTGGTCCAACCAATTCAAAATTCACTATAAAAATATGACTGACAATGGTCTGATTAAAAATTTTCTGCAGATACAACTGAAATTTCTTGCCGAGGAGATGCAAGCTATTAGCAAAGGACTGGAGAAAGTTGTACAAGAACTGTCCATGTCTGAGAACGACGGAGCTGTGTCTGAGAATTTCCGTAAGGTAAGTCATGACTACAGAATAATGCTGATTTCTGTGTACCGTCAGATTCTGTCTCTCCTCTTTCTGGGCGACTCTACCCACTCAATCAAAAATGAAAATTAATAAGCGTGATTTTGGAATCCACTGAGAAGTGCCTAAGTAGTGATCACAGTAGATGATAGCGCATTTCAAGAAGCCGAATCCTCCTAGATTCCACTATGCAATTCAGAAGTGAAAAATTCTCTCGTTATGAAGCTCTGATCTGCTTTTATTCCTTCTTATAATGTATAATGAGAAAGAAAAAGAATTCTAAGTCAAGACTACTTGGTAATATATAATGTTGAGCAGGAAGAGCAAAATTAACTGGGCCTGATTGACTTGGGACTTTCGCAAGTCAATTAGGGCTTCCCACAACATATCTACTTATGATCACAAGACTTCCGAATTGACTTGGGACTTTGGTTCCGGATTGTAAAGATATGGCACCTGAGCCTAACTCAACTCCAAAAGTTAGCTCACAAGGGAAGGGTTGCCCAAGTCCATATAAGGAGACCACAAATCCATTCCCCAACCAATGTGGTACTTTTACCCACTCTAACAGCCCCCTTCACGCCCAGGTCCAAATAGAGCATGAACCGGGAGTCCAAACGGAGATGGACCTGACTCTGATACAATCTCATCTAAAAGCTTACCCACTTCAACAATCATTGTTGTCGCAGGCATAATTTAGTATCTTTTCCTCATTGGTCCAAGATAATTCCCTGGTTTTGAGATGAAAGTATGGGAATTCTGTTTCTTTTTCACTTCATCTCTTGTCATCCTTAAGCTTGGTAACTTCATCATCCTTTTTGATCATTCTTAATTAAGACGAGGAGGAAAAAAGCACTCATGTATCCTTGTCACTGGAATGGGATTCCTCTTATTAACTTTTTTCTTATTCCTTATTCTTTTTTTTTAACTTGGGATAGCCGATGGAATCAACAAAGAGATTGAAACATTTTATTTGCACATGTTGTGCTGGTAGAACAAGAGAGATCAGTAAGTAGATTATGAATATTCTCATTGATTAGTATAATTGCCGTTTGCCAGGCTTTGAAGGAGTTTCTCTGTTATGCTGAAGGTGAAGTGAGGTCCTTGGCTCAACTTTATTCTGGTGTGGTAGGTCTTGTTCCTAACAGAACTTTTCGTGGTCATTTGGAGTCTTACGACATTGAGATGCTCCTAACGGTATATTTTTCTTCTTTATTTTCCAACAGGGTAGAAATGTTGACACATTGATTCTATACTTTGGAGAAGATCCAGCTCGTTGCCCATTTGAACAAGGTAATGTTTGATAAGTGATCATCCAATAAAATGTGCTTCAGATTTTCTATGTGCCTTGCCTTGTGGTAGCGTTTGTTCATATCACAAAATCTTTTGAGTTTACTATTCTACACGGGTACAAATTAAACAAAGCATTTTGTATGATCATTTTCGAAACTGGTAACAAGGCATTTTGTATAATCATATGTGCACAGTTAGACCTGTAGCTATAAATGAGGTGCCCAGCTTGACATCATTCCTCTTTTTCCCCTAGTTATCACAACGTTACTAAACTTCCGAAGGATGTTCAATCAAGCCCTAGAAGAAAACCGGAAGCAGGTGGAGTTTGAGAGAAAGAAAGCAGAGAAGGAAGCAATGGAGAAGCAGAAGATGAGTCATTCGGAGAAAACTTGACACCGTCTGAAACAATGTATTATATGAAAAGAGCATGAGCATGTCTTCGTTGAAAACATGAAAGCAACTTTTCTTCGTCATGGCAAAACTTCATTGAGATTGAAGATTTCATGGGGAGCGAGAAATCTGTTATCTGACTGATATAAAGAACGATGCACATTTCTCTGCAGAAAAACTGGATACCGTTGGTTTAGGTTCAATGCCACCCACAGAGTACTTCTATCCTTGTTTATGAGAGGTAATCCCAGAACTGCATGCTGTTGCCGCCTATGTTGCTCAGACTCTAAAAAAAACCGTGCCCCTGGTGCATGTAGGATACTTCAAAACTAATGCTTTTTTAAAGAATAACACGGATGCAACAACATTTTTTACGAGTCCGAGCAACATAGTCACTTGCTGCTCCTTTTCTGTTTACTGATCCTTTCTAAAACTCTTGTTTTTCTTGTTTATTTCATTTCAACTTTCTTGCAGAATCTTAGAGTATGCAGATGGAATTACTTTGGGGCGGTAGGCTTATCGTACATATTTTTATTAGGAAAAGAATGTAGAAATTCTTTGAGAAGATTTTTTTATTATTTTTTTTATAAAAAAAATTATAACATAGAAATTTGTTGTCCATTTTGTTAAATCTTTCAGCTAGTGTCATTTTTTTATTCCCTGTATTTTCATGGTTATTATCCTAGTTCAGTCATAGTTTTGTTGTTGAATTTGCTTTTGCTTTAATAACTAAAACAATCATTCCTTCGATTCGTTTCATTTTTATGTGATGTTGTTTAACTCGATAAAAAAAATTAGTTAAAATTTGAATTAAATAACTTTTTATGTTTATGTAACAGAGATTTTGCAATATCACGTGCCGTCAACGCTCAGCATGTGGAGCAAAGTTCAAAAAGTCACCAAGAAACTCATATTTTTTTTATTGGAAGCAATAAAATAATAAACTTCTTATATTTAACTTAAAAATTATAAAGCCAAACAGTTCTTCACACTCTTCCAAGTCTCCATTCTATATATAATATAATAAAATAAGAAAATAATTATAATAATAATGGAAGTCTCGAGCCCACAAGATGAATAAAAAAATGTGTATAAATTTTCTTTCTCAATTATGTTAGTTAAGTAGTATATGTGTGATCTCTCCTTTGAATTTCTTTTTTTTTTTACCAACTTCGAGTCCGATAATAGTAGTTTCTTCTTCTCGTATAACAATTCGAGAACTCAAAGTAGGACGTAATAGGTACAAGGTAGCATTAACCTCTATACACTACATAATTCTCTAATGAAAAGTATACATCAGTCAGTAAAAATCAAAATTTTTATTAAAACTCGATTATGAAATATCCAATCATATATGATTATGATATTGACATCAAACCACCCTTCGTTTAAGATGACTCACCTAATAACTCAAAGGGTCATGTGGGGATAAAGAGAAAAAATAATTAATTGAATGTGAAGCAATTGCAAATGACCATAAAGCAAAACAAAATAATAGGAAGATGCTTTTAATTACACATGTTGGTGAAACATAACATATCAACAACTTTGCTTTTTTCTTCTTTCTTTTTTTTTGGTCACAATCCAAATGCAGCCTTATCCACCTATGCTTTAACTTCACATGCTTAAAAATAAAAAATAAAAAAGTTAAAAAATATATATATATATATTTTTTTTTAAATAAATCCTTTCTACATTCATCCCAACACTCTTTCACTTTTTTTTTCCATTTAAAATAGAGTTATGAATAGTGTTTGGGAAAATATAACGATAAATAATAGTATCTCTGTTAATTTATGTGATATTATCTTAACATGAGAAATAAATGATTAACTATTTGTTTTTAAAACATCAAAAAATTTCTTTGAAATGCATAACTTTTCTTGAATTCTTCATTTCAATGCAATTCATGAATTAATGGACTAGAATAATGAAAACATGATGTTTCATATGTAGGTTAGTTACAATATTAATAATATAAACAATTTATCAAATACTACACATGGAATTTTAATATGATGGTAAAAATAATATTTATGCTACATTATTTGAAGTTAAACTCTTTTCAGAAACATGAGATGATTGAGAATTTTAGAAATATGCCATGAGTTTTAAATATCAGATATTATAATTTAATTTATTAATAATTATAATCATGCATAATAATAATTAAGACATGTAGGAGCCAATAATGCACAAATTCATGGACTACTTTTCACCCTAAACATTATCATTTGCCCCCCAATGCAATTGTTTTTCACCCTAAAATTCATCATTATTATAACTTTTTTTTTGTTTAACCATTAGGGTAATGTTTTTTCTGACTGATTGTTATATTATAATTATAGTTGTATATTGCATTTTCCCTCCTTATGTAAACTACAGTTATTTATATGGTTACTCAATTAATAGTGCAGATATGATATAGTAATTTCGTAAATAATGATGAAGCTATTTCTAGGGTAAAATAAAAACTCACATTGTGCATGTATAATGGTAAAATTATATTGTATAAATTAACTTGAGAGTCTTGAAAAAAAGATATAGAATCAATATCAAAATTAAATCGTGAAAATTAGTCATTGGTACGTGCATTATGTTTTCGGGAGTATATTTTGATTTGACATAAAATTTTAAAAAATAATTTAACTTTTTACGTTTTATATATATAATATAACAAAATATCCTTTAATTTTATAATCTCAAAACATATCATGTAAAAAAATTTAACTTTTTTAAAATAAATTAAAAAAATGACAAATATAAATACATTAATTAAAATAAAAAAATTATGACTTTAAATAGTTCTTTTTTTAGTAGGAAAAAGTACAACAGGGCATGTGAAGAGGTAGACTTTAGTTAGTCTTGGTTAAAGAGAGAGTCAGAGAGATCCAATTTTGACATAAAATTGAGTGTCTAAATTTACCAAAGCATCTCATATTACCTCCTAATCATTACTCCCCACATTACATTTTATTTTATTTTTATTTACCCTTTTCCACTTTTTCTCAATTATTCTTTAATAAAAAAAGGAATTTACTATAATAAGATTAATGAAAAAAAATTATATTAAAATGAGTAAGTAAAACACAAAGAAGATCTTTATAGGGTATAACTAGTCATATGAGATCATTTTCTCATAATAAAGAGTTATGTATTATTATAAGTTAGTTTAAAGCATAGATAAAAAATGAATTTTTTTTATGAATAAAGTTATTTTCAATTGATATTTTAGTTTTTATTTGAATCATATTAAATTTGATTTCACATCGAGGAAATTCATATTAAAGATAAAACACTTTCGAAAAGCTGATGCATTATCCTTATTACCTATAAATGTTAGTAGTTCTTAAATGCTTGTTAGGTGGTTAAATTTTTTACAATACACTAATATTCTTGTGTTTTAAATTGTTGTGAAAAGATTATATATAGTCTTAAATCCTGATTTTTTTTTTTTGTAAAATGACAATTGATGTTAATCTTAACACATAAAAAGTAACTATCTTTTCTTGATATTTAATAGTGACAATAAAAATGAAGAAATAACATAATTATATGCTTAAAAGTGACTATAAAAATGAACAGATAACATAATTATATGCTAATAAAACTAGTAGTACTAATTAACAAGTTGAATTGAATGGCTTCTTCTTGATGTCATGACAAATTTTGATACACAACACTTATTTATGAAACACAACAAAATAAGTAAAAGAGAAAGAAAATAAAGATAAATGAAATCACCAAATCAAAAAAGATCCAAAAGAAGGTAAAAATGAATAAGAACTCTTCTCTTCTCTCTCTTTCTGGTATTATGGGATCCCAATGTACTAATTCATTACTTTCATCACACCCCTCTTCATCTTTTGAGCTACATTAATACATACCCCCACCCCCCACCCCCCCACCACACACACACCAATAGACACAAAAAAATGGAAGTTGTTAGCAAGAAAAGGGGAAAAAATTCAAGAAATGGTGTTTTTGTGGCAAGTTGTGTATGGGAAAATAGAATGAGATTTGATGAATTCAAAGGTGGAATGAATGTGTATAGTGAAAAAGAAGAAACCCCACAAGTTGAAAATGATGAGATGAAAACAAATGAAGTTGAAGAAGACAAAAAGTTGGAAATGGGGTCAAAAACTAATCTTGGTGTTGGTTGTTTTGTTATGAGTGGAAAGAGGAAAACTTGGAAATCTGAGAGTAATTTTGAAGGGAACCCAATTGAGATATCAACAAAAAGATCTCAACTTTGTAAAGAATTGAGTGTTAGTGCAATGAAGAAAAGTCCAATTCAGAGCAAGAAGAAAAGGGAAGGAAATGAGAAAATGTGTGAGTTAAAGAAGGTGAAAAATGTGTCTCCTAATGGGAATTTGAGGAATTCACTTCAACCAATGAAAGCAAAATCAGAGAAATGTCAAGAGATTGTTCTAATTGAGGAAAATAAGGTTGTTGGTGTTTCAAAAAGGAATCTTGAAAGGGTATTTAGTGGATCAAGTGATGGAAATGAAGAAAATAAGATGGTTGTTGATGAGTCAAAAATGAATCTTGAAAGGGTATTTGGTGAATCAAGAGATGGAAATGAAGAAAATAAGGTTGTTGATGTTTGTGATGAGTCAAAAAGGAATCTTGAAAGGGTATTTAGTGAATCAAATGATGAAAATGAGGTTGTTGTTAATGAGTCAAAGAAGAATCTTGAAATGGTATTTGTTGAATCAAGTGATGAAAATGAAGAAAATAAGGTTGTTGATGTTCTTGATGAGCCAAAGAAGAATCTTGAAATGGTATTTGTTGAAGAAAATAAGGTTGTTGATGTTCTTGATGAGTCAAAGAAGAATCTTGAAATGGTATTTGTTGAAGAAAATAAGGTTGTTGATGGTCTTGATGAGTCAAAAAGGAATCTTGAAAGGGTATTTGTTGAATCAAGTGATGAAAATGAAGAAAATAAGGTTGTTGATGAGTTAAAGAAGAATGTTAATGGTAATGAGTGGAATCAAATTCAACTAAGGAAAGTGAAATCAGAGGCAAATAAGGCACAAAATATGGATGGGAAAAATTGTGATTTAAGGAAAGTGAAATCTATGTGTCTTAATGGGAACTTGAAGAATTCACTTCAAATTGTGAAAACAAAAACAGAGAAATGTAACAAGAGTTTTGAGAAAAATAAGGTTCTTGAGGAAAATTGTGAAGAAAAATTGAATCTTGAAAATGAAGATTTCAAGATTTTGGAAGAAGAAGTTGAAAAGGAAAATAGTTTAGCAAAAGAGATTAAAACTAAAAAGATTGTAATTGTTGAAGAGAAAAAAGTTCATACAAGTAACAATGAGAAAAAACAAATGTCCATTTCTCCAATTATCAAGAAACAGTCTATTCCTTCATTTTCAGGCCAATCAAGAACTCTTCATCATCATTCAAATCCATCAAGAACTAAACCAGGCAAATCCATTTTCTTGAATGCTTCTTTTTTGTGTTTTGTTTATCGATATATGGTATTCGTATGTTGCTCATACTCTTTGAAAATGTCGATGGGGGCGTGTCAGATTCTTCACAAGTATTGCATTGTTGGAAAATCCGACATGGATATAACAACATGTTTGGAGAGTCTGAACAACATAATGAGTAGCCTGATTAGATTTGAATAACAAAGACAACTTTATATCCAGAGCTCGAAACTCGCCTTTTTTCTAATATGATTCTGTTTTATAAAGTTGGGATTTTTTATTCCCTAACAATTTTATGCTGCATTTTCAGTTCCAGCATCAGATGAATATCAAAGAAATATTCCAAGACAACATAGCAAACTAGCAAGCTTGGGTAATTTTCTTGTCCTTTTAGAATTCAATGTTAGAAAAAACGTAACTGGTAAAGTCATTATCATGTGATTTAAGTCATGAAAATAGCTTCTTGCAGAGATGCACGATAAAATTGCATATAATATACTGTTGTGATTCATATAATATAACGAAAACTTTAGTGCAACGAACTGTACTTTCTAAATTCAATATCATTCTACAAATGTTGATTCTAATTTTCTCTTTTTTTTGGTTTGTAATTTTTTTATTTTCAGTTGATTTGATCATGTGGACAGATACATCAAAATCAGCATTAATCTTTGGAATTGGAACATTTTTCATAATTTCCTCCTCATATACTAAAGATCTCAATTTCAGGTAATATGATAATTACACTTAGTAAAAAAATATTTCTTTATTGATTCTTGAAATAACAATAATAATAATAATAATAATAATGTTAAGTAAAATTAATGATTTTTTTTCTTCTTTTTTTTTTTACAGCTTCATTTCTGTGATTTCCTATTTGGGGCTGGTCTACCTTGCTACAATATTTCTATTTAGATCCCTTAGGTAAAAAATTCAGTCTCAATTTACGTGAAACATTTTTCATCATCCAATTTATCACGCAACGAAAGAAATATTAACTTTACTGTATAATAGATAAAAACGATTATTATTTTTTTTATCTTTTTTTTTTAGGGGTGCAAATGATATAGGTGAATCAAGTGAATATGTATTAGGGGAAGAAGAAGCAATGTGGATATTGAAATTAATATTGCCTTATATAAATGAATTTCTCATGAAAATTAGAGCTCTTTTTTCTGGGGATCCTGCTACTACAATGAAGGTAAAAAAAAAATCATTTTTTTATTTTTTTTATTTTTAAATATTAAATAATTGACATTTAATATTTTAAATATTCAATAGAAAGTTGACAAAATTTTGCCTCTACAGATGGCAATTCTACTGTTTATTTTTGCAAGATGTGTACGGCCAGAGTTCCATAACTTTTGAGACAGATGTCAAAAGTGCGGTTTGGTGTGAGTTGAGTTCTTTTCTTGTCTACATATTGCAGAGAAGATTCTAAAATAAATAAATAAAAAAGAAAATGAACTTTTTAAATATTTTTTGGGTATTAGCAAAAAGAATTTTAAGAGGTAATTATTAAACATTGTTCGTCGAAAAATTTATAAAGTTAACATTTTAAAATTTTGTGAATTATTTAATGAAATTTCTGATTTCGTCGATCCATTTTTTGTAGTTCTTCCTACTAATGTTCTTGATTTTTTTCCTACTTTGATATCTTTGTTAATAAGCTTAGATATACAAAAAAAAATTAAAAATATAACATTTTAAATGGGGATTTTATTTAATTAGAATACTATGAGCTAATGTCTATCAGAAACGATATATTTATACGAAAATAACATTTATTTATATTTCTTTTTTTTATATATTTTATTTATGAGATTACACCGAATGTATTTAATTTGTATTATTATTTTTTATTTGGTACATATTTTTAAGGAAAAGAAAGTACATATTTTTTCAGTAAATCAAGCAGAAACAAATAACTGAAACATTCTATTTCAACTTTTGCACTTAACCTAATCTATGCTGCCACTTTATTTTTGTTGCTTTTTATAGCGTTTTTGTTTTGGAGGGTTTTCTAGTACCAAAAGTTTTCTTATAGTCCACACAGGTCAAATGCCTATGTAAAATTTATATTCACCATGCCCTCCTTTTATTTGATGTATTTTTTAATATGTTCTCGATAGTATTTTTCTTGAAACTCGATTAAGTTTAAGGTTATATATTGCAAAATTAAATCGTCAAATGAGTTTGAACACAAAAGTTACTTAGTCTAAAGATTAAAATACATTATGCATCAATCTTAATTTGTTATAAGAAATGTATTTTGATTGTTAATGGCTTTATTGTAGGATTGAATCATAAATTTAAAATAGTCACGGCCCCCCCAAAAGTTGTGCTTTTGGAGTTTGGAGAGATGCAAACATATTATCATTAAATTTCATGATTTGAATATAAAACTTCTGATTTAGAATCGAGCGATATTTAATATTTTTATCGCAACTTTTTATGTATCTCTAAAGACAGTTTTTAAAATGCAGACATAATAGTAGAAATTAAGATTTAATACAAATATTTATTTATAATAATCATAAATTTTTTACCAATTTTTTTTTTTTAATTCTTAGTTGATGAAGTTTGAAATATATTTAATAAATTGTAGTAGATCTTTGGATGAACTACATAAATAGCGGGTCAAGAATAATATTATTTTCTGATTGCATTATATGAATGAATGACAAATAAATAAATAATTTTCTTAGCTTTCATCTCAAAAAGTAGTCGTCCATTCTCATCTTTTATATACTATTACCCTCTACATTTTAGGATTTTCAATTCTCATTGAAAATATATACACTTTAGGTAAGTCAATTTTCATGATTTTGAATTCGAAAATTTTGATTAATGACGTTTGAAATACTTATCACCATATCGTAATATCGTTTGATGATTTTAATATGAAAGGTACATTTTGGATTAGACGTTTTCGAGATGCTTGGGAAAGTTGTACTCACAAGAAAGCAGTTGCATTTGCAATATTCACAGTTATATGGAATTTATCTTCAATTTCTGCTAGAATTTGGGCAGGTAAATTCACTTATTTTTAATTTATCTAGAAAATATTTTTGTTCGTATCAAAATTATCGGATTATAATTATTTTTTTTTTGCAGTTTTTATGTTATATGTGGGATTTAGGTATTACCAACAAAAAATGATGAAAGAAGGATGGATAGATGAAGAAGAAATTACAAAATCAGAGGATTATTGGCAAGAAAGACAAAAGAGAATTGAGAGAAAAAAGCAAAAGAAAACAATTTAAAAAGGAAAAAAAAAAGAGAGTTAATTAATATTTTAAAGATAGAATTTACAATCTTAATTTCTTATTATTGTGTATATAGTTGTTTGTCTTAGTAAATAAAATTGTTGGAGTTTTGTGGCTTCTATTGCCTAATAAAATCTTTTATAATTCATTTTAATGTGTAATGTTGTTATATTGATCATTTTTAGGTTTTGAGTATTCCATTGTGTATAAATTTGTCAAAATATGGTAAAGAAATTCAAATCATATATTATTATGTGGGGAGTTTTCATGAGGAAATATTTTGATTTGAATTTGAATTTAATTGGGACCAGGGTCGAAATATATTTATCAGATATGTAAGAAAAAAATTAAGTTAAATTAAATACCTTTTTGAGTTTTGTCCAAACAAATAATTTACCTTTTGTCAATCTTTTTTTTAAAAACAAGGTTTAGTTATATATTGAATTGAGTTCTCCATTTTCTTTTTTTAAAGATGAATTTCAAATGCATTTTTTTTCATACTCAATTTTTTCAATTTGTTATTTTCAAGTTTAACACATGCTCAACTACAATTTGATTTCCACATGGAAATCAAGAGTGAGTAATAGTATCCACTTTGATACAATGAATAGGAAACTTTAGGTATTATAATCACTTTAAAAATAACCCCTAATTACTCTTTATAACTCTATTTGATAAATTACGATTCGTAGCGAGTTGTGAAAGTGGTGAGCCCTAGAATGAGTTATAGAGAGAGGAGCCAGTTGGTGAGCTAGAGTGAGCCCGAGAGACTGGGAGGAGAGAGGAAGGAGGAGACGAGAGGAAGAGAGAGAGGAGAGAGAGCAACCGAGAGAGGGAGACCGGAGAGAGAGAGGGAGAGGGGGGGAGGAAAAGAGTGAGGAGAAAGGGATGTGTGAATTGAATATTGATATCAGTTATATTAATTATATATTATACGTAGTATTTCTCTATATATGGCAAGTGCAGCAGTGGGAGGATTAGATTGGATAAGAGATACGATCAAGATTGGGAGAGGGAGGATGAGGATAGAGATGCTCGAGAGTTGGGACGAGACGAGGGAGGAGGAGAGAGAGGCGAGCGCGCCGAGAGGGACAAAGAGGTGAATTTGGTATTGTCTATATTGCTATATTATACATATACATAGGACAAGTGAATTGGAGAGGCGGAGAGGAGGAAGGGCGAAGGAGAGGAGGAGAGCAAGAGGCGGAGGAGACGAGAGAGGCTGGGAGAGGGTGAATGCTATATATATCTATATATAGGTAAATAATTTTGTAATTGGTTTACATATTGTATTTATATAAGCGAGCGAATACTTTATACATATACAAACGTGACTAATTATACAAACTCGAAGTCAACCACGCTAATTGAATGTATATTTAGGTCTGGCGAAGGCATAATTATAACAATACTATAAATATATATAGAATAATTAAATAATATATAAGTTTGTTTTGTTTCGTAACGTAATTCTATTAAAATTGACTTTAAATCTAAATTAAAAACTTGCAGGCCAACATATTATAAAGCCCGAAAAGGTTTATCAAAAAGACCCATTTATGATCTTGAAGAGGATGAAAAATTAAAATGTGGGCATGGGCAACAATAGATGGAAAACAGACGCAAAAAAAAAAAAAAAAGGGCAACTGCCATTGTAATTCATCTTGCTTCGACACAAAATTTAGGGTTTTGAGCACACCGAGATTTGGAAGCTGAAGCTTCTTCAACGGATTAGCTTCGACTTTGCTTCAGGTTAATGCGTTTTCCTTTTTTTTTCTTTTTCCCAGTGGATTTTGCTGAAATTTGATCGATTCTTCGATTAGGATGTTTCTAATAGCATTACTGCATCAATAATTCGAAGAAAATTTGTTGATTTGAGTTGTTGAGTTGTTGTTGTGTATAGTTATTGTTCTGTTAGAAAGCTATTGCATCAATCAGCAACAACAGAGTCCATTTGATCTCTTACGCCTACTATATGGTAAGTTCTTCTAATTAATCTGGAGTTTTACTAATTAGATTAACACTTTTAGCTTTACTAAATAGTAATTGAATCTTTTAATTGACGAGAAACTCATTCTATTAAAAAAATTATTGGTGGCTTTTGTTTGAGTGGCTTTTCAGAACACTGGGGGATTTAAAGGGTGGAAAAGTATCTATATCAAAAGTCAAGATTATTGATCTGGTATCTTTGTGTTTCCTTTAGTATCTTATTGCAGCATATGCTTGGGGAAAATGGTATTAATTTGCGAAATTTGCTTAGTATTGCTGAATGACACTTTTAGATGCTCTCCCGTATTGTGTGATGAATACAATTTATGTTATATCCCTATTGGTAGATTAGTCATATCCCACAGCTTTTGTGTTTTAGCCTTCTCTTTGTTGTCGCTGATCAATAATTTTTATACGCATATTGTCGCCTGCTGATTTATCTACCATGTATAACAAAATAAATTAAGTTTTTTTTATGTTGGGCTCGGGCAATGCCCGGGCTATCCCCACTAGTTTGTTAATAGTGAATTTGAAAATGGTGAATTTTAAATTTGTGCACGCCCCACACCTGCTTCGAAGTTACTGAACCCAAACCCACACAAAATTAAACCCACCTCGTTGCCATAGAAGCAGCGGATCACACTCTTATTAACTGTCTGAAATCAAAACATATGGAGGTGCTTAGGTTTACTAATTTTTTCACTATGAAATCTTTACAAATAGATATATGATTGGCCATTCATATCTATAGTAAAATTTTCAGATTGAGTTAGTTACTTAGTTATAGAATATTTGGTCAAATTGACTTGTTGGTTATTGTTTTGTGTTTTTTGAACTAGTAGTAAAGTAGCTGTTAGTGTATCTTATGATGTATTAGCATAATACTAACATAATTCATGGTTGACATGCCAGATGAGTCTGATGGCAGATTCTCCCGTCCACTCATCAAGCAGCGATGATTTTGCAGCATTTCTCGATGCAGAGTTGGACTCTGCTTCTGATGTATCACCTGAGCTAGACGAAGTAGAAAATGGAGAAGCAGAGGTAGAGGTAGAGTTGGAAGATGAGAAAGGGAAAGATGAAGACAACGACACTGGTGATGGTGATGATGGCAACATAGATTCGAGAAGGTATTATAAGATTCTCTATGAATGCTGGATTTGTTAGTTCATCTAAACTAAGATTTTGAGTTAGAAATTCAAAAGAGTGCAGATAGAAGGAAGGAATTATAGACGGGTTTGTACTAATTGTCACCAACTATTGTTAGTTCTTCTGAATTTGGAAAATTCTTCTATAGCCAAATTTACTACTTACGTTTTGAAGTTTAACATTGCAATTGAATGTTTCTGTTTACACTACCCGCTCCATTTCCTCATTGATCGCATACTGATATCATAGGTCAAAGAAGCGTAAAATTGAGTTGATTGAAGCTGCAGTTGATCCACAGAGTTCAGTGTCTCGTGGAGAACCAGCAGAAACTTCAGGTGAGGCTGTAGAACAGTGATTCAATCTTCTGTCAAGTTGTTAAGCATTTTATGTCCTTGTAAAAAGAAAAGTTTTAAAAGCATTTTATCAAAGATCAAGTGGAGTCATTTGATGTTTAGGTGTTGTTATAGAGATATTATTATAACACCTTACAATATTATTGTCTTCATCTTTTGATTATTTGGTTTAAATGTCTTACATTAAAAAATATTGGAGGGCGAGGAGTACTCTCAAGGAACAAATAATTTCAAATGCTATGTTCTTTATATGAATGTCCATGGTTGAATAGAGTGGTACTTTGAAGGAAATAAAAAGCCTCTATGCAACTTGAAATGGGACTGTATTCAACTTTAGATTTCTTTTTTAAAAATGTTTACATAGCATGGATCATGATTAGTTTTGTTGTCTTATCATAAAGGCAAAGCATTATTGATATTGTTAGCTCCCATTAACGGGGAAGAATCCTTGCGACTTTTGTATATCTGTCAAAGCTCTCACTGCTTGTTGTGAATACTATTGACCTTACTTCTTAGGAATTATTCATTCGCCTAAAGTAACTAGTTATCTGACTATACTAACACTGGGTCTTCTGGAGTCTCCTGCATAATATATCTTCTGACCTCACCTTATTAATGCCTTGGTTGCTGATGTCTGTACAAGGAGAAGTATCAGAAGGTAGGTTGGTCTTTAGTTCTTCTATAAAAGTTAAGTGATGCCCTTTCAATATAGATGACAGCTATGGCTTCCTCGACACTAAAAGGTTGATGTTTCTTTGAGCTTTCATTCTATTGGGAGGTGGGCCTTCACTAGAAAATAGTAGATCAGTTAGACATAGTAACTGGGAAAGAAATACTTTCATTATGACAATAATAGGCTGCAGCTACTTTTATGTGCTTATGGGTTCTTTGACTGTTTCCTTTACAGCTCTACGATGCATTCCTGCCATCCCCTCTTATTCCATCTTTAAGTATTGTATGGATTATGTATGAAAATCTGACATGCTCCCAATGGCACGGACGAGGAGCATCTTTGAGATCGGTGGGTGTGAGATGTATGCACTCATCCGGGTGTGCATGGGAGAGGATGTTGTATCGGTGTGGGCAGAAGGTGGATGCTGCAGGAAAGAAGGTAGGGGGTGTTTTGTTTTTTTTTTTTTTTTCGGTGCGCCCCTTCTCCGGTGCTGGACGAATGAATCTGGTGTTGCTTTTGGATACATACACAAGGTTATTCTCCATGATTCAGTATTCACTAAAATATACTTGTATATACATATATTCTTTTCTGAGTGGTGGAGAGTTGCGTGGGTGAAATAGTTGAGAGCTATTTGCCTTCGGACGCTTCCAAAAAATGACGGCCATCCTGTCGGACCCTCGAGAAGTAGTGCTTTTTGGGATGATCAGACATGGGCGGCAACATTTTTGGAGAGGCTAACGCAACATAGGTTGAGAGGAACTGGGAGGAACTATATGACGTGCTGGGAACAGCTATATCTATTAAACTTTGTACACCTATTCACTGGATTCTATCCATAATGTTGCAGAATTTGAGGCTTGCAGATGATGAAGTTGCTAGATTGCGTGACAAGGACCTGAAGAATTTACTACGGCACAACAAAAGCTGACTTGCCGTTATAGATTGACCACACACTTTTGAACTCAACTAGACTTGCGCAGATATGTCTATCTGCCAGAGGGTAATCTTTGAAGGACCAACGAGGAAATGCCCCTGCGATATGACTACTCTTTATGGTTATATGCTGTTGGCTTTATATTTTGGGGCTTATATCTTGCTCCTGAAAATGGTGAAAATCTGTTTTACTTGCACATGGAAGCTAGAGAAGCCAGAATAAGGAAATGCCGCCCAACAAGTTCTATGTACTGCCTGGGGCTCTTCGCCGTGGCTTGAGATCTTCTGGAGATATTGGCAGGTGGAGCAATTGCCTGTGGTGAGGTGAAGTACTAGGATCTCTTCGATGTACGAATGGGATATTGTGATATATGTTACGCGATAAGTTAATGAATTAGATAGGGAAGGATCCTATAAAAGATATATGAGGAAACATAAACCAGATAGTTAGGAGTAGTACATGAAGAATAAGACTGTCTTATCGGGTTAGTTTAAACTTTAGTTGTCCCTCTAATAATTACTGCACTGATTTATGTCTCACCTACTCAATCTGCTACTTGCCTCTTATTCCCTTAATTGATCTCCAGGGTTTGAAGGGGATCCGAGTTTGATAGCAAGTATGCATCACTGTTACTACATTATTCTTTGATTCATTTGAATAATGCCAGAGCAGATTGTGATTAAAAAAAAAAAGGAAGGCCAATGAAGAAATTAGGTCATGTGGTTTATATATATGATTGAAGATCTATTTGCGTTTAAGCGGAGAGGCGTCCTTTCTACTGTGATGTTCTGTAAGGAAGGATGTTTAAATGATGTGTTGGGCCAGAGTTTTAAGGTATGTTGGTCGAAAGGAAGTTCGAAAAGTGGCAACATACTGACCGACCTAATGTTCTTTGGGTTGTTCTTTCTTTTTTGAGTTGAAACTAAAGACAATAAAAAGTGGACCTTACTTTCCACTTGCCAAGTTTTTGTAGGTCTTAATTGTAATTTTCTTTTATATTTTTGTGTGTTTTGAGATTTTCATGCATTTTACACGGGTGAATACTCAGTTAAGGGATATTATTTCCTCTTTGAACCAAAATTATGGGGGTAAGAGGTTGCCCATAAGTTGAGGTGTGTCAATGGATTTTATTGAACAAGATTGGGAGGCAACTTGTATTTTCCCAAAAAGGACTTGGGAGGTAGTAGGTTCACCGTGGAATTAGTTTGAGGTGTGCGCTAGCTGATCGAACACCATAGTTATTAAAAAAAGATTTCCCACAAAGGATCTCTGGCATTTTTCTCTGGTGGAGAAAATTCAGCTCTAATAAAGGTGAGGGTACATATTTCAGGTAATTTCAGAAAAAATTGGCATGTTCTCTTGCAGTGGTCGTGATGATCCTTCCATGAGGAAGATACTTGTGAACAGTGGATAAACGTTTTTAGTAATTATTGGTCAACAAAATGCTTTTAATGTTATCTTAGAGAATCAGAATTTGACTTGCCTACTAAATTGATGTAGCACCTTAATGGGGAGAAGGGTGAATGTGAATGAAAAGGCCTGAGAGAAGAATGAAAAAATGAGAAAGGAGAGAGATAAGAGTAATAGAGATAGTAGATCAAGACCGAAATAGAGGAGAGAATAGAGTAGTACGTAGACGGGTCATTATGTGGTTGTACCGTTATGTAAGAACAGGTGAAGGTGTAGGTGACTTCTCCTTTATCATGGGGTTACTACGAGGTTATGATGGGAATTTTGAGATTGTTTGGGATCTGTTAAGTTGATGCCACACAGGTTAAAAGGTTAATGTTCAACTAGTGTTGCGGGAGGAGGAGTTGAGCAGGGGCAGAGAAAGAATTGGTGTTCCCCACGTCACTTAGTGCGTTTTTGGAGAGAAATAAAGAAAGTGCAGGAATGCTGAGGGGGATGAGAGGCTCGGACAAACGAAAAAAGATGGCGCGAGCGGAGATTAATGCCTAATCAACTCACAATCATTACTCATGCCTATGAAACAGTAAATTAGTACATGAGTCATATTTATAGAAGATCGGATCAAATATAACATAGGTTTATCTTTATCGTCCTTTTTCCAAAAAAAAAAAGGTCATCTTTATTGCTCCTTAAATTAAAATTATAAATTATGATAGATAAAGATAAAGTATGCAAGCATCCTCATGGTCTGAATGATGTGGCTGGGGTCTTACTCTTAGCCTTCTTAGACCTTTCTTCTTTGTTTAACTCAATCTGTTTGACATATATAAATCTCTCCTCTAGTTTATTGTTTTAATACATTGACCTTTTATCTTTGAAGAAAAATGCTGTCCAACAAGTTATATGTACTGCCTAGGGCTCTTTGCCGTGGCTTGAAATCTGTTGGAGATATTGGTACAGGAGAGCAATTGGAAGTGGTGAAGTGAAGTACTAGGATCTCTTCGATGTTTGAATGGGATATTGTGGTATATGTTACGCGACTACTAAGTTAATGAATTAGATAGGGAAGGAACCCATAGAAAATATATGAGGTAACGTAAACTAGATTGTAAATAGTAAATGAAGAATAAGACTGTCGTTGATGATTGGAGTTAGTTTAGTTGTCCCTCTAATCATTATGCACTGATTTCTTTCACCTACTCTATCAGCTACTAGCCTCTTATCCCCTTAATTTGATCTCCAGGGTTTGAAGGGGATCCAAGTCTGATAGCAAGTATGCGTCACCATTGCTACATTATTCTTTGATTCATTCGAATAATGCCCGAGCAGATTTGATTAATTAATGTCCCCTTTATTGGGTTACTATTAGAAAGATTAATATGTTTTTAATGGCTGCTTCAGCGCTCTTGGTTTACCCCCCTGAAAGATGACCATGAGAAATTAGCTCATGTCGTTGATATCTATGGTTGAGGGGAAGGGTCTACTGTGTAGGGGAGGATGTTCACATAGTTGGCACGGTTTTGGCTATGGGTGGATTTAAGTCTTATTTGTGAGGAATAGTAGAAAAGTGGGCAACATCTGAGCCTTAATTTTCTTTTGCCTTTGTACTCCTATGTTTTTTTTTTTTGTTTTGATAGTCAAAGTTAGTCTATGACAATGTTCTTTGTAGTGGTAGGATTAGAATATGGTTTCTATTGACGTTAGGTACTCGTCTTGTAATGGCTTGAATTGCGGACCGCACTGCGACCTAGGATAAGGAAGTTTTAGAAGGCCATTGATTCGTTAGGAAGTATAATGCCTAATCATGCTGGCGGTTTGCGAGAATGGGCCCTTTCGTTGTGAAAAGTTCTGACATCCTGACGGCATCTGATTATAACTCGTTTGATATCTGGCCTTTTGACTCTAGAAGCTTTGTAAGCTCTTCACTTAAATAATTCTTTCTGTTTTTTTTTTTGTCGTTGAGTGCATTCAAGTTATTTTTCTTCTATTAATGCTACTTTATTAGACCTCAGATATGGTTAGGATTCCTTTTGCTTTAAAGTCTTGTTGTTTGTCTGTGATAGATTTTGCAGGTCTATTGTTGTGACCAGTGTTTAGTGTTTTATGATTTTTTCCCAAATTGCTATCTACAGATGCTTTAAGAAGCAATCTTTTCAAATTGGACTGGATACACATGATGACAAAGCTGAGGCCATTTGTCCACACCTTCCTGAAAGAAGCCAGTAGTTTGTTCGAGATGTACATTTATACAATGGGCGAACGTCCTTAGTGGTTTGCGGAAATGGCAAAACTATACTTGACCTGGAGCGGTATCTATTCCCTTTAGAGTGCTGCCTCCCCAGATCCACTCGGAGACTCAAAAGGGTGTTCTCGATGTCGTTTTGGTCAAGAATTAGAAAGTGTGTCTGATCCTTGCTGATACCTGACGTCATGATGAACATGTACGGGTCCGGAGCTAGGACGATCCCGGCCGCGCTCGCGTAGCGCAAGGCGAAACACAGTTGCGTCCGCGCCCCGCAATGTGACGGCGAGGCGGGCGGTCGCACACGCGAGCGCCTCACCGAGTCACGTCCCGGGCCGGAGGGGTGAAGCGAAGTAACCTGAGAGCCGGCAGGCGCGGAGCGTCAGAAGTGGAGGCGGAGCTATAAAAATAAAGCGCCGAGAGGAAACGAGGCTCGCTGCGGCCGCGCACAGACACTTGGGAAAACCGGGCACGGACATCGGGATGCTGTGGGCATGGTGGTCACGTAGCGCCCACACGTCGGCGGCGCCGCTACGTTGGGGCGAGTAGGGCAGAGCGGCCGGGGCGATGCCGGCGGCCGAGTGCCGACCCGCTGGTGCACACCGCCTAAACCCATCCCCGCCCACGCGCGGCGCCCCGGAGGGTCGCAGCCCGCGGAAGAGACGCAGGGTGGTGGCGAGGAATCCGGAGAACGACGACGCACCGCCGGCCCTGAGCGAGTACGAGGTGTCGCGGCGGGGGAAGCAAAGCAAGCCAGAGCGGCCAGCAGGGCCACGGCGGCTGGAGGCCGCGGGAGCCCCCTCACCGAGCGAGCCTCTGTTGATGATAGTAGTACAAAGGCCGAGGGAATTTAGTCTGGTATTGTGTAGCGATTGTATGAGTGGTGTCCCTATCTGCATCCTACCAGCGCACGACATTTACATTAATCCCTCGAGAAAGCCGGATTTTCGAGATAGTTCCGAAGTGGATTTTTCTATTCTGACAGCAGTTCACGGAGCATTTGTCTGGCGTTGGAACTAAACTCATCTTCTTGCACATGCCAATTTTTCTGAAACCTTATTGTTTTTAAGGACACTTTCTCAGTGTTGTGTTTGTTGTCAATTGCACTCATGTTCGTAGGTTAGATAGAGAGATATGAGGGATGAGTTGTTTTGGTGGATGGAATTGAACCTTTCTATGTACTGTTTTCAGTATGGGGGAAAAGCACAGGGAAAATCTTATACTGCTGAAGATATCATGTATACCTCCAAAGTTGTAGAAAATCGAGTTTGAATGCTAAATCACTTTTCTGGAACAGAGAAAGAGCAATAGTGTAGTGAAATGATAGGCTGGGAGCGAGCGCTTGCATCTGTCCTAGAAGATTCTGCAAAGGACTACAAAGGACTAGTTCACTATCGACCCAGTATGTAGGCTATTCTTCCTCCGCAAATACTCTATTAATTTCATGTGCTCATATATTGAGGTGGCCTTTCTCCACATATTGGAGGTAGTTGAGGGGTGTTTATACAAATTAATTCAACGGACACCACTCAATTCAAGTAGTTCTCAATATTTAGAAAAAGCGGATACGGCATGTTGACTGGAATTTTCCTGCCCTAGAACAATGTTCAGATTCTACACAAGTAATGCATCACACTTGTGACCCACTTATAGATACAATTATGACTTCACTATTGCCGTGTGTATAGCGGAGAGCGGGATATTTGTATACTTGCACCAATTTTGTTATATTTAATTGTATAGCTTGGCTACATGTTTACGCACGTTTCACTACTTATCCTGTAATGCTGTTTATTGACAGAACAGCTAGGGGAATCGTAGGGGGACAATAAGTTGGAGCGGGGACTTGTTTGTTAGGCCATGGTACAAATTTTGACAAACAGTTTAATTTATTAGATTTATCACAAATTCTTTACTTCGGAAATCATTTCTTGCAAATTTCGTCATATAATTATCTGTCAATATATAGCTATTCACAGAGTGATAAATGGAAATTTAGAAGAGTTGCGATAAGCAAGTATTCGTCTGTGAATTGAAAGCTGACTTCGATATTGATCTGACCTAATGTAGTTGCCTCACAATGAAAAGAGGATACACTTTTGTCCATGAAGCTACAATAATTTTGTCTTCATGGACTTCGTTGATCTGAATGACTTAATTCGGAAACCACCTCCGTAACCCCACAAAGGTAGGAGGTAATGGGTTTTCGTTAGGACCGTTTTACAACACACCTTCCAGAATGTCACTTTTGGAGAGTTATTGAAGGTTGTGTTGCGTGTTCGTTGATGATCGATAACTTTAATGAAATAACGTAATGATTCCATGGAAAAACATGATTGATGCTGCGGCCCGTTGTTTAGAATGTCAATACTTTTTGAGATAATAGAAAATTCTATCTTTCACAGCTGCAATGATCATTCTCATTCGACTATACCTGGCTCCATTGACATGTAATTGAATAGTTTTGCATCCTTGTCACAAAAGAGATGTGCACGCTCTTGCTTCTTTATAGATTAAGAATTATATTTTATCTGCGTCATTATACAGGTGCTGTGAAAATCATGTGTTCGGAAGGAAATACTGAAGGGCTGTTTGTCTTCCCTTTGTGAAAATGTCTTCACTTGTGCTAATCCCATACATGCCAACCCAGAAAACCACTACTAAGTGCGGGAAATTGGCTGAGAAATTAGGAGACTACATTTCCACAGACAGAAGTTGATCGAATCGGGATCCCATGTGCCCCCTTTCTCTCCTATGAAGGACAAGACTGACTGAAAAAGTCACGGCTCCAGGGGCAGATGCCGGGAGAAGAAGAGGAAGAAATGTTTTGCCACGTCCATCCAGTAGGATTGAGCCTGGATAACTACTTGTGGCGAAAGCCGCCTGAAGAGAGACTCCAAGTCAGTTCCGCCTAACGATTTGCCCCTAACCTAGATGGGGGCTAACTTAAATTGTAAATAATAGAAGAGAATAGAATGCTACAGGTTTCAATTCACCAACAAGAACTATCCGATGAGGCAAAATAGTTCCGCCGCCCAGAGGGAATCAACCAAATCTGGCTATAGTCGTTTTTCACAGAGATCTCCCTGTGCATTTTGTACTAGACGTCAACCCAAAATTCATGTGATTGTTGTGGCATTTGAATAATGAATGTTGCTAAGTCTATCATTACAGTGATCGTGAACTTCAGGTGATTAAAACTTGCTGAAAGGGAATGCGCCGATTTTTGCACTTTATGATGGTTTTCTAGCCATCTCACGAACGGTTGACTATGAGGAGTTAGCCTTACATTACCTCATAGACCTATTATCTTTCGAGACGGATAGGAATGGTGTGAGTTTGTTTGTGAAGCGATTATTAAAATCTTATTACTCGCGGGCCAGACCTTTTAGCTCTCCCATCGACTTAATAGCACTGTATCTTGTTTTTCAACGACCGTTATAATGAATAGTATCTTAGCCTCTACTCTTTTGCGAATGACAAAGGCTACTTCTTTTCCTTTCTTTTTTTTACGTAACATACACTGAACTGTCAGTATCGAAACCAGTTCAGAATGTTGATCGAGTGTAGTAACTTTGTAGCTATACTTCGAAGAGGAGAGACCAGAGGGAGGGGTGAGCGGAAAAGATACAACTAAAGTAGGAATAATGAATATCACCTTGACATTCACTACGATAAAAGAAAATATCCAATTGTTTTATTACTAAAAGATTGGATAGACATAAGATAATCACAAGGATAAAGTGATTACCAATGCCTCTACACCCCCCCCCCCCCCCGCCCCCCCCCGTCGCGCCCCCCGCGTTGCAGGCGGTAGGACGGGCCGGTCCCCAAAAATCAGGAAAAAAGCATTCTAGTTAAACTTAAGTTCTAATCTCACAAGAAATTAAAATTATTAAAAAATTGACGATAGGCCTATAATTTTCGCCACTAAAAGAATTTTAGTGGCAATATTAGTCGCCGTTAGTGCGGCGCACACACAGCCACTCAGGCATGACCCGAGTAGTAGCATAATATAGTCGGGCACGCTAAATGCCTTTGGTACGCCGTACCTAATATTGTTTAGTAGCAATATTAGTCGCCCTAATGCTTATAAAAGTCGTCACTAAAAGTATGTTTTAGGGCAACATTAATTATCAGTTCAAAAAACTTCTATTGGCCCAAAAAAAGACAAATCTTAAAATCCCAAACCTATCCCAAAAAGGATTGTCCTTCTCTTCTCTAAAAAGGTGTTAATTCTATATTCATTGTGTTATATACATATTATTCGTATCTGAGTTTTTCTTGATTTGATTCTTTATTACTTTTTTTGCTTCGAATATGATTGGCTGGGACGGTGGAGTGGGAAATTGACGTTAAGGTATTTGCAGGATGATCAGACGGTGTTTATGTTTGAGACCATGGTGGGTTGGTACAGAGGTTGGGTGGTAAGCCGAAGCAGAAGTGCTTGCCCTCGTTTTGAACCTTCTCGATCTAACTCAGATATCCCTTTGCGTCGTCCACATGGCGGTTCTTCATCTTTCAAGGTTGAATTTTTATACCCTTTTATTCAGATTTGAGTATTTTGGTTCTATTTGGGTGTTTGGCTTTGAATTGGGTGTTTTTAGCTGGTGTTGGTTTCGTTCAAATTGACTTGTTGGTTGTTGTTTTAAGTTTTTTTTTTTTAAAAGTAGCTGTTAGTGTATCTTATGATTTATTAGCATATTACTTATATAATTCATGGTTGACATGCCAGATGAGTCTGACGGCAGATTCTCCCGTCCACTCATCAAGCAGCGATGAGTTTGCAGCATTTCTTGATGCAGAGTTGGACTCTGCTTCTGATGTAGACGAAGTAGAAAGTGGAGAAGCAGAGGGAGAGGAAGAGGTGGAAGATGATGGCAGCATAGATTCTAGCAGGTATTATAAGATTCTATATGAATGCTGGATTTTTTAGTTCATCTAAGTTAAGAGTTTGAGTTAGACATGCAAAAGAGTGCAGATAGAAGAAAGGAATTATAGACGGGTTTGTACTAATTGTCACCAACTATTGTTAGTTCTTCTGAATTTTGAAATCATTCTGTAGCCAAATTTACTGCTTACTTTTAAAGTTTGACATTGCAATTGAATGTTTCTGCTTACACTACCTTATCCATTTCCTCATTGTTCGTGTAGTGCTATCAATAGGTCAAAGAAGTGATAAAAAATTGAGTTGATTTGAAGCTTGACAGTGATCCACAGAGTAGAGTTCAGATGGTCGTGCGAGACAGAGCAGAAGCAGAAACTTCAGGTGAGGCTGTAGAACAGTTATTCAATCTTCTGTCAAGTTGTTAAGCGTTTTATGTCCTTGTAAAAAGAAAAGTCTTAAAAACATTTTATCAAGACCGATGTTTAGGTGTTGTTATAGAGATATTATAACACCATACAATATGATTGTCTTCATCTTTTGATTATTTGGTTAAAATGTCTTACATGGCATAAAAAAATTAAAAATGTTGGAAGGCGAGGAGAAACTCTGAAGGAACAAATAATTTTGTATGCTAAATTCCTTATATGTCCATGGTTGGAGGGAGTGGTCCTTTGAAGGAAATAAAACGCCTCTATGGCTCTATGCAACTTAAAATAGTGCTTATAGGTTCTTTGACTGTTTCCTTTACAGTCTTATCGATGTATTTCCGGCTCCCCTCCATCTCTTACATCTTTAAGTACTTGTCTGGATATGTATGATAAATCTGACATGTCCCCATGTGCAGGAGCATCTTTGGCGCTGGATGTATGCACTCATCCTGGTGTCATGGGAGGGATGTGTATACAGTGTGGGCAGAAGGTGGAAGATGAATCTGGTGTGGCTTTTGGATACATACACAAGGTTATTCTCCATGATTCAGTATTCACTAAAATACACTTGTATATACATGTATTCTTTTCTGGTTGGTTGGGTTGGTGGGCGAATGTTGAGAGCTATGTCTCGGACGCTTTCAAAATGCTGCCAATGCCTGTCGGACCCTCCAAAAGCAGTGCATTTTAAGAGGATCAGACACGGGCGGCAACATTTTTGGAGAGGCTGAGGCGCTGAGCAACATAGGTTGAGAGGAAATGGAAGGAACTGTATGACGTGCTGGGAACAGCTGTCGCTATTAAACTTTGTACATCTATTCACTGGATTTTATCAATAAATTTGCAGAATTTGAGGCTTGCAGATGATGAAGTTGCTCGATTGCGTGAAAAGGACCTGAAAAATTTACTACGGCACAAAAAGCTGATCTTGGTTCTAGATTTAGACCACACACTTCTGAACTCAACTATACTTGCGGATATTTCTGCAGAAGAATCATACTTGAAGGACCAACGAGAAGTACTGCCTGGTATGCTACTCTTACTGGTTATATGCTGTTAGCTTCATATTCTGGTGCTTGTATCTTGCTCCTGAAAGAGGTGAAAATCTGTTTTACTCGCATATGGAAGCTAGAGAAGCCAGAATAAGGAAATGCTGCCCAACAAGTTATATGTACTGCCCAGGGCTTTTTGCCGTGGCCTGAAATCTGTTGAGATATTCGTAGGTGGAGAGCAATTGCCTGTGGTGAGGTGAAGTACTAGGATCTCTTCGATGCACGAATGGGATATGTGCTATATGTTACGCGATAAGTTAATGAATTGGATACAAAAGGAACCTATAAAAAATATACGAGGAAACGTAAACTAGATAGTTAGGAATAGTACATGAAGAATAAGACTGTCTCATTGGAGTTAGTTTAAACTTTAGTTGTCCCTCTAATCAGTACTGCGCTGATTTATGTCACCTTCCCAATCTGCTACTAGCCTCTTATTCCCTTTAATTTGATCTTCAGGGTTTAAAAGGTGATTCAAGTCAGATAGCAAGTATGCGTCACTGTTACTACATTATTCTTTGATTCATTGAATAATGCCTGAGCAGATGTGATTAAAAACAAAAGACTGATGAAGAAATAAGGTCATGTGGTTGATATGTATGGTTGAAGATCTATTTGGTTTAGGGAAAGGGTCTACTGTGTAAGGGAGGATGTTTACATGGATGGCGTTCACTATAGGTGTAAGTCTGTTTGTCGAAGTTAGTTGAAAGTGCAACATCTGGACCTTAATGTTCTTTTGCCTTCGTTCTTTTTCTTTTTTTTTTGAGTCAAAGTTAAAGAAAATAAAAAGTGGACCTTACTTTCCACTTGCCAAGTTTTAATAGGTCTTAATTGTAATTTTCTTTCATATTTTTGTGTGTTTTGAGATTTTCATGAGTGAATAATACTTTCTCCGCCAAGTTGTCAGTTAAGGGGTATTATTTGCTCTTTGAACCAAAATTATGGGGGTAAGAGGTTGCCCGTATAGTTGAGGTGTGTCAACGGATGTTTTTGAACATGATTGGGAGGCAACTTGTACTTTCCCATAAAGGACTTGGCAGGTAGTAGGTACCCCAGGAATTAGTTGAGGTGTGCGCAAGCTGACCGAACACCATGGTAATTAAAAAAAAAGGTTTCCCAAAAAAGATCTCTGGCATTCTTCTCTGGTGGAGAAAACACAGCTCTAATATGTGAGACTATTTATGCAATTTCCAGAAAAAAATGAAGTTCTAATTGCAGTTGCTCATTGATGAACCTTCCATGAGGAAGGTACTTGTGAACATTGGATAAACATATTGTAGTAATTAGTGGTCAACAAAATACTATTGTTATCTTGGAGTGCAGCATTCTGATGAATCAGAACTTGGCTTGGCTACTAAATTGATGAAGTACCTTAATGTGGAGAAGGGTGAAAAGGCTGGAGAAAGAATGAAAAAAAGGAGAAAGAGAGGAATAAGAGATAGATCAAGACAGAAATAAAGAAGAATAAGAGGAAGTAGACGGTCATCTTTGTTGGTTGGTGCGGTATGTGTAAAAAACAGGTGGGTGTAGGTGACCTTCTCCTTTATTCTGGGGTTACTTCGAGGTTATGATGGGAATTCTTGAGATTGTTTGGGATCTGTTAAGTTGATGCCACACAATGTTAAAAGGTCAATGTTCAACTATTGTTGCTTGAGGGGGGAAGACTGGAGAGGGCACAAGAAAAGTAATTAGGCTGTTTTGCCCCACTTGCACTGTGTGGTTCTTTGGAGAGGGAGAGAGATAAGAAGTGAGAATGAAGAGGGGATAGAGAACGGAAGTGGGGAAACCGGAGGAAAAGAGTGGAGGATATTAATGATAATCCACTCACAATCATTACTCATGCCCATCAAACAGTAAATCAGTACATAAGTCGTATTTATAGAAGATCGGATCAAATATAACATAGAGTAATCTCATTTTCAAAAAAATAAATATTACATAGGTTTATCTTTATCGGCCTTTTTCTAAAAAAAAAAGAAAAGGGTCATCTTTATTGCTCCTTAAACTAAAATAATAAATTATGATAGATAAAGATAAAGTGTGCAGCAACCTCATGGTCTAAATGATGTGGCTGGGGCCTTACTCTTTGGCTCAGTTTCTTAGACCTTTCTTCTTTAATTAAACTCAATTTGTTTGACATATCTAAATCTCTCCTCTAGTTTATTGTTTTAGTACATTGACCTTGTAGCTTTGAAGAAAAATGCTGTCCAGCAAGTTATATGTACTGCCTAGGGCTCTTTGCCGTGGCTTGAAATCTGGTGGAGATATTGGTAGGTGGAGAGCAATTGGCAGTGGTGTAGTGAAGTACTAGGATCTCTTTGATGTATGAATGGGATATTGTGGTATATGTTACGCGAAGACTAAGTTAATGAATTAGATAGGGAAGGAACCCATAGAAAATATCCGAGGTGACATAAACTAGATGGTTAGGAATAGTAAATGAAGAATAAAACTGTGTCATTGGAGTTAGTTTAGTTGTCCCTCTAATCAGTACTGCACTGATTTCTGTCACCTACTCAATCAGCTACTAGCCTCTTATTCCCTTAATTTGATCTCTAAGGTTTGAAGGGGATCCAAGTATGATAGCAAGTATGAGTCGATGTTACTACATTTTTCTTTGATTCATGCGAGAATGGCTGAGCAGATGTAATTAATTAAAGTCCTCTTTGGTGGGTTACTGTAAAGATTAGTACGTTTTTAATGGGTGCTTCAGCGCTCTTTGTTTACCCTTCTAAAAGATGACCATGAAGAAATAAGGTCATGTCGTTGATATGTATGGTTGAAGAGCTATTTGGTTCAGGGGAAGGGTCTACTGTGTAGGGGAGGATGTTCACATGGTTGCGTTGGCTGTGGGTTTAAGTCTCTTTGTCGAAGGAAGTGGGCAACATCTGAACCTTAATTTTCTTTTGCCTTTGTTCTTATGTTTTTTTTTTTTTTTTTGGTCAAAGTTAGCTGCACGGTGTTCTGTGTATGGTAGGATATGTTTCCATTGAGTTAATGTTTACTCGACTTGTAATGGCGTGGAATTGCGGACGCCTGGACTAGGTAAGGAATGTTTAGAAGGCACTGTTCGTTAGAAAGTATAATGCCTATATCATGCGGCGGTTGCGAGATATGTGCCCTTTCGTTGAAGTTCTGACATCTGGGCAATCTAAATTATACTGTTTGATAATCTGGCCTTTTTACTCTAGAGCTTTGTAAGCTCTTCACTTAAATAATTCTTTCTGTTTTTTTTTTGTCAGAGTGCATTCAAGTTATTTTTCTTCTATTAATGCTTTTTTATTAGACCTCAGATATGGTTAGGATTTCTTTTGCTTTAAAGTCTTGTTGTTTGTCTGTGATAGTTATTTTGCAGGTCTTTGTTGTGCAGTGTTTTATGATTTTTTCCCAAATTGCTATCTACAGATGCTTTAAGAAGCAACCTTTTCAAATTGGACTGGATACACATGATGACAAAGCTGAGGCCATTTGTCCACACTTTCTTGAAAGAAGCCAGTAGTTTGTTTGAGATGTACATTTATACAATGGGCGAACGTCCTTATGCATTGGAAATGGCAAACTTACTTGACCCTGGAGATATCTACTTCCATTCTAGAGTGATTGCTCAATCAGACTCCACTCGAGACATCAAAAGGGTCTCGATGTCGTTTTGGGCCAAGAAAGTGTTGTTCTGATCCTTGATGATACTGAAGTGGTAAGTATGTGAACATTTCTTTAGGACTATATGATCTCTCCGACGAGAATGAGAGAATTTATTTAGTGGCAAAGAGAATGCTATCCCACCAAACGCTTATTATTAGTACAAAGGGAGGGAAATTTAGTCTGATTAGATTTAAGTTCCTACCAGCATAATTCCATGACAGTTTTTCATTTTCCATGTTTGCTATTCTGACAGTTCAGATTTGTGTTGGAGTTTAACTCATCTTCTGCATGGAATTTTTCTGAACCTTATTGTTATTAAGGCACTTTCTCAGTGTTTGTGTCATGCACTCATGTTCGTAGTTAGATAGATGAGATGAGTTGTTTTGGTGGAATTGAACCTTTCTAAGTACTGTTTCAGGTATGGGGGAAGCACAGGGAAAATCTTATACTGATGGACAGATATCATTTCTTTACCTCAAGTTGTCGACAATTCGGTTTGAAATGTAAATCACTTTCTGAACAGAAAAGTGATGAAAATGAAGCTGAGGGAGCGCTTGCCTCTGTCCTAGAAGTACTGCAAAGGATCCACAGACTATTCTTCGACCCAGTATGTAGGCTATTCTTCCCAAATTAATTTCATAGTCTCTATTTGAGGTGCCTCAATATGGTATACAATTTAATTCAACGGACACCCACATAATTCAGTAGTTTCTCAATATTTTAAGAAAGGATACTGCATTTGACTGTGACTTTTCTGCTAGAAAAAGTTCATATTTACACAAGTTAATTGCATCTACACTTTTGGACCCACTTCTAGATACTATATGACTTCACTATTGCTTGTGTTAGCGGAGGTGGTTATACTTGCAAATTTTGTTATATTTAATTGTATTTGTCTTACATTGTTAGGGTTTCCTAATTCTCCTTAATGCTGTTTCTTTCAGGAACGTGGGGACAATATTATGGAGCGGGATGTTAGGCAGGTAAAATTCTCGACAAACAGTTTAATTTATAGTTTCTCATAACACTCTTCTGAATCATTTTTTACCAAATTTTGTCTAATGTCTGTCACTTATAGTATTCACAGAGTTGATTAAATGAAATTTAGAAGAGTTGCGATAAGACACAGTATTCTGTCTGTGAAAGTGACTCTGACCTAATGTATTTGCTCACCCATGAAAAGAGTGAGTGATCAACTTTTGTCCATGAGTACAATAATTTTTGTCTTGTACTTTCTTGAATTACTTAATTCGGAAACAACCTCCGTACCCTCACAAGGTAGGGGTAAGGTTGCGTACAACAACACCTTCCAGATATGTCACTTTTAGATTCATTAGGTATGTTGCTGTTGTTGATGATCGATAACTTAATGCATAACGTAATGATTCCTGGAAACCATTATTATGCTGGTCCCGTTGTTTAGAATGTCAATAATTTTTGAGATAATAGAAAATATTATCTTCAAGTGCAATGATCACTTCTCATTGATATACCTGTAATTGAATAAATTTGGATCCTTGTCAAAGAGAGTGCAGCTTTACTTTATATAGATTGAGAATATATTTATCGGTTATTATTACAGGTGCTTAAAACTGTTCGGAAGGAAATACTGAAGGGCTGTAAAATCGTCTTCACTGGTGTAATTCCCATACAATGCCAACCAGAAAACCACTACTACTGGAAATTGGCTGAGAAATTAGGAGCTACATTCTCCACAGATGTCGATGAATCGGTGACACATGTGGTCTCCATGAATGACAAGACTGAAAAGTCACGTCAGGCAGTGCGGGAGAAGAAATTTTTGGTCCATCCAAGATGGATTGAAGCTGCTAACTACTTGTGGCGAAAGCCGCCTGAAGAGAACTTCCCAGTCAGTTCGTAACTAAGCTAACTTGACTTATTTGTAAATTCTAGTAGAATGCTTCTGGTTTCATTAACCAACAGATGAAGAAAAATAGTTCGCGCCCGAGGGAATCAAACCAAACTCTGGCTAGCCGTTTTCACAGATCTCTTGAATTTTGTCAACCAAATTCATGTGATTGTGTGGCATTCTGGATGCTGATTTTGCTAGTTACTTGTGATTGGTTCTAAGCCATCCATCCCCACTTTAATGTGTTGGACTATGAAGGAGTTAGCAAGCCTCCTAATAGCCTATTTATTTTTTTGAGAAACAGCCATTCACGTCAGGAATGGAGGTTATGAAGGATTAACTTATTTACTCATGACAACCTTTTAGCCTCTCAATGACTTATAACTCTAGTATCTTGGCTCAACGATATCGAGACCAATTCAGAATGTTGATTGAATGTAGTACCTTTGTATCTTTCTCTCCAAAGCGTAGCGAAATGATACAACTAACAGCAGAATATCACCTTGATGTGATCAAAGTCAACAGTAAGGGGAAGTCAGGGGTAGAGGACACATCCAACAAAGGAAAACAAACGAAAACAAAAACAAATAAAGGGTTGACCAGATACCTCCCCCCTTGCGTGAACCAAAGCCAAACCCCCACTAAATCAATAGCCACACCCCCCCCCACCCAAATTCCCTCACATGCACAAAAAATCCCCACAACATCAATTGTTATGCTTATTCCTGTGGATATTTGTTTTTTCTACCCTACTAGTTAAAAGAATGGGCAATTTTCACACATAATAAACAAAAAAATCATATTTGTATGTTATAGTAAAATTTTCATAATTGCGCTTCATAGCAAACATATAACTGTATAATTCGCCATACATATAAAATTGTATAATTCGCTGGCCTAAAAATGTCGCTACTAAAAGAATGTTTTTGTGGCAACAAAAGTGGCTACTGAACCCTATAAAAGTCGCCCCTAAAGAGTGTTTTAGTGGCAACGACTGTCGCCGCTAAAGCCAAAAATATCGCCACTAAAAGTGTGTTTTAGTGGCAACAACAGAGGCCGCTAAAGCCTAAAAATGTCGCCACTAAAAGGGTGTTTTAGACAACAAATGTCGCCGCAAAGTGTGTTTTAGTGGCAACAAAAGTCGCCTAAAAATGTCGCCACTAAAAGTTTGCTTTAGGGTCAAGCATAGTCGCCGCAAAATCCTAAAAATGTCGCCACTAAAAGTGTGCTTTAGCGGCAACTATAGTCGCCGCTAAAACCTAAAACTATCGCCACTAAAAGTGATTTACTGGCAAAAGAAGTCGCCGCTAAAGCCTAAATATGTCGCCACTAAAAGTTGCTTTAGTGGCAACAGAAGTCGCCGCTAAAGCCTAAATATGTCGCCACTAAAAGTTGCTTTAGTGGCAACAAGTCGCCGCTAAAGCCTAATATATCGCCACTAAAAGTTTGCTTTAGTGGCAACAAAAGTCGCCGCTAAAGCCTAAATATGTTGCCACTAAAAGTTTGCTTTAGTGGCAACAGAAGTCGCCGCTAAAGCCTAATATATCGCCACTAAAAGTTTGCTTTAGTGCAACAGAAGTCGCCGCTAAAGCCTAATATATCGCAACTAAAAGTTTGTTTAGTGCAACAAAAGTCGACGCGCTAAAGCCTTAAAATAGGTCCCACTAAAAGTTTGCTTAGTGGCAACAGAGAGTCGCCGCTAAAAGCCTAATATATCGCCACTAAAGTTTGCTTTAGTTCAACAAAGTCCCGCTAAAGCTAAAAATGTCGCACTAAAAAAGTTTTGCTGTAAGTTGGCGGCAACAGAAGTCGCCGCTAAAGCCTAATATATCGCCACTAAAAGTTTGCTTTAGTGCAACAAAAGTCGCCGCTAAAGCCTAAATATGTCGCCACTAAAAGTTTGCTTTAGTGGCAACAGAAGTCGCCGCTAAAAGTTTGCTTTAGTGGCAACAGAAATCGCCGCTAAAGCCTAAATATGTCGCCACTAAATGTTTGCTTTAGTGGCAACTGAAGTCGCCGCTAAAGCCTAAATATGTCGCCACTAAAAGTTTGCTTTAGTGGCAACTTAAGTCGCCGCTAAAGCCTAAATATGTCGCCACTAAAAGTTTGCTTTAGTGGCAACAGAAGTCGCCGCTAAAGCCTAAATATGTCGCCACTAAAGTGTGCTTTAGTGCAACTACATTCGCCACTAAAAGTTTGGTTTAGTGGCAACAAAAGTCGCCGCTAAAGCCTAAATATGTCGCCAGTAAAAGTTTGCTTTTGTGGCAACAAAAGTCGCCGCTAAAGCCTAAATACGTCGCCACTAAAAGTTGCTTTAGTGGCAACAGAAGTCGCCGCTAAAGCCTAAATATGTCGCCACTAAATGTTTGCTTTAGGGGCAACAGAAGTCGCCGCAAAAGCCTAAAAATGTCGCCACTAAAAAGTTTGCTTTAGTGGCAACAAAAGTCGCCGCTAAAGCCTAAATATGTCGGTAAATTTTATTTTTCCTACATCGGAACTCGTTTGAACTTGAAAAAGTATTTTTTTACCCCTCGAGACCAACTTACGCCATTAATAAGGTTGTAACGGACGTCTATGAAAATTGTTGGCAAAAAATAACTTAGGATTACGTATCAGCACACGAAAATTGGTAAATTTAATTTTTCCTACATTAGGGGCTAGTTTGAACTTGAAAGTGCGTTTGTTTGCCCCTTGAAACCAACTCACACCATTAATAAGATCGTAACAGGCGTCCATGAAAAAATTACAAAAAATAAGTCAGGACCGTGTATCAATAAAAATTCATGGACAATAGCATATAAAAATTGGTAAATTTTGATTTTTTCCACATTGGACATCGTTTGAACTTGGAAACGTGTCTATTTTCCTTGGTATGGACTCACGTCATTAATAAGGATGTAAGGATCGTTCATGAGAAATTTCGGCCAAAAACAAGTCGAAATCACGTATCACCAAAAATTCTTGAATATAGCCACGAAAATCGATAAATTTGGTGTTTTCCATATTGGGGCTCACGTATCACCAAAAACAAGTAAAGATCACGTACCACCAAAAATCATGGACTATAACATATCAAAATTGGTAAAATTAGTTTTTCCCACATTTGGGCTCATTTGAACTTGAAAATGTATATGTTTTGTCCTGTGGAACCAACTCACGCCATTAATATAGTTCCACCATTTTTGATTTATTTTCACATTTACGAGGCAACTTTTAGGAAATAGGTGACATTCACGGTTTATTGTGTTTGGCGCCTTGGAGCATTCAAATTTTTTTGAAAAACTCTACGAGGACCCCCGTAATAAGTTGGAAAAGCATTGCGTATATAGTTTCACCATTTGAATGGCTAATATTTACATTTACGAGTCAATTTTTAGAAATTACGTAACTTTTTTGATTTTTCGTGTATATTATTAGCCATTGATCTGTGCATTGGAGAACTAAAGGCATCAACAGGTTCCAACCTTAGAAATAAAAATACACATAATGTTAAAATGATATTTATTGGCCATTCTTTTACTTTTTTAACTGAAAAATAACTAGTCTTAAAATTTTAAACTGCACATGGGGATCCATTTGAGTTTGGATTAAATTTTGAGTACGGTATCATTTAGTCCGATCAAATATAGATATTGAACATCGAATAAAAATAATAATTAAACACCATAAAGCCTTTGTGATGGTCACCCATATTAACAAGTGAAGAAGCAAAGGAAATTAAATTATTTTTCTTCTCATGATTTATGGTGTTACATCACATTTATTTCATATTTGTGCAAATTAAATTAGACTCTTTGTTTACAAACATGTATCACTAATTTTACTAATTATAAACAAAAAAATATTTATAACTATTTTTTAAGTAACTTGATAATGTAAAAACTATTATTAGAATGTTTTTATATATAATTCAAATTTAGAGTTATTATTTTCCTTTTGACTAGAAGTATAACGTGACAATTTATCATGTCATGATGACACTTAACTTTTAAAACTATTTTTTTGTTGTGTAGGAAGTTTATGTGTGCAAATGAGGATAACTTATGTGAAAAGGAATCATCATGCTTTAAATAATTAAAAAAAATAAAATTATGTGAAATTTTTTTATAAAAATATAGGAATTTCTCTTGAAAGATTTAAAACTCTATGAATTTGTTAGGAAGGTTTTCAAAACATTTTTGTCTTATAGATCTTTTAAATTTAAATATAAGAGATTTGTATAATAATAATTATTTATATAATAAATAGGAAGACATTTATTTATAAATACATAATATATTTATTTTTGAGAAATTCATTTTTATTTTTTATATAAAAGCTTTCAATTATAAGCACTTTTCACATAATAAAAAGTTTTACTAAACAGATTATAAATACCAAATTCTAACTAGAAGCACATTATTGACTTTTGATTCTATCATAGTGATTTCAACATATATTTTTTTTATTACAATTTTAATGCAATAATTGGTCAATTCTTGATTAATTTAAAAAAATAAAAGTTAGTCATACATTTGTTTCTCTTCAATTGGCTTGTTTTTCAGTTTATTATTATTTTAAAGGAGCAATTAAACTTTATCTTGGATTTTCTAAATCTTTTTTTCCCTCTCAAATTATTAAGGGAATCTTTTTCAGAAAACATGATATGTTTAAAATACAATATATTAGTAAAATTACCATGTGAGAAAACAACATTTTGTTTCCCTTTTTCTTTCAAATTAAATTCCTCTACTCAATATAATTTTATATGTTCGTATATAAAAAAATAGTGAAATATATATATAAATTTTATTTTTATTTTCATAAATAATAATTTTTATATTTTTAATAGATCCTCGAATACATATCTCAAAAGCATCAAGTTTGGAGGCACCACCTATAGCGAATCCAAACATACCCAACGCTCCCTCGTCTGCCGCTGAAACCCCTCACTATCATGCTTCCGGGCCTTTTTTTCGAGGCAATCAGACCTGCCACGAAGAAAGAGAAAATTTATTCTTTGCAAATATAAAAATGATCTCGAATCGAGAAGCGTAAAATAAATAATTCAAAGTTGTAATGAAATTATTGGTTTTTCTGTCTCTTGGTGAACCAAGGAATCAGAAACATCCAAACCAACTTTTTCTGTTTTGATATGATTTTTTAATAAATATGAGAAAACATTCTTCTTTTTATCATTGGATCTTGGAGATGACATAAAGAAGAAGAAAAAAAGTGCATCAAAATAATTAATCATCCAATAATTCATAATAATAACAACAATAATAAATGTATGCCATACCTTAGAGGATCCCACACTTAGCTTTTTTTTCTTAAAATTATTATGCTCATCATCACCAAACTTATAAAATAATATCAATAATAGTGATATAATACATATATAGTGTACTAAGCTGTACACAAACGTGCAATTTTATCTTGAATCTTTTGTTTTTTTAAACTCTTAAACATTTCATAAGATTCTTTTTTCTAATTACTATACTTAAAGGAAAATTTCACATTGGCAAAATACAATAGTCTAATAAAATGAAAGATGAAAATCTAAAATCTAGAGATTTTTATTTGGTTTAACCATTTGGATTTCCGAACACGCGAACTCTTATGGATTTCCTTTTTCGTAGTGGACGAACTCGAAATCTTTACTAGTTAAGGATTCGCATATGTAAAATTTCAAACATTTGAATTTACTCCGAAAAGGTATTAATTTTATTTTAATCAATTTAAAAGGGCAAAATATTAAACATATATAGTTGTATTCATTAGATCATTAGTTTGTCTAAACGATTAATTACGCGAATCGTGGTTGTTAAAGATCTGTTTTACTTAAAAAAAAACCCATAAATCTCCTAAATTAGTTATTATGATTTATAATACAATACAAACAAATGAACAGATTCATTATATTCTGAAAATCCTATATAATATAAATTATAAACCAAGAAAGAATATAGGTAACGTGTTTTAAATAATTAGGGTTCATAAGTTTCCAAATTACTACCTCAATTAGAACGACAGCAGCAGAGAGAAATATAATCATGACTCTAATAATTTAATTTTAAAATGAAATTATTCGTACAAACTAATATGACGTAATAAATCGTAACAGACTGAATCTATAGTATACGTAAATATTTTTTTCACCTATAAAAATATGTTGAAATTTTAGTGCATACTCACACACGTATTAGTTTGTATGTTTACTTCTTCAAATTTAAATCTTCTTATTAAAATTTTTAACTCCGCCACTAATTACGAGTTAGGGTGTATATAATAACTAAAACTATAGTTGGGAAGAATTTGCATGGGGGAGGTTTTAATCATAAATTTCATTTTATTGTGCATATTATCCTGTCCTCTTGGAAACCCCATGTGGAGATGCACCAAACTTATATTTTTCAAATAATTGAACATTAGAGGTATATTTTGGTACATATGTATCTCAATTTTAATGGAAAACAAAATGTGTTTAATATTGTTTGGCATAAAGTAATATCATTTTATGTGATTAAAGAGTAACGTATATACATCAAAATTGACGTTTTTACTAAGTTCTATTACTAGAGAATTAATTATTTACGGATTTTAGATGTTCTATGACACAAGATGGACTAAGTTGGTTATTATGAAAATGACTGACAAGCTTCTAAAGAAGGTGTACATATGATATTTTAGATAAATTTTACATTGAAATATATTGGAGAAATTTTTTAGTAAAATTAGCTCGTTGCAAATATATTGACAGACGTTTCTTTAACAACGAACCAATTTTTGATAGAATATTCATCGAAAATTCGCGTAGTGATGAGGTTTAACACAAACCCCATTTTCGTGACTAATTCTTTATTCCATTTATTTTCCTCAACATACACTATGTAATTTAGCTACACTTAAGCTAACGTCTCCAATAATATAAGGTGAAGTGAACCACGTTTCATTAAATCAAATACATATATTTTATAAGTTTTCAAAATCCAATCAAAATCGATAAATCAAAAAAAAAAAAATTATTGATAATGGGTAATTATTATTTTTTAACGACTTTGATTTTTTTGTTATCAGGCTATCAGTTCTCAATTGTTTGAGAGTTTTTTCTTAACAGGTCAACTGATAATCCCATAGTAAATTGAATAAATTATATTTATACTATTTGGTATATAAAGTCCTTGATTTAGAGTTTAGTTGCATATTTTTATTTCTGTCGATCGCCAAACTTTTGATTATTCTACAATGTGACGGCGTTTTCTTTTGAGCAAGATGCAATTTGTAAACTCATGTGCATGGTTCATTTGGTTTATAAGTGATTTTCAATTATTATTTTTGTGTCAAATCTTAATCATTAAATCGATAACCAAACCAATAATAATTAACAACTAATAAGTCAATATCTTAACGATTATTTTATATCATTTAGCATGTCTACAAATCGATAACTAATCAGTTCAACTGATCAACTTCGAAACCAAATCGAATAGAATATGCTAGAAATTGTTATAAATTTACTAATTTCCTTCATCATGGGTATGACAAAAACTTTTTTTGAGGTTTTTAATAATCCCTTGAAATATTTATTTAATTTAGTTTTTTTCTCATAATTAATTACAAGCGTTGAATACCACTTTGAATTGGTTGATATCAATGGGACACCAACTAGACCAAATGTGACTAATACAACAAACTTTATTCCCATAACAGTAGTAATTAATTATTAACAAATAGATTAAGACCTATTAACAATTTATTCCTTTTTTTAATAATTAAAATTAGACTAAACCTAGATGATCAGAAGCAACCTATCTACATAGGGCACTTAATTAATCATGTAAATGAATTTGGTCATAAATTTTGTCCGACATGAATTTATGATACATTTGATACCACCTAATAAAAAAAATATCAGCATCATAAAAATAATATATCAATTTTAAAAGAAATTGAATAAGATTAGCAGTCCTCTGTTGTCTTTTTTTTCATATAAAATGTGGTATAAAGTTATTATCGAATATAAATAATCTTAAAATTATTAATTTCATAATAAAAAATCGAATCAACTATGAGATAAGTTAATTATGTATCTTATATACAAGAATCATAAATTCAAATTTTAAGTGTGATACTTTGTTAAGTTTTTGACAAAACAAATATTTTCTTTGATAAATCATAAGGAAAAAGAAATAATTATTTTAACTCAAACTTAAACTTGTACCATTATAATTAGTAGTACTAGATTTTTTCAAAGTATAATTAATGAAAAATATCAATACTAAAATAGGGTTGACTTAAGTAGTAATAAACTCTATTTAAGATTTTAGTGGAGGCCCTATAATGTCATTTAGGGTCACTTATTAGAATTAAGATTAAAAAAAAGAGAGTCAAATATAATGACAACTTTTTCTTCTAGATTATTAATTTCAAAATTGCACATTTATTATTATTTTTTATTAATATAATTGACAAATTTTGTCTCTTGTGAATTATTCTAAGTGAAGTTAGGTTAATATATGCCACAATATTGATTATTTATTTAACTTATATATGTGTTAAAATAAAATTAGACTACTAGACCATTAAAAAAGTTCTCAAGTAAAAAAAAAAAAAAGAGAAGAAGAAGTTGGATTTTGATAGTTGAAATTAATTACTCCTTTTTGTCAATTTTAACAACTTTTAGTATTCACAATTTTGTTTTTTAAGTGTTACATATGTTATGGTCGGTTTTGATGATGAAAACAATTTTAACCTTTTAGAAGTGATTATTTTAGAATTTTAAACGATAGTAACTTTATTGATAAATTAATTAATTGATAGTTCCAAATTTAATCTTCTCATATTGATATGGTCAAAAATAAAAGAATCCACAACTCCTCAAGTGCTTACCTAATAAATTTCACAATCTCAAGTAAGTCTAAAAAACAATATGAATTTGTAGTGTTTATCTCTTAATTTTACTTTACATGTGTTATCTAAGATTTAGTCAATTTTAAAAAATATTATAAATTTTACTTCGAAGAAAATAAATTTCAAATAAAATTTTGCTTTAATATATAATAAAAAAAATGTTTATTTTTCTTCTCTTTCACTTTTACTATATACGAGTCAAACTCAATATAGAAAGACTGAAGTCAGGATTTACAAGTTCCAACTCAAAGATTAAGATTCGAAAATTCGAACTTCATTTATAAGGTTTGATAAAAATGGCTAAAATTTAAATGTGTTGTTAATTTTTGTTATATTTTAAATAGATGTCCTTCACTTGGCTATCTAATGAAACTAGCATATAATCTTTGACAAGATCAAAATTTTGACATATCATTTTTTATGAGTATTATAATTATTTAATTCGATTAATTTAAATTTATGATATATATATTATTTTTTATTATTCAATTAAGTAGTCAAGTTGTACAAGAAAGAAAAAAAGAAAAACTTTATATTTATTGGTGGGATCAATTAGTTGAAAATTATTTTAGAGAAAAATATAATTCTACTTGTAAAATGGTGCCAAAATTGTCTATTTTGGCCGCCAAATATGAAGCATGATGTTTCATAAATGACCTCATATTTAATTTCTACTACTTTCTTGGCCTTTTCCTTTAATTTAAATCATGTCCAAAATCATAGTATTTGATATGAATTTGCAGAAAACTACAACTTCTAGGCAATTTCTCTGCTATTTTCATCACATGGAAAAATAATTTTATTAAAAAAAAAAATTATTGTCCAACAATATCAAGTGTTAGAAAAACTTATCTTGGGAAATTAGATTAATTTCTAAATATATTGATATATTTAGTATAATTAGATATAACATGATGAATCTTCAGCTTATTAAGAGTATGAATACATATAAAATAGTATATATAGTTTGAGAATTAAGATAAACGGTGAATTGATAATCGTCAAACATTTAATTACTGTGCATACTGATGATTTTATGATTTTGTTATTTTTACTATTTTATTAGTATTTTCCTTTTCGATGAAAAGTGTTCAACTAACATCGTTTTGTGTGGACGGTGAAATAAATAGAGTCCATCCACTCTTAAATGGGAGATTTGGATAATATTTCAGTACTTCTAATAGATTTAATGCATAAATCTGAATTTGTCGAGATTTCAAAGCGATTATAAAGCCTCGAGAGGAAAATTGAATACTTAAAAATAAATGTATTTTTTGAAAATTATATATTTATTTTTGCTGAGAAAAATGCCAGTAGTTATTTATATTAAACTAATAAAGGTGCAGTGGATCTCTCATATGCTTTGGATATTCTCTATGATTTGTTATACCTTTTTTTTTTTAAGGAACTATATGGTAATATATCAGATTAAAACATAAAGGTTTCTGATATTAATAATAAAGAATTTTAATTAAAGGAATAATTGCACTTTTAATTCCTCGAGTCATTAATATTTTAAAAATAATTAAATATATTGATAATTGAATAACTTGATGATTGATATTTCCTTAAAATTGTGAAGGCCATATAGTAATATCTCTAATCAAGAGAAAAATATTTTGGTAAATAGATATTTCTCCCACAATTAATATAAATAAACACAAGTATGACTATGTTAGGCCATTTATAAGGTAAACAATTAAATAGTTAGGTGAGATGGATTTGTGGTACCATTTAATACTATATTATATATATATATATATATATCTATTATATATATAATTATAATAGATTATATATATATATATTATATATATATATATATATTCAAACATGTACTTTATGTGTATATTTTAGGAATTTAATTATAGTATAATATGATAAAAAATAGTTAACATATACTTATTTTTCAATTGAAATTTATAATAAATAGTGCAAAAGGACATGTTTTATTTCTTAGGTTGTAAAAGAAAAAAAGCCCAACCCCCCCCCAAAAAAAAAAACAAAACCAAAACTTAAAAGACTAAATTAAAAAACTAAAAAAACCCTCCCAAAAAAAAAAAAAAAAAAAAAACCCCCCCCCCCCCCAAACAAGGGTTTGATAAAGAAAGACGAATTTCTTTATTTGACAAGTATTTATTAATAACACTATTAATGTTTTATTTATTAAACAAAAACTCTACGAAAGTGAACTTTTCCTTTAAAATTTTATTTATTTTACGCATAATTTTAGAATATTACAATTTTTTGTTATTACTTTCTTAAATTTCGTATCGATAATTCCGTTAATGGGACCCACCGGCTGAGAGAATCCACGTCAGCTTACCATCTCGTTGTCAGTCAGAATCTGTGGCTAGTATCAAAATTTTCATTTATTAGAATCTGCCACCAATAATATAAAGGTACTTCAACTTTTGAAAAATTATTTTTTTGAAAAAAAAATGAATTGCTCTTTTATACAAGAAATATTTTGACAAAATATCATTAATTAAAAAGTTTTTACTATTATTTTCTAATTATATTTGAAAGGTAGGCTAAATTTTGATTACCGGCTCAAAAATTGATCGAAAGTATTCGATTTTATGTATTTGACTAAATACATAATTGAGTATTTTTAGAATCGTATGATCTTTAAAATATTATGATTTTTTATGACTAAACTAAACACTCATATTAAGTATAAAATGAATTATACAAATTTCCAATGGTATCAATCTTTTTGCTTACAAAGGTATGACTTTCATACTGTCATATTATATACTTAAAAACAAAAATAATATATTTAGTATAATTTACGAATAAAATTTAAGAATAATAATATATAGATAGATAGTATTTCTGTCGTTATGGGATAGAAAATTCTTTCTGCTAAACCCCTTGATTCAAATAAAAGAAAAAGCAAGTATATTTATAAGAAAAAATGTGAGTATACACTAGTAAGATACAAAACAATCAGCATGAACGTAATTGATTTGTTTTTTAATATTTTTACGATTTCTTTCATTTTTAATTTACAAGTAAGATTCAGAAAAAAATAACGTGTACGGAATCTTATTTCTATTACAAAGAAAGACGGTTTATAAATAAACCTCTAATTGAAAGGAAAGTATTTATTGAACATACCATATAAATAAAACCAATGTTTTTGAGTATAATTTAAAGTAGATACTTGTTAATTGAATTGAATTAATATAACTTTTTTTAGAACTTCATTTACTAACATTCTAAGATGAAATTAGGCCACTAACAATATTTTGAGTGAAATATAATTTTACAACTCTACCCTTGAATCTAAATCTCAATAATTCACTCTACATTTAGCTAACTAATCAAAAACTATTCCAAATGCGGCCCACAAAGGGTAAAACAGTCATAAAAATTAACCAAATTTTGAAGTTACCAAATTCTTCACGTCAAACCTACTAAAATCCTAGCTGTTTCTACACGTGTCACTTTTTAATTGACTAAAATATCCTAAAAGATTCGTTCTAATCCATTATGATCTCTCCACGTGTCAAAATAACAAAACCATGGTCGTTAGAGACTGTTTCACCCTTAACTACATGTTCGAGCTTGAGCGTAGAGAAAATCACCCCAAATAGCCTTTGTAGCGATGAATTTGAATTTAATCGAGACTCTCAACATCCAAAGAAAAACAAATAAAACTCTTTGTTCTAAAAAAATGACCATTTTGCCCTTGAACCCACTATAAATTCATGCTAATAGCCTCCATTCAGAAAGATTAGTGAAAAAAACTCATTGGTGCTCTGTTTTTTTTTCCTTCAGTAAACAAAAAAAATTCTCCATTTTTTTTTCTTTCCAATTTTTGGAGAGAAAATCCAGCTAGGGAATGCAGAGAGATGAGAGGCTCTCGATTTTCTAACCCCCTTTTTTACGCCGGAAAAATCCAAAAATCAGTCGCCGGCGGCAGGAATTGCCACCGGAAACACGTAGAAGACGGGTGAATCACTCACCCGTTTTCGTCTTCCCCGGTTCACGAAATCCCTTTTTATTAACAGATTCAAACACCCTTTTCAATCTTTAGTCTCTTTTTTTTCAATCAATTTGGAACCAAAAAAAAAAATGGCCCCTGAAGAGAAATGTGGAGCTTTGAACGGAAAATATGAACTTGGTCGACTTTTAGGCCATGGAACATTCGCGAAAGTTTATCACGCTCGAAACGTGAAGAATGGTAAAAGTGTTGCTATGAAAGTAGTGGGGAAAGAAAAAGTAATTAAAGTAGGTATGATGGATCAGATCAAGCGAGAAATCTCGGTTATGAAAATGGTGAAAAACCCAAATATAGTCGAGCTCCACGAAGTCATGGCGAGTAAAACAAAGATTTACTTCGCGATGGAGTTCGTCAAAGGAGGTGAGCTTTTCGCGAAGATCGCGAAAGGCAAGGTGAGAGAGGATGTTGCTAGAGGTTACTTCCAGCAACTGATCTCAGCTATCGACTTCTGTCATAGCAGAGGAGTATTTCATCGCGATTTGAAAACGCGAACTTGTTGTAGATGAAAGAAAAAAAAAAATCCCCCCCCCCCCCCCCCCCCCCCCAAAAAAAAAAAAAAAAAAAAAACAAAAAATAAAAAAAAAAAAAAGTGAAATCTCAAAATTACTGATTTTGGGCTAAGTGCATTTACAGAACATCAAAGACAAGACGGATTGCTTCATACAACTTGTGGAACTCCGGCTTATGTTGCCCCTGAAATTATTGGTAAAAAAGGCTACGATGGTTCAAAAGCGGATATATGGTCCTGTGGAGTGATTTTGTATGTATTATTAGCTGGTTTTTTACCATTTCAAGACGAAAATATCATGGCGATGTATAAGAAGATTTACCGGGGTGATTTCAAATGTCCACCTTGGTTTTCATCTGAAGCTAGGAGATTGATCACGAAGATGTTGGATCCGAATCCTCATTCAAGAATCACTACCTCAAAGATCATGGATTCGTCATGGTTCAAGAAATCGATCCCAAAGACGTTAAGGAACAAAGATGAGGAAGAATTTGCATTTTCATTTGCATCAGATAAGTCTAGTAAACAAGTTGAGACAATGAACGCGTTTCATATAATTTCTTTATCTGAAGGGTTTGATTTGTCACCGTTGTTCGAAGAGAATAAAAGGAATGAGAAAGAACAGATGAGATTCGCGACTACAATGTCAGCAAGTAGTGTGATATCTAAGCTTGAGGAGGTAGCAAAGACAACGAATTTCAGCGTAAAAAAGAGTGATTCATGTGTAAAACTACAAGGACAAGTGAATGGGAGAAAAGGGAAATTAGGAATTGCTGCTGATATATTTGCTGTGACAAATTCATTTCTAGTTGTGGAAGTGAATAAAGCAAGTGGTGATACATTGGAGTATAATCAATTCTGCAGCAAAGAGCTAAGACCAGCACTTAAGGATATTGTTTGGACATCAGCAACATAGATTAATGATCTACACTTACTTTGAATCATATAATAAAAATAAGGTGTAGATTTGGGAAGTTTTAATTTTGTTGTCTTTGTTTTCATGTTGTTAATTTACATTTTTATTAATTTAGAGGCTTTCTTGAATGAATGTCTTTTTGTGTTTGTTTTGCAAGTTTGCATCTACTTTTAAGTTGTTGGTCTAAAATTGTAAATTGTGATGTTTCTTTTGATTCATATTAGAATCAATTTTTCTATATCTTGATGCAACTTACAAGTAGGGATAGAGCTAGAAGGCACAGATAGAACAATAATATATTTAGTGTAATCTCATAATTAATGTTCGTGTTTATTTGATTTTGAAAGGATGGTGTGTGAGCATTTTTACTCTTATCTTCAAAAAGATATATAGAGTTGATTGTTTTTCAATGGACGTAAATCAACTCAAAGTTAAGAAATTGTTTATGATAGATCATTAATCTGAAGATGTACATAAATTAAATTTAAAATGTAATTATGAAACGTAATATTGTTATTTTTTAAAATTTAGAACTCATAAATATAAATCCAAAAACTTTTGAAGAAAGTGTTTGTTAGTTGTGATGTTTCTTTTGATTCAAATTTTGAATGTTAGAATAATTTTTTCTATATCTTGATGCAACTTGCAAGTAGGGAAAGAGCTAGAAGGCAACGCAAATATAATAACAGTACTGTAATTTCATAAATGATATTTGAGCTTGTTTTAATCTTAAAAAGAATAATGTGTATGCATCATTATTTTTATCTTCAACAAAATAAAGAGATTATCTTTGATAGACGCTTAATTCAAGGCTGAGATGTTATTTATGATAGATCATTAATCTAAAAATATGTATACAAATTAAATTTCAAATCAAATTATAAACACATAATATCATTATTTTAAAATTTAGAACTCGTAACAAAACACTTCTCTGGTAGGCATATGACCATATAATTCCAGTATTGAGAAGTGGAATATACTTGTTTAACCTTAATATTGTCCACCATTGTGATATTTAAGGAAATTAGAAATAATATAATATTTTAGTATGAAGAATTTAAAAAGTGAAGGATAAAATTATTTTGAGGTTGATGTATAGTTGTTGTCGGTCTTTTCGACTTGCAAATAGCGCTGACGCTATATAGCCATCTTAAAGAAGAGTGTATTCATGAAATTAGAATAGAATAGACTATCACCTTCTTTGAGTGGTTTTATGAAATTATAATAGACTATCACCTTTTTTTTTTATGTGGTGTCTTGTACCTCGTTTGATATCTATTCTTGTTTAGTATTTATTTTGAAATTTTAATAAAAATCGATCATGTGATATAAAGATCATTTACAAAAAAAAGAGTAAAATTTAAACTATTCTTGTTAAAGAGGCGTCCATTGACATTTCTTCGTTGGTAAATAACAATATAGGGTCTGTGTGTGTTGATTGGAAACTCCAAAGTTTTTGTTTTTTTAAGAAAATTATATGTTGTTATTTTAATTCATGCATTATAAATATGTTAATTTTATTTTGTGTGTAGATATATTTGCAATGCTAGTCGATAAATGTTTTCATACAATCAATTAATTATTATACATATAACTTACGTAAAATTTTATATTGAAATTTTTTTTTAAACCAAAACAATCGATAAAAATTAAAGTGTGAAAAACTAAATATGTTATTCAATTTTATCAACAAAAATAATTAAAATATAATACTGTATTTTTAAAAAATTCAAGCAACATTAAAACTAGAATTGACCATCAACTTGGGTCAATGAAGACATGTAAGATGCAGATTTAGATCTGCATGGAGATTAAAATTGCATAACATAATCAAGTTTAATATTAATACATTAAACATCATGTGCATGAAAAAATATTTCGAGACTAATTATACTTATAATTAAATATTGAACAAGAGTATGACCCAATTTTATTTTATTTTTAAAAAGAGAAGAATAAAATATTTTTAAGATTATTACCATGTCCATGTTCTTATCTACATGTCATTTTCTTTTTTTCATAAGCGCGATGTTCAATATTATTTGAAAGATTGATTAAGTTAAATTCACGCGTTGAAAAATTTTATTTTAAAGAATAAAGCATTTCTTATAAAAATGACTATATGTCCAATGTTGAAATGTAAAAGTTCTGATTAAAAATAAAAATATAATTATCACTTTATCGCAACGTCATTGCTTGGATTTCTGAAATCACATATACTTTTAAAAAATTTGACTTCAAATACTTGTCTATGTGGGCTCTCATGAGTCATTTCTTTTGTCCTTCTACTATGAAGTGCCAATTTGTTTTTTTACTACATTAGCTGTTGTTCTTTGGAGTGACTTGTGTGTTCTCAAGGAAAAAGATAAATACTTTACTGTTTTCTGCTTTCCCTATACATAAAATATAAATAAGTATATAAGAAAATGGTAACTACGAAAAAGCCAATTTCAAAATTATTTGTCTTCCAAGAAGATGAAATGAAAATATCTCCATGTTATTTTATGAAGCATTTTGAGTGTTTAATTAACGCCTTTAATTAATTATGTCATCAGGAGGTAATATATTCGATTATAGAGATAATCTTTTGGAGATATACAACAATACTCAGTACTCAATCTTTTGGAGAAAGATCACAATTTTGATATTGATTTTATACCATATTTATTGGATAACACATAAGAAAAATTGAGAAAATCGTCTTATTCTGTAAATTGGCCGCCAAATATCTAAAAATCACTCAAGAATTGTGAAACTACACATATATACTACTCCCCTAACTCGCTATGGAGTGTTCCATAAAGATTTTGCAAAAATTTTATTTGAAAATCGTATAACCAAAACATTCATGGACTAACATACACACAAAAAAAGATGGAAGAAATTGTCTAATTCTTGTAAATTGGCTTCTAAATGCTCAAAAATCACTCTGAAAATGCTTAGATTGTACGTACTACGCCCGAACTATCTACAGAGGGTTCCATGAAGGTTTCGCAAAAAAAGTCTTCTAAAAGTCGTATCACCAAAATATTCATGGGTTAACACACACAAAAAATTGAGAAAATCATTTAATTTCTGTAAATTGGGCCATAAATGCCAAAAATATACTCTAAATAAATAGTACGACGGAACGTACTCCTCCCCCAACTCTCTATGGAGGGTTTCATAAAAATTTCACAAAATTTTTACTTGGAAGCCATCTCACTAAAACATTTATGGGCTACCACACGTGAAAAACTGAGAAACTCGCCTAATTCATGTTAGTTGGCCCATAAAAGCCCAAAAATTATTCTAAACATGGTGAGATTGTACATAGTACTACTCACTCAACTCTCTACAATGAGTTCCAATAAAAGGTTCCACAAATAATTCATTCAAAAATCGTATCACCAAAATATTCATGGGCTTACAGCCTTACACATATGAAAAACTAAGAAAATCACATTATTCTTGTAATTGACCCTAAAAGCCCAAAAATCGCTCTAAAACTTTTGAGACTGTGCATTGTCCTCCTAACTCGCTACAAAGGGTTCCATAAAGGGTTCAAAAATAATTCATCTGAAATAAGCCATATCAATAAAAATTAATGGACTAACATACAAAAAAAATTAAGAAAATCGGTTATATAAATTAGCCCCTAAATGGCCAAACGTCACTCTAAAAATGTGATATTGTACGCACTACTCTCCCAACTCCCTACTTAGGGCTCCATATAGGTCTTGCAAAAAAATTTATACGAAAGCAATGCATCAAAATATTCATACGCTAACACACACGAAAAATTGAGTTAATTGCCTAATTCTTTTAAATTGCCTCCAAATGACTAAAAATCACGCTAAAATGGTAAGACGGTACATATTTCTCCCCAACTCTCTACGGAGGATTTCATACATGTTCTATAAAAATTTGTCCGGAAACCATACATCATCATATTCATGGGCTAATATATTGGAAAAATTGAAAAACTCACTTAATTCCTAGAAATTGACTCCTAAATAATCAAAAATCACTCTGAAAATAGTGAGACTCTACGTATTGAGAAAATATTTGCAAAAAAATTTTGTATCAAAACGTAATCAATCATCAGAAATATCATATAACGCTAACAACACACACGAAATGGAGTTTAAAAATTGCCTAATTTTTCTTTTAAAATGCTCCAAATGACTAAAAATCACGCTAAAATGGTAAGACGGTCAAAACATATTTCTCCAACTCTCTAGTGAGGATTTCATATACTGTTCTATAAAAACTTGTCCGACACCCTACATATCACATATTCATGGGCTAATATATTGGACAATTGAAAAACTTTCACTTAATTCCTAGAAATTGAACTCTAAATAATCAAAAAAAAAAAAAATCACTCTGAAAATAGTGAGCTTCTACGTATTGTGAGAAATATTCCTCCTTAATGCTTCAAATTCAAAAAAGGTATGACGACCAATTTTAAAACTAAAACAAAAACTCGAATCAATCAGAATTCAACTTTAAAATTTCTAAATAAATGAAGAATTTTAATTTGAGATGGATTGGCGGGTCGTCTTAATTGACCCAAATAATTTAAATACCATACATATCTTAAAATTGATTTTGAGAATTTTCATTCAAAGTATAACATTTACTAGGAATAAACTTAGTAATTAAAAAAATGAAGAAATATATTTGACACAATAAAATTTTGCAATTCTCTTTGAACAAAAGCTCTCCTCTTTTCTTCATCTTCACATACGGGCGGCTAGGTATGTCTTGTTTTCATCAATTTTTTTCCATTTCTATGCCTTTTTTTGTTCGATCTATCCTTTAATTAATCTGAGCTTTTGTGTAAAATTGTGTTTTAGTGATTTGATAATTGTAATTTTCTAACCCAATAATTGTGAATTGTGATAGAGAGTTGTTTGTTGTTAAATTGACTCACTGTTTGTTTGTTAGGTGACTCAACATTTTGGCAATTTCCAAATCGAATAATTTCTGGTTTTCACATTTCCATGATTCACAGTCTGATTCGTACGGTTACTACTTACTACTTTATCTTTATTTTGGTTTTAGTTTTAATATCAAATTGGATAAATAAGCTACTATAGTGTATTTCTTTACTTATTGCTTCCGACTCACCTCCAAAATGCTAACTGCAAACTGCGACTGCAACAAAGCAAAAACTACTGCAAACCCACCCGTATCGGAGACCTCCAATACTACATCCGACACGCCCAACAACGACATAAGTGAAATCTTATAGAGTGGTAGAATGTACGAGTCCTTAGTCGTTACAACTACCTTGAATAGGTTATTTTTGATAGACCTCGGCTTAAGAAAATTAAATTAGTAATAAAAGAAGGTAGTGGGGGAGAAACAGGACAACGAATAGCAAAGTAGTAACAACTACAATAAGGTGCGATCACCTAAACTATAGATGAAGAGTTTGAGCAAGATAGTTGTTTTATAAACTTTGTATCTCTTGTGGTTTCTTTGTGAGTTGAATTTGAGTTTCTTTTTGTTGAAGGCAAGTTATAAGGAGGAGAAAAGGACCGGCGTTTGAATATTTGGTTCCGCTTATTTATGCACCGGCTCTTCCTCTCAGTAAGTTTTGATCCTATCCAATTCTTGCTTATTGAATTCATTATGTATCATTATTTTATAGATTATCTTTTGTTTGTGAAATTTTAGATGGCTATGCTATTTATGTTTTAAACATTTGATGTTTTTGGGTTTTCAGTTAGGATAGCACTGAGGCACAAGCCAGTTCTTAGGGATCGTTTGTTCTATGGTGTCTTGGCTGGTGCATTTGCTCATGGAACTTATTTAGTGTATCCTTTATCTCATCCATTAAACTATTGCTTATTCTTACCTGCACCCCCCCAAAATTTTGTGTAAGTTTATGTTTCAATAGAAGCCTAAGGTACATAAAATGAGTTCAAAGGTACCGGAGAGGGTAGAGGGAAAGGCTAGAAGGGGGTAGGGGAGTGTGGGAGGTGGTGGTTGGATGGTGGGTGTAGTAAGTGCAACGGGGGTTAGGGAGTGCAATGGAGATGAGGAAACCTTCGAGGATGGGGGGTGTTTGGAGGAGGGGAGGGTATTGAAGCGGTGGTTGGTTTAGGGGGTGTTGGCGGGGGTTTGAAGGAGGCGGGTACTTGGGGTATAGGTGGACAGGTGAGGGGGGGTGTGTAACGGGGGGGAGTTGAGGGACGTGATAGGGGGTGGGCATATAGGCAGGGGGGAGAGATGCGGATGGTTAAGAGCGGGTGGGGGAGTGTGAGGGGGACGAAATTAAGTGCGAGATATTTGATGTAGCGAAGGGGGGGTGGAAGGAGGTGTGTACGAAAGGAGAGATGCGTTGGGTGTTGGGGGGGTTGATGGGGTAAGGGGGAAGGAGGGGAGGGGAAGATTACCGGGGCGGTGTAGGGGAGATTAAGTAACTACTCTTCTTTTGGGGGAGGTGTTTAGCCTCGTTCTATAGTGGTATCCGTTATTACGTGGCCGCTGTCGTCAGGTCCGCGGCCCAAAGGGAGAGGGGTGCAAGTGCTTCCGACACGCGCCAGGTGATAGCAAGGGGAAAGGGGCAATAGGAACCAGTTCACAAGGAGGAGGCTTCAAGTGTGGAAAAACATCTCATAGGTTGGTGGTACATGATATTTACATGTTAGTGCAAGCAAATTTTATTAGAGAAAGTAATATGGGGAAGTATATAATCCTAAAAGAACTTCGCTTCCTCCTTTGAAGCAAATACTTCTAGTGAGCAAATCTTTCCATCAAGCTTTGCCAACCAAACACCACAAAATGATTAGATGAAGGAGCAACTCTATAATACCAGATAGAACCTTTCACATATTTATATTTGAGAAGGAAGCATCTAATAACCCCTTATACGATTATTCTAATTCCTTCATATTTCTGTTATGGTAGTTATTACTAGAATAAGAGGAGGTGAAGGAGGATAAATAACTAAGAGCAGTGGCAGGTCTGTTTCACTGTGTCCTGTCATGGAGTTGATTTTCAACTTTGGAAGTTATTGTTAAAGAACATTTGTAAACAATGAAAAAAATGCTTTGTGCTTAGTATCTAAGATGTTTATTCTGATTTCATGTTGTCCATCGATTGCAAGTATGCCTAGCACAACGAGTTCATTGCTGTTTTTGCATTGATCTGAATGCTGACACCTAAAAACTTTCTTCTGGTATATCTGAATACTTATATCTAATACTATTGCAGTAGTTATTTCAAAACAGTTTTCGTGTTTAGTATCTAAATATGATGGTTGCACTGCAATTTCAATTTGTTTAGTCCTGATAGTTGAGGAGGGATGCATGCTTCTGACTGTAAAATTTGTCATTAACCATGATTTGATCAGTTTTATGAACATACCGGAGAATGCTGTGAATTTGTGTATTTTAAAGCAATGGTTACTCTAGTCTGAGAAGCAAAACAAGGTGCACAAGGATTGAGGATAATGATGTTCTCAAATTTCATTTCTCTCATTTTTTAGGATAACGAAGTTGTAATAGAGGAAGTAGAACTTTTGGTCCTTCCTTTTATTGATAGATATCTTAGAGGAAGTAGAACTCCTAGCAAACACTTGTGTAAACTCAGAGCTGTTTACTGTATGTAGCTGCTGCACTTTTGCTTACCAGAACATGCAAGTCATATCTACACAGTGAACTAAGCTTTCTATACTCCGCTGTAAAGATAGTGTGGAGATCTTTTTATTTTGTAAAGGATCAAAAGATATAATTTTGCCTGCAGATTGAGCTTTATGCATAAGTTTGCTGTGGGACTCGTGAAACTACAGCTATTCGAGATTTATTTGGCTGTTATTAGGATATTGTTTTATCAACTCTTACCACAGATAATGAGAACTACATGTTTTCTATGCTTAGAATGCAGAGTTTTGAGAAAGTCAGGCCTTTCATTTGATTATCATGTTTGTATGCTTGCTGACTGCAGCAAACAATAATCAGATTATTATTCTTTGTTTATCTATAACTGTCGTCTCAAATAGATAAGAAATGGAAAACTCCTAGAAATAGTTTGGAGTAATTCTAACATTAAAGTAGATGCATATAAAAATATTATACATTTCTTAGTCACCCTTTTACCTAGAGGCAGAGCTAGTAAGACTAGTAAGAGGGAGGAAAGGGTCCCTCCCCTCGTAGGAAAATTATATTGTGCACATAGGTTACCGTTTGACTTGTCCACTACATTAAATTTTGTTAACATGAAAATAAACACCGCCTGGGTTTATCATGAGATATACTTGTGTATTGGAACTGTATCTTGTGTTCTTTTTCTTTGCCCTTTGGTGTGTGCTTGTGTTTTATATGGTCTGATATTAGGCAACGCAATAGTATTAACAATCTACCATTTGTCATATATATGCATTTTCTTTGTTCTTTCTTGAGCTGAAGGTCTATCGAAAACAACCAAGTAGGGGTATGTTTGCATACATTCTACCCTCCAAAGACCTCACTCTATGGGACTACATCGGCTATGTTGTTCTTTGTTCAGGAGCTGCGATCGTTTGTTTTCCTTAATTGGCTGTTCAGTACAGATCTATATGATGCTGAGAGCAAGTGATGGATATTCTGACCTGGAGATATCTCTACTACATCAATTTTCCCTGTGCTCAAACAAGATGCAACTTGATATTCTGATGACATTTCTTATACTACTGTATTTTCATGCGATCGTGCTTCTATCCTTTTGGTGAGGGGTGGACTAAATACACATTTAAACATTTTGCTCTTTTGAATCATTACTTTGTTTGAGAATGTTTCTGAAACATATGTAGCTGTTGTTACCAAGGAATCCCTGTAGTTGCTCAAGTTTTCATCGATAGGTTCCCTTAAATTCGAATGATCTACCATATCTGTAATGCATTTCTTAATTTTTTTTTAGTTTGGGTGCACATGACGCACCTTAGACGTGACAAGACTCCTAGACTGGCTAGTTTGTAAAGGAGTGTACATGACATCTTAGATGAATATCACGTTGAAATGTTTGAGGAAAGTGAAGCTTTTATAAGATATAGAATTTGACGATGGTGTAACCAGAAGACAAATATGTAAAGTCTGTTGAGATAAAGCGGACAATATATGTCATCAGTTTGGTCAGTGATCCATGTGACTCAATATTATTGTTTACTATATGCACAAAATTACCACCACAAGTTAAAAAGGAACAGGATGTGACTCATCTGTAAGTTGTGAGACCCAAAAGTTAAGAACAGACATGAAAGGGGTCTATCACCAGCCAATATTTATGTCAAAAGTAGTGTCATATTCACAAATCAGACCATATCAATGCTAGAATAACAGGTGGCATTTGCATTAATCACTAGCAACGAGAACGGGAATTGAACTCTATCAGATCGGTAGCTCAATAATAGAATTACTAATATTTCGTTGAAACTTTGGACTTGTTCATTTCGTCAACAGACTCTATCTAAGCACCTTTATCAAACACTCATTCAGATGTTATACTTAAAGCCTAAATCTTGAAATGACAACCTAATTAAGGAGACAAATAATCTCCATTATTATACTTATTACTCAATAAAACAATGATACCTTGTACTTTGAAAACAAAACATGATTTTTACATTTAATCATTTTCTTAAGACTTCTAAAAATATAGAAATATTCACGAATTAAATTAATAGAGAAAGTGTATAGGTGTAAGACCAAGTGGTCAATAATAAAATTTGGTGAGATATTTAGATCAGATGTGACCATTTTTATTGATAAAATAAATATATTATGAGCTTAAGTTTAGTATGAACAGCCAATTATTTATATTAATTAATGTTTTCTTTGACTATTACTTTGAAGGTTTTTTAAATGAACGGTGTAGGTTCAATTCAAAGGTTAATCAGAATTTTAATAATTAAGAAAGAAAATGATTGAATTATAGAATTAAGTTTGGCAATCTTCTTAAACTACTATAAATTATTATGGAACTAAACCAAGTTAGTGTTCTATTTAATTATAGAAATCTGTTTTTTTTTTTTAAAACAGAGTTACTCGATATTTATGTTAATAAGAGGTGATAAATATCCTAAAAATTGGTCAAGTTCTACTCAAATTTACAAAAATGTCATGATTATATAATTTTTTATAAATAAAAATAATAGCTCCAAGCTAGTATACCAAGAATATAGAGTAGTACGAAATTTCGCTAAAATAACACTTATTTTAAGACTGAGGCAGTACTTTTTTGTGTTCAAATGTTGGTAAACATTAACTTCACGTATCTTTGTCATTTGACTAATCTTCTAAGCCAAAACAAGTGTGGTTTGCTTTAGCGGTTGAGCAGTTTCACCGTCAATCGATAGATTAAGAATTCAGGTCACGTTGAAGGATAAGTGAAATACTATTGCTTGGGTGGAGTGGGAAAAAAATAAAGATCTTCCATATCAAAGATTCCACACCGAAAAAATTAACTCAACACAATCTTTAAAAAAGAAAAGGGGATTTGTTTAAGAAAAAAATTTGGACCATTTCTCGATTTGTGCGTGTCATCCTTGCGCAGGGGCCATGCTAATCTTCTCTGTATCGTTCCAATTTTATCGGATGTCCCCGAAGGGACGAACAAACATGCTAATATTCAGCTATACTAAGAGAGTAAAGCTTCTTTGTGCAGACGATGAGGGAGAAATAGCTTGTTTGTTGGGCTCATGGGCCTGGAGTCCTTTTATTCCATCTTAATCAAAGCCCATTTTGTTGTACCTGGACTTTAACTGTAATGGGCCGGCTACTGGGGAGGATTTAGGGGGTGCTAGGGTGTTCACTCGAATTTATTCGATAATTTTATTTTACTATATATAAGGTAAAAAGAAATCATTTTCTGTATACATTTAGAGAGATTTTGAATTTCTTAAACACAAGAATTCCTTGAGGTTTTACATTCAAGTTTCACGTATTACATTTTCATTTTTCGAACCGTATTAGTGAAAATTTTGAATCCGTCATTCATTGGATAAACTTCTTTCTCATAAGTATTTATTGGGAATATTTCGATCTCCTTCCACATCAAGAGATATGCTTCTATTTGTTTGTTTGCTTCTTCTTTTCTTTTCTTTTTTTGAGAAAGAGAAAAAAAAAGTTGCTTTATATTTTGTTTTGTTAATGCATTGAAATATATTTAATATTGCGCTTTGACACTAGATGAAATATGATGTACAAATGTGTCTAATGAAATGAATTGAGAATCAAAAGATCTTAGGTTTAAACTCCAACAAAAACAACAACCTTATTAGATGACTAATTTTCATTTGTTCACCCCTCGATGAATAGAGTTACCCGATACTAATGTTGGAGGAAGATAGCTAATGGCTCGAAGGTGCATGCAAGCGGAATCAGACACAAACATATACTTTTCTATTTTGGTAAATTTTGGTGTTTTAACACAAACATCTAAAATGTGAATGTTGACACTATCATTTTTAATGATAAAATATGTTCCATAGGGCAAAATATGTAAAACAAACTATATAGTACACAACAAGGCGTTTGTAGTCCAACGGTTAGGATAATTGCCTTCCAAGCAATAGACCCGGGTTCGACTCCCGGCAGACGCAACTCTATTTTTTAACTATTTTTATTTTTTGCACTTCTTATGTTAAGGTCATATAACATATTTGATTGAAACACAAAACTTATTCGAGTCAAGGTCGATATTTAGAGGGTCATGTGTGACCTTGATCCAAAAGGAGATTGGTTGTGATGGACAGTTTGGATCCTCGAGAATTTGCATACTCTGAGCGAGCATTTCTAGGAGAAACTCTACGCCTTTCAGAATTTATCTCAAAAGAAGAAATTCTCGATTTAGTCAATTATTTTGCCCGATTAGTAAAACAATGCATACATATACGAGTGTGGTTTTCTTTAGCAATTGAGCACCTCCAACTATCAACCTATAAGTTGAGGGTTTGAATCACGTTGAAGTTGAAAGTAAGACCATACACCTGATCGAGGAAGTGTGAAAAGAACATCTTAGACCGCTGAGATTTGCAATCCCAAAAAAACTTAGCATCATTTTGAAATCAAAAAATTTGGACCATTTCTCGATTTGTGCGTGTCATCCTTGCGCAGGGGCCATGCTAATCTTCTCTGTATCGTTCCAATTTTATCGGATGTCCCCGAAGGGACAAACATGTGTGTTAATGTTCAGCAATATTAAGAAAACAAAGATTCTTTATATAGACGATGAGGGAGAAATAGCTTATTCTGTTTCTTTTGGCATGGGCCTGGGCTGCTGTTTTCCCTTTTGGTTCCATCTGAGCAAAGCCCATCTGCTTATGGACTTCACCTTAATGGGCCGGCCTTCTTATTTCACTCAATAGAACAAACTATTATAGAATAGTCGTCCATCGAAATAATAATAGTTATATTAGTTAGTAGTATAATTATTTTTGGCCATGGGTCAAATTTATGAGGAATATGGTATTTAAATTGTCCTTGCTTTTCATATTTGTGTAATAATAATCTTTTTGAGTCTAGTGAAGAATATTTGTTCAATTGTTTATCAAATTTAGCAAAATTCACATAACTTTGTATTATCTAAATTCAACCTATTTTGCAATTAAAATTTAAAAATCCTACTAAATGAACATGATAATCTATGTTGTTCAACATACTAGTGTGTATTCGATTTTTCGATTTGGGTTTTCAATTTTTGATTTTGAAGAACTGTAACCTAATTCAGACCAAAATAAAATTTGGTTTGGTTTGGTTTTTCTCTTTTTAGTTTGGTTAATCTGTTATGTCAATAATTAGAAACATAACATAGTAATATTTACAATTCTTTTTTAATATATATATATATATATATATATGATAATTCGGTTTTTCGATTTCTATTATTCTACATCCGAAATCAAACCAAAAAAAACAAACAAAGTAACTATAGATCCAAAACCAAACGAAGAATCCAAAAACCCAATCCAAATTAGAATTTGGTTTGATTTTTTCGATTTAATTCAAATAGTGCACACCTCTAGTTCAACAAGGTGTTTTTGAAATTCTAATTTTATTATTCAACGTTGAGGGAAAGTTCCATTTTTTTTGTTCGTCTTGAGTATGCTTGCCTCTCGAGTTTACCTTATTCTAATTTGCAATAGACCACAACACCAAATTTCACATTAAAAAACCTACTATTCTTTTTATTTATCTTATTATACATATACTAACTTTGATACAAAGTTATCGAGTTTGACCAAACTCGTAGATTCTATTGGGCATCCGTTGTCATCTGCTTCTATTTTTGAATAGCAAGATCACAAATGGCACTCATGTATAAAAATGCAACCATTACTAGGTATCATCCAAATATGTAATTTTTGAACCCCTTACATACGTTGAAAGGCGATTGTTGTGTCCGTGCCACATTTCTACGATATCGTTATGATAAATTAATGGGACTCAGCCCAAAAGTAATGTTCTTGCCTTCTATCATTATAAGTTCAGGTATTATCGTCACCTTAGCAATTTGTGTGAGGATTGGTCATTAGGGATCTCTAGAAAACCCTTTTTATGGCCTAAAGAAAGATGGTATCAAAATCGAACCAATGACCATCGCATTACAAATACAATGTTCAAAGTTAAGGTTGTTAACAAAAATTTTCTAAGAGTTCCAAGCAATGGAAGTTGGTTCAATCAACCACCAACATTACAACAACAACAATAACATAGCACTCCCATCTTTAACCAGAAGTCTTGGTCAGGTTCAAATCCGGGAATGGAGAAAATCCTCTTGGGGAGCACTACTCCAAATGAGCCTTGCAATAAGTGATCCAAATTTAGTCAGGACTCCAATGCAGTTTCTGAACACCAGGTGAGAATGGGGTCTCTGGAAGGTAGAGTACTACATCAAAACTCATCCCTACTTTTCAAAGGTAGAAAAAAGAAAGACTGTTTCCGAAAGACCCCAGTCCAATCCATAATAAGGATTAAAAGGTGTGAAATAACTTATCATATTTGATCACCGCAATGAATATATCCTTTGACTTTTACTTCCCATGTTTATCATCCAAGCAAGCCATGCTAAAACTGGATGTAGATTTGCACTCAAATTCACATTGAGATTCTGCAATGTACAAGCAAGAGAAGAGAACAACAACGTCTATGCATCAGTCTCAAACAAGTGAATCGAGGTCCCAAACAATATCATAACCATAAACACATCAAGTTATATTATGTACTGAAGGATAACATTAACATTATTCAGACATATAACAAATATTACTACTTCTCCATCTTCAACAACAATAATTGAACTTCAGTACCAAACAAATTGAAGTCGGCTATACATACGATCCATCAAGTTGCTATGCTAAATACACTAAGTCCTCACAAAAATGTACTCCTATAGTCCTATAGATCTAACATGTTCTCCAATAGATTGGTAGTGAATAAAAAATTTTACTATCATAAGCTATAGTAACAACATTTTGCTAATGTTCGTTCTCTTCTCAATTATTTTCAGCATGACTTCTTCAGTACTACTAATATATTTCATATTCATATTTGATTTTGATATGTTTTAATTGAGTCAAGGATCTATCAAAAACAGTATCTCTACTTTCACAAGCTAGGGGTAAGTGATGATAAAGAAAACTATACTACAACATCAACAATGTTTCGATCCATACCTTCATAAATTAGGATCGATTATATGAATTAGGTAATGGCTTTGTTTAAGTTAATCTTAGTCCAACATTATATGAAAAACAAAAACAAGAAGTTGATATATTTTCTACCATCATACAAATCTCTTACAAGACTAAAAGACTTCAATAAAATTAATTCCCAAACCTAATATTAACATTCTAATAGCATAACTAAAACTCAAACCATCAAGACAACTAACAAAAATGGAAAAAAAAATTCAAAATACCTGCTGGGAAAATTAGGGATTTCTTCATACATTCATCACTCAGCACGCCTCGACATGATCCATGTGTTTGATACTGGATGCGTGGACCTGACTCTGACACCATGTTAAATAAACTAGTCCAATTCATCAAAGAACAAGCTTAAGGAAAGGATTGCCCGAAAACATATAAAGAAACTCATGAATCAACCACCTACGTGGGATTCCCAGAATCAAAATAAATCAAGAAATTTTAAGAACAAAATCAAGAAATAGATCAATGAAGTTAATTGTACATGATGAAAAAGCTGTTAATTAGATATCTAGAATAGTGATTGATTTCTAGATTTTTGCAAAAAATTTACCAGATTTGTAAAGAAAAAGGACAGAACAGGAAGAGATGTACCTCCCAAATCTACAATTGTCCTCTAATAAGTACATGAAAAGACATGCTTAGTACAATATTTAATTACATAATTATGAGATTTATTTATTTATTTACTATAAAATAAAATTAAAAAAAAAAGAGTAAAACTCCTTACCTCATCTGATGATAAAAAACTTCTTCTTTTCTGTCTAATAACCAAAACCACCACCAACAACAAATATAGAATTTCATGAATAAGTTCACGTAAACTCATTAAATCTTGTGTCTATATTAAGAAGTTTATTAAATATTTGATTTTGAATGTGATTATTTTTTTCATAGTAACAACTTGAGATTATTGTAGAAATTTATAAATTTCAAATTATGAATTCGTATTTGAAAGTAAAAAGAATATGTCTATTATCTTTATCTATTTTGTGGGTGTGTGTGCTGAAATGTCATGTCCATCAGTCTATCTATAGCTTAGATATACTAAAATAAAAACATAAATTTTAAAGATAAAATCACAAATGTCCTTACATTTATCCTGCTTCAACAAGTGTCATATGAGAGAATTCAACATCTGTTATATATCAGATAGGTGGTAAAAGCGAAAAAAGAAGGAGAAGGGGAAACTTAAATTCTGAGAGAGCTGACAGAATGAGAAGTGAGCACACGCAAATAACAATTGTATATATATTTATACAATTCGACAGCGTGTGCTCACTCTCTTCTGTCAGTCTTGATTCTCTGTGTTCCCTCTCCTCCTTCCTTTCTCTTCACTTCACACACACCAACAAGAAATTAGTTAGATCTGAAATCAAAGACATAACTCTTTTTATAGAAAAGAATAAAAATACAAACCCTAAAACATCTTCCAAGAAATCAACTATAGAGTGACATAAGCATCAACTTTACAAATTCCATAAAATTCAATATTTTATGTAAATATCTTTCAAAATGTACTTTTTTGATGATTAAAAACTCAAAAAAAATAATTATTTTGATATCTATAAATTATGATGACTAATTGCGTTCAGTTTTTTCATTTTTACAAAATCAAAGGTCATGATGAAAGACGAATTTGATGCATTAATGAACTTTGACCTACATCATTTTTATATGTTTTCTCATTATATTAATATAAAAAATTGAATTATAGTACTTTTTGTTAAAATATTTTTTAAATTTAATTTTAAAAATTAATTAAATTAACTATTAATAAGTAAAATATTATAACTGGCTAGAGCTAAAGCCTGGAGAACATTTTTTGCTTAGTGGCTTTGTGGGGTAAATTGGTTGGTTGGGTTGTCCTTTTCTAATAATTGGGCTACGTGCACTAATAGTACTAAGCTTTTGTGGTTCACATAAATAATTATATTTGATTTAGGATTTTAAGAAGATAATGTATGAGTATTTAAAATTAAAAATTATAAGTACGAAATTTTTAAATTTATGTCCAAACTTAATTCAAGTATACAAATTTTATCGCACAACTTCAACTTTTTGATTGAAATGATATTTGCTCCATCTCATTTTTAGTGAGATATTACTATTTAAAAGACTCTTATTTCGTCAAATTTCTAAAAAAAGACCTTAAATTCTTAATTATGTTAATTTAAAATATTTTTCACACAAATTTGTAATTAAAATTGAGTATTTAATGTGATTCTCATGCTCAAAACTCACTAACATAAATTGTAACATAGAAAATAAATATTTATTTATAATTCAATATGAGTATAATCTAATAATATTTATATAAAACATTGTTTCAATTATTATTTATTTTTCAATGCAACCAACTAAATATTTTTTTCAGATTTTTCAATATCCAATATTATATTATAATATTATAATTTGAATATGACCAACCAGACATACATTAGTTTTATTATAACAATGAGTAAGTACATTCCAACCACAAAACTAGTTATTTAGATATTTCATTTATTTTATTATTGTTTTTTTAAAATTTCTTGATCCAAACAAAGCCTAATCTATATAAATTGACTTGGTATTCGTTAGTTTGATTTGACTGTTGTGGATGAATCCTGACCGTTGGATGAGAAATGGGACCACCCACGTAGAAATTGTCAATGGGATTTGGACCACACCAATAGGCCTGCGTGTTATCTTTTTGATTATCAAACTCAATATTGTTATTTGTTTAATTTTTTGACTAATATTTCTAGTTTTTTTTTTGGCTCATTACTCATAAATATACCATGTTAGTATTACATTACTCTATTATCGAGTTCTAACTAATTTAAATTCACAGATTAGTTAAAGGCAATCTTACCTTTTCTCCTGATTATCGCATTATATTATGCTACCCTCTAGTTCGAATCCCGAAGGGTTGTTGGAATATTACTTGATTACATTATAAACTGAATTTTAATTCACGTATCGCATATATTGTGTATTACCACAGACTTATTTTATTCCACTACCTCTTGATATACTATATTTTTGCATAGAGTGAACTAAAAATTTAACTTTATGAGTTTTGAACTTTAGAATAACGACTTCGAATGTTTATAATTAAATTTGTTATTGTAATAATATGAAAATGGAAGGGGCATGCGTTTGTTTGCCTTTTCTGAATTAAAAATTGTTAAAAGTGAAAATTAACAAAACTTAATCCAAGGAAAGAGTGATTAGTGATTAATATAGGCTCCTTGAAACCAGGCTAAGTGCAGTAATCAAGGATTAGTAATTTGCTCCACCCTCGAGGTATTTTTTAAAAATAAAATATTATAAGTATTTTCACACTGTTTTATTGGTAAATTGGAAGATTTGTTTAATTTTTTTTTTCTTTTAAATCTCTCGGATTGAGGTAATAATTTATGTAAATAGTATAATTTTGGAATGCTTATACGTTAGTGTGTTTAACCATTTTTACTGAGTTTTGTTTAACAATTATATATAGTATGTTATATTTAGTTGGAAATGGGTCCATATGACACCATTATTTTGTAAATATCCTAAACTATTTATTCATATGAATGTATGTTTATGCGTGTGTATGTATTAATGGACTATTTACATGATATATTTTAAAATTGAATCAAATATAAAAACTTTATAATTCTTTTTTAATGAAAAGTTTTTCTTATCTAAAAAAACTCATCGTTGTCATGAGATAATTGTCAAATAATGGCCAAACAAACAAGAATTTTCTTCAAATTAGACATCATCATTCAGCAATACATTGTGGAATGAGCTTTTAGAATGTGTCAAATGCCAAATCATATCAACATTGAAAAAGTCATTCATAACCAAAAAATAAAATATAATAAAATTTGATATCAAAGTCTATGAAGTAAAAGGTCAATGAAAACATAATTATGAAATAAAAATAAAGGCTGATGTGCAGTTGTGATTTAACTTGATGACTATAGGGGAGATGTTACGAAAGATTGTGAACATTTTAAGCAAAGGACTTTTTGGCCAAAATATTTATTACGAAAATTTTAAAATATAAAAGACGTGTATAAGAAAGAAAAGAAAAGGTAATTCAAGTTAGTAATGCTTTGAAGTGCATTTTTTCTCGAGTTCACTGATAAAAAAATCTTTTGTAAATGATTTTAAAATAGAATACATCATTATAAATGGTAGGTGACCTTGTTATCACGATTTATTGACATTTAACATTTTACAAAGAGTTTTGTTATCAAATAAACGTGCTTTGTTATGTCTGTATATACAATTAGATCTTTTTATAACAAACAATCTCTATACAATATTTTACTATAGTGATGAAATATCTCTTACTTATTTAAATTCATATGCTTCTTAAAATTAAAACGAATAATATTAAACAAAAACTCATAAGACAAATAAATTGTCACGACATATTGACATTCAACACTCCACTACATCATAAAAAAAAAAAAAAAACTCTAACTGTAGTACTAGCACCCACAAAAAGTATTGTTACCAAGTCTATTACAACAAAGTGAACAAATTTAAGTGTATTTTATTATGATGATATTTACTTCCACACTGTTTTACAATAGACATTTTAAAAAATAACATTTTATAATGATAATAATAATAATCAAATTTCTCTTACTTAAACTTTGTGTTTAAGAAATTAAAGCACATATATTAAAATGGATAATATTCAACCAAAGACTTAAAAGTCAAATGAACCAATGGTAACACCCACAAATCCAATAAAATGAACAAAATGTGCTTACAATTGTACGATTTCTACCAACATATTATATGGAATGAAACTTATATTGGTGAGTAGATATTTAGCAGCCAATGAAAAGGATGTATGCTGTTGTCCATTTTTGGAAATGAAATAAACAAATAAATAGATTATCATGAAGTACTAGTGTACAACTACATATTTTTGGACTTTATTTATTTGAACTTAACCAAGATTAGAAAATTAATGATTTAAATTTTAGTTTATTAAATGTGTTTATTTATATTATGTGGATAATTTTCACCATTATTATGCTCAATTATCACCATGAATTATATCTCGCAGCACAACTATTATCGTCGTTGGCAAACCATCAACCACCCCCGCGATACTGTCAACGTAACAATTTTCACCTCTATCATTATTACTATGTCCACCACCATCATTACTAGCCAATACAACATGAAACTAATCCTTACTACCAATCATATCTACCATCATATCAAGTTCTGCCCCCAATTACCACCAACATCATCATCAACCAACACACATTCTTCAGCCACACAGTCAACTATTAACATCAACCAATTCTATCACCACGACTTGTCACGATCAGGTCAGTCAGTACAACACCATTCACTTTCATTATATCGCAGTTATCACTACCACTATTATTATCCACTAACATCAACTATCCTGCTACAATTCATCTCTTCTATCACTATACTAAGCATAATTTTTGTTTTCAATCAAACATCATTTCATTTTATTAAATTTTGTATTTTGAAATATTTCATTACTTTTTTATTTGGACTATATATTTATTATGTTTAACAATAAATAACCTATACACATTTATGTTAATAAATGAGTAATCTTTATCATTTAACGTTTAAATCCGGAGACAACATCTTAACTAGTTTGCAAAAATATTCTTGATGCAAACCAATGCAAATACTAGTTTGTCTTCAATTATATATGTTTGGGCCAAATAGTTTCAACCAATTACAGCCCACCTACATAGGCCCATTAAGCTATTAATGATCCAGCCCAGTTAATAAGCCTGTATAGCTTCTAATCCACCTTCCAGCTTGTTCTTCAAGTTTAAAAAAAACAAAGACAAAAGAACTTGTTCCTCAAGAAAATAAAAAGGCCTGTATTCAATGTTGAATGGAAATTTATTATCTAGTTATTCAATATCTAAATAATAATTTAAAGTTGAAGTAAGCATCGTAATTATTTAGAATTGGTTATTTAATATTTATTTAGTTTATGTTTAGTTAGGATTTGTTTTTTTTTAAATAACAGTTTAACTTACTATTATAAATAGGATATGTTCAAAAAGGTTTTGGGTTTAATAAAATATTTTCCTTCCTTGAAAATTTGAGTTTAACAATGGCGATGGAAGAGTATACATCACAAATCAATGACGAAATTCACACCGATGTTCTCAGCAAAGCTCGAATCTCTTGCTACCAGGTACATTTATTTTCTCTCAATTTTTTTCATAATTTTTTAAAATTATGTAAACAACATATATATTTTGGAATACTTATATGTGTTTTTGTATGTAATTTCAAGCTGAAATCACTAGAAATTATTCTTATCAATTTTGATACATTAAGCTAATAGAAAATGTTAGGTTGTGGAGCCTGATTAATATTTGATGTACTGACATATATTACTGTTGAAAGTTCTTTTGTTCTTAATTCATCAAAGTGTGTGTGATTCGATCCTAACAAGTTAGAAAGGTGTATGAGTGATATAGAGCGGGTTTTGTTGGACCTTGCTGTATTAATTTTTTAGTTTTATGTTGATGTTTATATGAATTATATCAATGTTTGAGTAAAGCTAAGCTAATACAAGGCTGTGAATTTTTGGTTTGAAGGCGAGAGATGCGTTCTACTCATGCCTGGTGAATAAATCAGACAAGAAACCTACAGAAATCGGGACTGTTGGGCTGTTATACCCAGTTGATTGCAACAAAACTAGGCAGGAATATGTGAAGCAATGCAGACCTACTTGGGTGAGTTCTTTTTTATCTAATATACTTTGTTTCATTTGTATTGGAATGAACTAGATAGATAGATATGAACAATTCAGTTAGTCTAGTCCAACTAGTTCAGGATTGAGGCGTAATGGATTGGTTGATTGAATTGTTCGGTTTTAGAATAGTTTTTTGGAAGACTTATTTGGATGTTGATGAAGTTGATAGACATATTAACTTTCTAGGACTTACCCTGGTGTTTTTGTTAATTAGTATTATGTTTTTTCTTGTATGGTAGGTGAAGCATTTTGATAGGCAGTACTGTTCTAAGAAGAAAGTTCAGAGACATTTGGATGATAATGAGTCGAGGAGAGGTCCGTTGTCACTTCCACAGCCTTATACATTCAAACCCCCTTGTTCTTGTTGATGACAAATTTTTGAATACTTTGGATATTTGACAAGTGGTTTCTCAATACTTGTTTGGTAAAGTTTGCAGTTGTAAGTGATGGGATCTTTCAATCTCTTCATAAGTAGACAGTAGTTGTAAAGAGTAAAATTGGTAGTTGAGGAGCAATGAATTGTGTATTTTGAAGTTGTAAGTTGTTTGACAAAATTATCATTCTCATCGATGTTGCATCTAATATAATTAGTGTGCACTGTGTTTTAGTTCTAAATTCCATTTAACTACAGCAATATCTCCCAAGTCCCCTTGAGTTTAAGCTTTCCAGTCATCTTAGACGGACTACATTTGTTTTGTCCATCATTCCATCTCTCATTTATTTATGGAAAGTTACTTAATTTAGGGAAGAGTTCTTTGTTAATACTTAATTGGAATTTTAATTAGTTGCCTGTCTTTTTTGACTTAACAAGAAAGGTTAAAACAAAAGTTGGCATATGTACTAGTCTACTTTTTTCTTAAATTTTTGGTTGTGTTAGTAATTTATTAAGTCAAGTTGGAATAAAAATTACACATTAAATTGTAATATAATTAGTTTTTGTGGTTAGTGGCTTTCCCTTTCCATCCAGTAACATAACACCAAATATTTACCCTTAAAATATTTAGCCTAAACACAATGCTTAACCCACAGATTAAGACAGTTCTACTTTAAAATAATTATACTATCTAGAAAAAAAAAATCTATCTTTGATGTTGAAATTTTGGACTTAGTTTTTTTTTCTTGAGAATAATTGTAACAAAAACAAAGGTCAAAACCGCGTCTACACTGAATTGTCAACAACTAAAACATGATGGCAACAGTCCAAATAAGTCATATTTGCTTAGTTAGCCAAAGACTCAATGATGCAATTACCATAAATTATACAACTACAACAACAATTGTAATTTCGTGGGATTTGAAAAGAATAGTATATACACATTGCCTTACGCCTATAAGATGAAGTCTATTTTTGATAGATACTCAGATCAAGAAGAAACATAACAAAGCCGTTTTATTATACTCTAGCTCATAAATTATAAGATGAAGTCTATTTTTGTTTATCACTTTTTGATTTTGTTTTAAAAAATAGTCACAATCTTAAAAAATGCAAAAACTCGTAAAATATCTATGGAGGTTAATTTCGATTATAGATTCTGAAATTTCGTGATAGTGACCATTTTTTGATTGTACAGACTAAAAATACCTATTTGTGAATTTTTCCACCTCAATGATACAAGTTGAATAATCTTTACATTGAATTTATTAGACTTCTACCATTTTAAGAGTCAATGACACTTCCCTTTGTTGGTTTTACATTACTTTGTCAAAGCAAATTTCTAGCTCAAAAATTGATGGCTAGTGCCATAAAATTTTTGGAGAAGTTATATCATTGACAACTCAGTCAAAAATATTTATAATTGCTAGCCAATATACATATATTATTATAAACTAGTCATGTATATTATATAATCAATCGACTTTCTTTTAGGCGGATGACTATTTAAGTTATATTACTTGCTACCAAATTGAGGTGCCATCGTGGCCTAGTTGACTTAAAAGGAACACTAATTTGAAAATCTTTTAGGTGTTAGACAAATTCAAAATTTTATATATGTTGAGTAAAATATATTTAGAATTACATAAATAGCATGTTATATATATTTTTAATGATAAAATAGTTTGTGTGTAGCATGTCATTATCCTAGTTTTGGTAACTATTACCAAACTCTTTATGTGAACGTGCATCCAAATATCCTAAATTATCACATAAAGGATTTCTATATAAAATAAAATGTCTCGAAACTCAAACCATTATCTTTATTAGTTATATATAACGGATAAACCAAAGTAAATATTTTATAATATTTGAGGGACTAAAAGTGTAAAATAACTTTTCATGACTTAATAAAAGAAAAAGTATGAGAAAAATGAGTGTGTTCCATATTTTCTTTAATTTAAATTAATTAGTTGGTGAGTAGTGGAATTTTGTTTTTGTAATTTATCACCAACTACCCTAATAGAAAGAAGAATATTCAATTATGTCAAATCATATTTCTCAATTATTAGTCATTTGAAACTAAAAGAGAGTAAATAAGCCAAAGACTTATTTGTTGAAGTGATTAAGTTATCATATTTGTTGACTAAAAGACTTGTTGAAATTTGACTATATACTTCTCAACTACTTTGGATCTATAATTTAGACAAAATAATAAGTCTATCATATTTGGAATCATATATTTGTCCAATTCATATTCCATTGTGGAATTAAAGTAGCGTACGTAGACAAATTTGTCTAGTTTCCAATGCCATTTTGTGGTAATTGTACAATCGCACTTTAAAATTATACTGAACCTATTATTATTACCGTCTTATATACATTTTAGAGGTCTAATTAATTTGAATTCTCTTATCAAAATCCCTAAAGGAAAAAGTGAAAAACAAATCCTATGCATTTTATCTTACTTTATAATGTTAAAAAGTTACTACTTTAGCTTGAAAAGAAAGTAAAGTTCCTTGACTTCTTCCCTCCAAAGGAAAAACATCAACAAATTCCAAAACTCCATATTTCTTCAATTTAATATAATGGCTTTTACACAAAAACTAACTCCTCTTTTATCTTTTTGTTCCAACAAAAGCAAAAGAAGACCAGTTTAAAGTGGAATTATTTCTTTTTCTAAAGTCAAAGGAGGGGCCTATTATTTAATTGAGATTTATTATTAAAAATACATATATATTAACAGAAATTATGGTAAATAATTCAATAGAATACCACAAAACAAAGCAATCTAATTCCCCCCAAAAAGTACTAAAGACAGAAAAAATTACTACTAAAATAATGAGAAGGGATAAAGCAAACACCTCAAAGCTGTCAACCCTTTTCCTTGAAATGTGAAAGAATCAAAATCCTATTTTCCCCTTCCTTTATTAATGTAAATTAACTCATCTTTTTTCAAGAATAATAACTTATCCAATTTAATTATATATGTGAAATATGAGAAATAATAGATTCATAAATTTTATCCAGACTTTTCGTGGATAGAGAATTCAATACATCTTCAGCTCAACAAAAACCAATCTTTTGAAGTAATGATACCATCAAGATACTAGTCTTTCAATTCCACTTTATGTGATATAATTTTTTTAAAAAAGTTAATCAATCACTTTATATGCTTTTTATTTTTTTTTTCAATTTTTGTGATTAATAGCATTCTTTTTATATAATTTTTAAATATATAGCGTATATCTAAATTTACAAAAAGAAAATTCAAATTTAAACTGAGTAATATAATTCTTGGCTTGTATCAATTTAATTTATTCATAACCATCCACTATATCATCAAAACATCATGATTACATATATATAATACTATTCGAAGTAAAAGTACTTAGGCCAAGTACTTAATTAAAATAGTAACAGTTAACTAAGAAGTAACATGAGAGTTCTTTTTGTTAGCTTTTTTTCTTAAAACAAATCTACCCAAAAACGACGACGTTTATGTTTCTGTCTTGTGAACCTTATTTTGGTAGAGTTGAGGGGAGCAGCTGGTTTTTACCGTTAAGGTGTTAAAAGATTTGAGAGTTTTAAGTTTCCGATAGAGAAGTGGCGTCTTTTCCGGCGGTGGCTGACTGCACAGTCAAAGCCGATAGGGTAGGAGAAGTTGAGCCACCGGCTTCGGGGGCAAGTAGTGGGTTGTTAGAGATTCTGGTGGAAGTGGAAATGGCTGTAGCTAAGGATATAGGCATTAAGCATAAGCCTTTTCCTTGCAGATACTGCATAGCCGATCCCATATCTTCCTCCATTAATTTAGCTACTTGGTGCTCTGTTACCGTCATTGTCTCGTTGTTTGAAGATGAAGCCCTTCCGTTACCTCCCCTCCCAACATTTCCTTCACCTCTTCCCTGTATCCAATCGTATCGTACTTATATAATTGGCCCTTTTACTTCATAATAATGCATATATTTATCAAAATTCACACTATTAAGAATACTTCTTTTATTTATTTGACTAACTTCATAAATTATATAATTAGTTATGTCTCAAATTCTTGTAGCATGAAATTACTTGATAAAAATTTGACACAAGAGTTGAAAATACTCTTAAACTTAACAACAATTTAGAGGTGTATTCCACTCGTATTTAATTAGTCAAGTAAATAAACGATTTTAGATTTATTAGTAATTTCATATTAACTTCACCCCGCATGATTGATCGACAGAATTAAAAATATCTCTATACTTTGACCACCCTCGAAGTGTCATTTAACTTAACTAGTGATCTGAACCTCTTATAGAAACATGAGATTATTAATAAAAAATTGAGAAAAATGATAAAAAATTCTTAAACTTAGCAAGAATTTAGAGAAAGTAAAATTAGAATATATTTAAATAAAATTAATTTAAAATAAAAAAAGTATTTTAAGACTATTCTCTCCAAATATAGTGGTTAAGGGAGGTGTGTTTGGGTAGGATGGGGAAAAGGGGTGAGGAAAAGGGGACATAAGTAGGCACGCGTGATACTTTATGTTTTTGTCGCATTATGCTGACACACTATTTTGAGAGAGACATTTTATAGAGGATGGGCTCTTTTTTTTTTTTTGGTTCAAATATTGTACCATTGCTTTTTAATAACTACTAGTACTGCTACTACCTTATGATCTCTTTCCTATAAATGGAAAACTCTATAGGCATTATCTACTGTCCACCATATATTGGTTTATTGTCAAAAAAAACAACATGATAGGATTCTCTTTACAGTTACACACCTTTTTTATGATACCAATGTTGATGAGTTTTAATATTTCAATTGTTAGATGTGAAAGCAAATGAGATTTGAAGAAGATAGTGTACCTCAGAGGACATATCAGCAACTAAGGGAGCAACAGCTGCAGCACCACCTAATCTACTCATACTCAAAACCTGAGTTCACACACAAAAAACACCATGAGAATGACAGAGAGTAACATATTCAGCAACTAATTTTTAAAAGATTATTTTGCCATCCAAATTGTCAACAAGAAGGCATCTTTTTCCAATATAAAAATGAAGGAAAAGAGAGAGGGGAAGAGGTAAAAGTCTTTGACTTGGAAGGCTGATAGGAATTTGGACATGTCGATGATCTCACATCCAGCCATTTGAAGCCTGTAGTTCGTCCTTCCATAAAACCAACAAACACTATCACGTTACTATTCTATTTATTTGAACACCATTATATTCACTTCATCTCTTTCACTTTCAATAATCAAAAATAATTCTCACTATTCACTATTTAACATTAACTTCGTTTTCCAATAAGTAAACAACAATACTTTTCACTTGGTTTTCCATGTTCTGAGATCGATTAATTGTCATGAAAATAAAACTCTTCCAATCAAATACAATTTTTGGAGACGTACGTAAAGACTTCTAATTAAAAATAGAGATATACTACTTTACCCTTTACACTACAATCTTGATGGTTTTACTATCTTAGGTATCAATTTATTTTTATTTTTTTAATAATTTCTGAATATTACATTAGATATTTAAACTATAATTTGTTTCAATTTAAGCAAACACTTTATAAAGTATTTCTATTAAACACTTTTACTTTTAAAATACCTTTTATTTTAATAAGTTAAATTATATAAAATATATCACCTCATTTAGTTACATGCATTAACATCAATTAGTGAAAAGTCTCAAACTTATTCCTATTAAGGCTGATATACAAAGAAAAAAGAACACTTAATAGGGCTAATTTAACTAGTGTTTAAATAGATTCTACAAATATGCCAAAACATTTATAATTTGAACTATCAATATCCAATTGTAATACTTTTTCATATGTTTCAATGTCCAATCGGAATAAATTTGTAATTGGACTACGTATATATAGAGTATAATAATATCTCATGTTTAATTAAAAATATTAAATATATAAATAATATAATAATTTATTTGAAGATAATTTATTTTCAACGGAACGACCCAAGGATAAATTGTGCTCAAGTGATATGAATCACACGTTAACAAATGTTAGAAAAATATTTAGATAAGTAACTATCAATAGGATTACGATCCCCGGGAGAATCTCTTTTCTAGTTTTCATTTTCAAGTACGCACGGAAAGAAAGAACAATACACATTCTCCTTCACACTCTCAAATATACAAATAAACATCTACTCGCCTTATTTTAGTGACACGTGTCCAATTGGAGATTAATTATATTCATCATTCACATGGGACCAAAAGGAGTTACAATTATAAATTAATTTTCTAATTTATGAGACTAATGATAATTTAATCAAAGTTAAGATCAGATAATTAATGATTTAAATTACAATAATTACTCTAGATTTAATTCGAAACGATAATTAATATGAATAGTTTAACATTAATTTTTAAATATAATGAACGAAGCGACGGTATTTTAAGGAAATTACCTTATGGCAGTGGGTATCACAGCGCTGTCAAAGCACCTCATTCTCCTCGCAATTCTCTCCTGCTACATACGGAACTGCCCACCATGTTCCATTCGCACAGAAAACGCGAATGCGAAAACAGAAAAAAGAGAAAGAAAAACTGAAACAAGAAGGGTGGCAAAACTTTATCTACAACGTACTCTTTCAGCAATGCTGTGAGGATCAGTAGCTTGACCTCTACGAGCTCTAACTCGTTGTTGTTTTGGTTGTGCTGCCGGCGTTGAGCCCTCCACGCCACCAGCGTAACCACACTTTCTGCCGAGTTTGGTGTGCCCATCGCCGGAGCATCCGCAACCTCGGCGATTGCTCGTCCCCCTGAAAAAAAATGAAAATATTGTATTAGTTTATTACTTCCCCCCAACTCAGTTGTTCTAACGCGTTTGGATATATCTATGCCTTTAAATGGGTTGAAGGAACTGAAGGGATGAAAAAGTCTGAGGTTGATTGGAGGTTTGACCAAGAGATCCGGTGAATCCATTGAAAAGAGCTTGAACGGAATTGTCATTAGCTGTACTTTAATGAAATTAGATGCGTTCTCCCTGTAAATTTAGGGCATAAATATGTTAAGAAAAGGAAGACTCACCCGGGGGAGACCGACACCCCGACGGCCGTCGTTTGGTCACCATTCACTGAGGTTGTAGGGGATGCAACCACTGAAGGAGGCTCCGGACTATCAATACGACCCACACCGTTTGGTAGACCCGTGAGCGTTTCCGTCGAGTGCTTCTACAAGAGAGCAAAGCTGTGGCTTGTAAGCATAAGTGCTTTAGCAGCTGCAGCGGCGCCGCCGCCCCGCTTTCTGTCGAACTGAGTTTGACGGAGCTTTGAAAGCTAGAAGAGAAGAGCTGTGGGTCGGGGCGGAACTGGAAACTGTGAGTGAAAATTGTCATTAGGAAGAGGTTGATCTTCGCCGGAGCTAGGGTTATGCGGTGGAGATGAGAGATGGTGATGTGGATCCCATGATTTGGAAAGGTCAGGCCAAGGAGAAGAAGAAGGAACAGAAGAGAGAATCTGTTCGAGAAAATCGTCATGAGACGACGTCGGATCAAAGTGAGAGTGACCCATACTGTGTTGACTTAAACCACCAACACCACCGGTAGAACCGCCATTTCCGCCATTTTGAAGGTTCCTTGCAGTGATCTGGACTGCTACTGTTGACTAAGAGGGAAATCCATGGCTTGCATTTTATCGTCTTCCTCTAAACAAAAAGGGTTCCTTAAAATCACCCGAAGAAACACAATCAGACAGAACTATGCAAGATTTAATTCACTGTCTACCTAGATTTTGCCGTTTCTCTTCAGTAACTTTGTGTGGTGAAAGTCGGTCTAAAAGGAGAAGAGAAGAAATAGAAGAAAAAAAGGGAAGGAATTATTAAGTAATATGCTGTTTCGAATGTTCGTTTTAATAGTGGGGGGGGCTTTTTATGGTGGTGAATCTCCACCCCCCCACCGCCACACCCCCCCACCCCACCCCCCCAACACCACCCCGCCTATTCACATTTTCTGTGCTCAACTCGGAACGTCCCAATATACATAATCTAGTTCGTATACAATTTCGAAGACAATTTATTTTAAAAGGAATTGATAAATAATTCATATTCGTACTAAACCGTACTTCTATCTTTCCTCATAGTTCTTCTTTCTTCTAATTCATGTTTCATTGTTTCTTATTTTTCAAATATCTACATTGAAAAAAAAGTTAATTAGATCTATCGAGTACATTTAAAAAAAAATATTTACAGTCTACTAATTAATATTTTTGTATTATCACATTAAAACTTCTTTGAAGTTATTGGTTTAGCTATCTATTTTTTTATACCTTGTAAAATTAAATAATACAGTGTTCTGACTTCTATTATCAAATATTTAACCTCTTCTGCGTATTTGATTATTATGGACCTGAAATAACTTTATATACTACAATTAGTAAATGAGAGTAAACATAATATTCACTTTCATAGAATTGTTACATCATAAAAAATAAAAATTCATGAGTTTAACAAGAAGAAAAAAAGGGTTAAAAACGATATGCATACTTTTATTTATAAAAAAAGGAAAAAATATTGTTGAGGTGGCATGCCACATGGCATCCACCTCATCAAAATGTCAGGCCATATAAGATATTAAAATGTCATGGTGGATTTCTATTAAATAACCGCATGGGGAAGCGACTCTCGGACGAATTTTTAACGTGCTCGGAGAGTCTGTTGATAATTTAGAGTATGTAGATAATAAATTAGGATAAACTTAACTAAAAGCTTCTTGTATTCGTCGATTTTGAAGTAAGTTTTATCAAATACATAGGATAAACTATATCATATACATTATAAAAACAATTTAGATACACAATAATAAAATCAATATATTCATAAAAAAAAAAAAGATTCTACAAAGAATGGGTCCATAAAGGCATATCCAAAGAACAAATTAGATACCTCCTCATAAATACATGCAAATATACGAGAAGGAAACAATATGAGATAGATAGAAACAGGAACATTTAAAAATCCATAATACTATCAATAGCATCATGAGAATATATTAGAATCCATAGAAACAGTTGGTCATAAATACACTCATCAAAGAAAAAAAACAGTTTCAGATACACAAAAATTAACAATCACGAAGACGTTTAAGTTTATTGTGAACCTCAAAAAATTAAAAGGATTTCAATTCATAACGAGCTTGTGCTCCCTAAAGATTCTTCCTTAATTTATGTCTTAGAAGTTTACATGTTCTTTTTAGCTACAGCTAATTTAGCTACTTTTCGACGAGTATGTGGGGTTCGCTTGTTAATTAACAGATGAAGAATAAGGAATGCAGGGTGAAAGCACTTCGATGAAAGCTTTACAATTTAGAAATTTATTTTTCGAGGGCATTCAAGTTCCAACTAAAAGAAGTGTACTTAGATCATCCGTCGCTCATTATAGATTGCGACATAAAGTCCGTAATTTTGGCTAAGACAAGATTATGAACCTAGTAATTAGATAAAATACAATTTTCTAACTACGAATTCAATTACAATTATACTTTTTGAAACGTAATTTCAAATATCGATTCACTACAACCTTGTTACTATGTCAAAACTATATAAGATATATCATATAAAGATAATTAGAAACAACTAATAAGCGGTCTCTACATCAAGCGTTTTGTTATGATCGCGTTTGTCTTTGAAGATCTAGTACAACACACTGAACATGCTTAAGTCATTACATTAACACCATCGAGCTAAGTGATGTTAGTGGATTTCAGCGAATCGTTAAGGTAATATCGATATTATGTATTGAAATCCTGATTAATTAAGGTTTAACGTTAGAGAGCATAACGAATAAATCTGACGAAATGGAATTCATGTCCAAAGAGTCATACTTAAAAGCGTCAAGTCGAACACCGTTTTCCAATAAACTCTAATTTTCATTCACTCTATTGGCCTCGACCTAAAACGCGCTAGTTAATGATATGGACCAAGTCAATATGGTGTTACTAATTAAAAATTAACCCGTGGTCGATTTCTATAGTTAAAATTATGGGGCTCTTTTTTTGTCGCCTTCCTACACAATAAAGTTTCATCTTAAATATAAAAAGGCAGCTGAACTCCCTAAACCAACATGTAGAGATAAAACAGGTCGATACATTAGATGGGGTAAGGGTGGGTTTGTTCAAGAGAGAAAGAATTAAAACATTCTATAAGGTTCTTCATTAAAAGACGTATGGGTTATAATTCATCTAAGTTTTTAGATTGCCAAAAGAAGTCATATAAATCTCAAATGATTAAACTTTATTTAATTATTATTTTTTGGTTTTTCATCCACTATTTGATATATATATATCAGATATTATAAATTAAATCCCCGTTTTCCCACATTGCCAAAGAGGGATTTTTGGTGTCAATAAAATCTTATTTTAGTGTATATTTTGGTGTTACTTAAATTTTATTGTGTCATTTAAATCTATTATTGAAGCAAACCGCACTAACATTAGCATGTGATGACGTAACAGGCACTGGTAAGACATCGTCGCTATCCTGTCTGCGTGGTTGCCACAGGGTCGCCCCACCTAGGGAAGCCCTAGTGACAACTTTACTACCCACTATCCTCAACAAAACATGAGGCGATCTTTGTAAATGTGTATATATCAAAATAATATTGTACAATATGATTGATTTGATACGATGCGATAAACGTACATCATTATAGGTCTAAACAAGTTGTCATTCACACACTAATCGCTTGAGTCTTCTTCTTTTCTTCTCTTTGTTTATGAATCCGCACAGGAAACTTTTTTTTGACACTCAACATTCGTGATCCTCTATTTATATTTGATACCATACGACTTACGTTGATAGGCTTTGATGTCTCTCATATAAAAACGTACACTATGTAGAAACATAATCACGTTATTATCTAATCAATCTTGTAACAATATAGTGATCATGATTTGATCACTAATATTTACTAGCTACAAATCTGACCGAGTAGACTTGCAAAATTTATTTGGTTGATTATTACCCATTATTGAGTTACAAAAATTTGTGTAGTCATACATAATGTCGCAGTTATTATAGCACTAAACACAAGAGCACGAATAAATGTATTGCCAGAATAAGTCATTATTGGAACCAAAATTTTGAGATTGCGGACTAGAAGCAAAAGTCATATTTAGTCTTGTTCTAAATTTTGCTTAAAATATATCTGCGACTCCAAAGCATAATGCTACCCAATAGGGGAGGAGCATATATATACTCGGGATCGCTTTTCCTCATCATATCAGGTAACTTTTGTAATCAAATCATCCAAAACTCAAGCATATATAACGAAAGCAAGTTCTGACTTTACGAGATTGTGCGATAAATATATATTATACATGCGCATATTCACTTTAACTATTATCTGTATTAAGTAATCTGCTAATGTTCGATTTGAGATTTATACTTGCATTGCCTATATCTCCGTTTAAGAAATGTAATTATGAATGTCCACAATTAAGTTCGATATTCAATTAGGAAATTTTTAAAGGGGAGGGGAGGAGTAGGTCTTCATGCTCTCAATAACTAAAAATTGAAATGTAAATTTCTAATTAATACGAATATCATGAAATAGTATACTCTTATCAAACCTTTGATCGTATAATGTACTACAATTAAGGACGCACTTGAGGCAAAACTAAGATCCATATCTTATCTGCATCAATATTAAAAAATTTTCAAATTGAGTATTTTTTTTAAGAATCCAAATCTGATCTTATCGTCAATTGGGCAAATCACAGGCATTTATAATGGATTAACCTCATCATCGGTAGATCAACAACATAGAAAATGAAAATAAAATCGCTTGTAAAATAATAATACCACCTCTAATAATCTACACCATATTCTTTAATCCATTATTTATGATGAAAAAATTGTTATTTGCATTTTTCAAGAACATGTGCATTGTGACTACGACTGTTCACTTGTTACAAATCCTCTTTACGACACAAAATTGAATAAAAATGTCCATCCATGCCCACCTCGACTTTGAGACTAATTTTCTATAGTAAAAGGATGTACTTTTTTTGACCATTTCTCATTTTCTCTTGAACTTGTCCGTGAGATTAGTTCATATTGATGGCGTCTTTACTTGGCGATTAGTCCTGAAACAGTTTTTCTATCTTTCAAGTTAAAAATAAAATGGCATACATATCATATCATGCAATTTAACTTCATTGTAGATTACCACTAGAAATGTTATGAGAAAAAGATTTTAATTTTTGAAAAAAAAAACAAATTTTAATACAAACTTGTTACATTCAAAACAATAATACCACATCTATCATGATAAGAGAATCGGTCTTGGAATTAGGCGAACATCTTATTATTAGACATACAAAAATCCACCTTTCTAATATAGTACTTTAAAAACGAAATGACATTAATTTGGAACAAACTGGGAACTTTAGATCGTGTACCAAGAGTCGATTAAAAAACCTAACAAATAATGCAAATATTTTTTTTCTAATTCTCACTAATTACTACCAAACCAAGTAAATAGCAATAATAATGTGATAGTTTTCCCCACAGGCGGTCTTCACATGCATTTCAAAAGAAAAGTTAAAACCGAGGCATATATTCTTTTTTAACCTACATTGTTCTAACATCAACCTTCAACCATACATTAATTAGACTAAGTCAGCGAGTATGTTCAAATCACATTATGCTTAGTATCACAACAAAGAAAAGATCTCCTTGTAGTATCAAGATGATTGACTAAAATTCCCCATAGAACAAAATAAAAAAAGCCAGTCGCATACACTCTAAGTTAAGCCCTGATTTATACAAAGTTCGGAAGGGCACATCTATCATGAGATGTGATGTAATGGGTATCATAATATAAGCCATCTATTACCGATTTAAAAACTTTTTCGTGACTTATAAATCGATTGTTGAGACTTGCTTCTCAAAATTCCCAAGTTGCTCAGCATGGAGAAATTAGTCACCTCCCCTAAATGAGAACATGGGTAGTAGAAAACACATAATATTGGTGTTATGTCAATCGCCGGGATAAACTTTACCGTGATTGGAGGAAGACAGGAAGAGACACAATTAACCTAAAAAGTACAGTATAACCCCTTAATAGGACCATATAGTGGATCTGAAGGTCAATAAATACTTCACCAAGATGCAGCAAGAAGTATTACCCGTTTTGTCGGGAAGGAACTACAAAACTACTTAGCTGCTGAAGTGGGAGGTATCCCTCGTACGGTGGGTCTGGTACCTTCAACAAATTAAAATCAACCATAAAGTTATCTCGGTTAAGTTTTTCCGTGAGAGACTACTGTACCACCTCAACCCAAGACCAGGGGGGACACTGTAAGCGAAGGAAGGTTTTTCCGTAAGGTAATGATGGGCCCCTCCACCCTTCCTAAAATAAAATCAGGTTGTGGTCGCTACCTTAAATACTGTCTCCCCTAGACGGACGCGCAAGTGCTGTGAGTCGCAAAATTATATGACAAAGAGGGACTGAAAGGAGGGAAAAGTAGAAAGTGCGAGGGGGAAGAAGAGGTGGGATTAGACTGAGTGCGTTGCGCGTTTGGAGGGGGAGGATGAGACGGGGAAGTTGGTAAGCAGAGACATAAGTAGATGCTACAGCCAAGAAGCAAAACGCTTCATATGGACTCAAATTCAGGAATAACCGAAAGAAAGAACGAGAGGAAAAGAACCAACTGGAAGGGGGGGTTTTGGGAGGGAAGGATAAAGGAGAGGGGAAGAACTGTGGGGAGCGTTTCATTTTTGGGGTGAATAAGAAGAAAAAGAAATGTCCAAAAAAATAAGTACCTTGATAAAAGGAAAAAACAAGGCTTATGGGAAATGCACGGAGAAAACAACCGGCTTCTCGTCACCTCCAACACCCCCGTCCCTACCCCCACCCAAGCAGTCCAGCATACCACCTACCCTTGAGTTGCCACCCACAACCCAACCCGAGACCCGAGCCCTACCACCCCTATGGGCAGAGGGGCAGCGAAAGGAACAGGCACAGAGGGGTTAATAGCCGGCGCCCCGATTCACCGAAGCAAGGAAAAAAAACCCTACCCCCCCCCTATCAGCCGCTAGGTCCCAGTCAACAACTCTGTACCCCACCCCGGGTAAAGGCACACCCTTCGCATACACACCAAGGGAGCTAGAAACCCTAATAGCCCAGTTTTTGAGAAGTGAAGCGAAAGTATAGAAATTAGTTTGTCAAACATGAAAAAGGGTCGAAGAATAGACATTGGGCCCCCAGACTAAAACAGTTAAGACTTGGTACTTAGGGAATAAATCGTGTAATCCAAGAGGGATATACCCTAATTAGGAGGAAAAGAACAGAAAGAAAGCTAAGTCTGTAACATTAAAAGTCTTAAATAGAAGATATTGGGAACAAAATATATTCTAGAGAGTTGAAGATCATCACAACAACATAAACAAATAGTATAATTATAGTAATATAACATTGGAGGAGAATGGGAAGTGTAAATACACTTCACTTTTTTTTTTCACAATAACTAATAAAATATTTTAGTCAACTCTTATTAATTATTAATTTTACAAGATTAGGATGACACAAAAGATAACTAGTAAAATTAAATTATATAGTTTGCAATCCACCAAGAATTAATAATTTATAATCTGCATGCAGTATTAGATAAATGTATCAAATTAAATTATTAATACACTTTCTTTTGTGTCATTAACTCTCAATAGATAATCAAATCAACCTTGGAGACCCCCAAGATACAATACAATCCTCGGTATAAGGAGATTGACACTTTCACTGTGCCTAAGGCATTAATATGTTCTCTTGAATTAAAAATACAAGGATAGAATTACGAAAAGAATGGTTGCCTTAAACTAATAAATTGGGAGTAATATATTAAAAAGATTACCAGGGAAACCCCAGTGGTATTAGAGTTAATGCAACTCCCCCATGTCGAATTATTATTCATCACAAAAAACTTGTTTCAACTGGAAAAACCCTAACAACATTTGATACTATAATAACAGTAGTTTTACAAACAATCGTTTACCTCCCAATGAATTTCGAATTATTGTAACTTCACAAAAATGATATCAAACGTTAATGGAGAAAAAAGCAAGTATCTACCTTTCCTATAGGGATTTGGATAAAAATTTACCTTGTCAATTTTAGCCTTTAAAATGACGTGTCGTTAAACCAATTCAACAATTGTTCACTAAAAAAAGGGAAAAAGAAGCCCCCACCAAAAAAAGTGAAGGGGCAAATTTAAGTCAATTTTTTCTTTGTAAGTGTTCACACCATGGAATTAAAGCAAATAATGTTTTTCTGTGGGATGTAACTGGGTGAGTAAACAAATCGGGAATTTGAGTTGAGTGATAAACCTCGAACGGATCCAACTTGGAAAATTTTTAGGCACTTACAGAAAAGAAAACTGTAATTTGCTTTGAAGCACAAAATCAATAGTAGCCTAAAAACAGGCCCAAGCTAAGAACGCCCAAATAGCGCAGTAAATTACGGGGGAGATCTATTTTAGGCCTTTTGCCGGGAGAACTAATAATACGAAGAGACAGCTTTAGTGCTTTGATTCCACACTCCCACTAGCGTCATCTGAGGTCAAAATATCTCATACTTTTCTGTGACAATTAAAACAGTAAAAGTCAAAAGAAACAACAAAAATGTCGGGAAAGAAAGGGTGAAATATGCACAAGAAAGGGACTAGTGGAAGTAAGAGCACTGTTTCAAAATGTCAATTTTATCGTGCTGTGTTTTAGTTTTGATGCAGACAGAAATTTTTAATAATTTAACTAATTCATGTCCATTTTTTAATTAAAGAGATCCTAATTAGAAAACAAAACAGGCTGGAATATAAGTCGAATGTGAAACGCGGCGTGGTGTACGCATGTTACGCTAACCTTGAAGGGTAAAGAAAGTTTTCGCAATGGACCCCAATTCAAGTAACACGAAAGCCCTCAACTACGTGCTTGAACTAACACGTACGATATTCAAAAGTAAATGTACTCGGCTATCAGTAGGTCATTACCCTACCACCTCTATCGTCACAACACATATTATGTGTGTTCTCACAAGTGGAATGTGGAAAGCGTGAAGTGTACACCGACATTACCTCTATCTAGAGAGATTGTTTCTAAAAAACTCTCAACTTAAGTAACGCATAACAAGAAATTTTGTATAAGACAATACAACGACGGTACACAAAGCATACAATAAAGACAACAAAACAATAGACGAAAGAAGGCGAATCATATTATTTGATTGCATACCAAGCAGAATAATGGACATAACCGCAGCACAAGAAACAACAAATAGCTAGCAACAACAATCGAAGAACAAGAAACTGCGAGAATAATGCTAAATACTAATCCACCAATATTAATCTTCATAAGGTCAACGAAAGAAATGAACAATAATTGGTGTGAACTTATTAACATCCACAACATGGATACTTAATTATTATTGTCAAATTTCTAAAGCAAAAAATAGTGATTAATTTACCCCATAGTATAAGAAGGGGTTGGCAAATTGATCACAGTGGTCTTCACTTTAGTCATCATGTTAATACTGTTAGTAATCCCTTGTGATCCAATTCCACTGTCCTTAATACCCTATTAAACAAAATTAATCACCTTAATTACAACGAAATTATCGCAAAGATAATCATGATTATGTAATTCACGATGTTGAATTGGAGTTTAATTACCTGGAACGGAAAATGATCCGGTCCACGAGCTGGAGCTGAGTTAATCTGAACGGTTCCGGTTTCCATTGCATCACTGATCAGTATTGCTTTGTTGATGTCTTTGGTGAACACACAACCCTGTAGTCAAGAGTCAAATGTCAAATACCACGGAGTCGTTTGGTTCACGTGCTAGTTATGTCGTTTAGTAATTGTTTATGCAGGGAATAATAATGAAAGGACGGAATCATTATAGGGTGAATAACCTACATGTAGAATGTTATGTTATGTTAGGTTCTTGTATAACGTAATGCGAGTATTATTTACTATGGGATTATTTCTCTTATACTATGAATCAAACGTTACATTAGTTATGCGGAGATTATCTCTTTCTAATCCCTCCAACCGAAAGACGGGTAACTTTTTTCTTGTGATAGATGGAGAGAAAGAAGTACCTGCAGACCGAAATTGCTAGCATTGCAGTGGTGAATTCCTTCTTCGACTGAGTTGATCCGAATAACGGGCAAAACAGGACCGAAGGGTTCTTCCCAAGCGATTCTCATGTCCGGCCTAACATTGTCTAACAACAAGGGCCAGATAAGGTTGCCTTCTCTCTTGTATGGCTGGCAAAATGTTGCATCTTTCTCCTTTGCGTCCATGACCAACCCCTCGATGAAATTTGCGGATGACTCGGAGACAACTGGAGTGATATCACAATTATCTTCGGGTGGACCAACGGTTAACTTTGCCACTTTGGCATTTACCTTCTCAACAAGAATGTCAGCAACAGATTCCATCACCAACACGACCTTAACGGCTGTGCATCTTTGACCACTGTGATAAACAAGGATATCGACATATTATACGTGTAATATGAACTCTTCATCGCATTCAGATCTTTGATGATTAATGAATCAAAGAGAAGTTCATCGAACACGCGAACAGAAATGTGATCAAGTTTGAGTGATTGTAAACCAGGCAATCCATGAAGTGAGTATATCATTAGAAAAGCCTACTAATATGTCGATTTCATAAAATGCATACATTCGTTTTGATTTCCTTATACAATGCAGTTCCGACAACTTGATTGTTAAGGAAAAAGCACTAGCATGTTCTGTTTTGATAACGAAAATAAAATTCACACACCTGTAAGAAAATCCTCCTTTCACAATGTTTCCAGCAGCCAAATCTAAATCAGCATCCTCGAGCACGATACAAGCATCCTTTCCTCCCAGCTCCATCTGTAGAGGGACCATTCCTGCTTTCTTCGAGATTGCAACACCGGTGTCTCCACCAGTGAAGCTGATAAAACAAGAAACACGAGTGTATGGTTATGTGTGGACACACAAATACTCAAGAACGAGACTAAGGAACTTGTTTACTCTTTTAGTATTTCGGTTGCAGTCTAAGAAAAAACATAAATCGAACAAATGAAACAATGAGATAGAACATATTCCCGATTGTTTAATTTGTTTGTCTTACTTTTCTTTTTAGTCTGTTTAAAAATAAACATTTCTTTTCGTTATTGACAACTCTTTAATTCCAGTTTTCCACGTAGCATGTTTAAGACCACAAGATTAAAGAGAATTCCGTTTCAAGTCAAAATCAAACAAACAAATTGAAAAAGAGGGAGTACCTTATACAGTTTACTCCAGGATGCATAGTAAGAAAATCTCCGATTTCAGAACCTTTTCCGGTCACACAACTGATAAGGCCTTTAGGGAATCCAGCTAAGTGGAAGCAATGCACCATATGCAGGGCAGCCACAGCACCCTGGTGCGAATGATCACTCGAAGTAAGTAGACGTTTGAACATGAATTTGGTAATACTTGGAAAAAAAACATAGCATGTGTTTGAACGTGAATTACTTGAAACTATGTTTGAAGTTTTGCAAGGGGAAAAATTTAACTAATTGAGAAGGTGGTTAGTGGTAAAGTAACGTCGTAACAAAAAAGGTAAAGGAGATGTGTCGTCATCATATAGAGTACTATTGATAAATCGATAGTAAGAATTTGATGCATTATAATATAGCTAATTTGAGATCGAATTCTAGTGAAGTAACCTGAGTTGGAGGCTTGAGGACTAAAGAGTTTCCAGCAATCAGTGCAGGAGCAATCTTGGAGACGGCAAGATTGACCGGATAGTTGAAAGGAGGAATGGCCAGAATCACACCCAACGGTATCTGTACTCCACGGACGTTTAGGTTATAATCATCAGTATATTACCGATAAACTTTATATCAACATTTTAAGTATAAAATGTGAGTCCTACTGTATTTTGTGTACTTGAGTGGAATGGGATGGTGTTTAGACAAAGATAATATGAGACAATGAGTGGTTATAGGCTGATGTTATGAGTTTCTACATTTTCATCTATTTATTTTTTTCGATTTATCTTTGGACTAATACAGATTCAGGGGAAAAAATGTTCTCACAACCTCGTCTGACTTGAAATCGGTTTATGTTGCCTTACTTTTAATAGACAAACAAAAAACACTTGTCTTGAGGGGGCGTCTTTATAGGTGATGTCTTTACTTTACTTTCTAGTTTGTTCCGAAAAGAATGATACGTATTCTATATTTAATGATTATAATCACACAAATAAGTACAGTAATTTTCCCTAAGCGTATTCTCTATAGGACAGTGGTTACATCCTGTCAATTCATAACATCTCTTTCTTGACTTCTTTATTCAATACTTAGAAAAGAAAACTCACATCGGCGTCTTGGTTATTTTCTTCTTCTTTTCATAACTTGTAAGAGCCTAATTGGTTTTCCGGAATTATTTTATTCGCCTAAGTCAAATTAAATGTCCTGGCTATATGTAATATCACTGCAACAATGTTACCGATGGGTGACACAAAGTCGTAATCCAAGCTCATCGATCCAACATTTGATATACGTATAAAGACAACATGCCAAACAATGAAATGAAACCAGTTAAGTTGTAGACAAGTCATTAAAATATCTTCATCTTTTGACAATCAACGCAAACCGACGATACTTTATACTAAATGACATTATAATAGAGCGATATTAAATCGATTAGTCAAGAAATGTACCTTGGATGTTAGACAGTATTTGGTCCTTTCATTTCCAGGGAAACTATCGGATACCAAGAACTTACCCTCCCCTAGAATTCTAACTCCTTCTTCAGCAGTGTAAGAAACCAAATCACCAGATCTCACAACCTTCATCAAATTCACAACGTTATCAGCCGATAAAGCAATTAACTTTTTTCAGAATTCATACAATATTTTACGAGTTTCAAGTTCTATGTACTGACAAATAATATCAGACAAACATGGTTACCAACATGCTATCACTAGTTAATACATCCAAGATTTTTACACCATCAACATCTATGTTGCTTGGACTCTCCAAAACGTTGTTGCACCTGTGTTAGATCCTCCAAAATTGCACTACTTTTGGAGGATTATCCGACACATATCCAGAGGTATTTTTGGAGAGTCGGAGTAACATAGGTCAACGTATATGTTGCTCGGAGTCTCCAAAAATGCACTACTTTTGGAGGATCGGGCACACACCAGGCAACATTTCTAGATTAGTCTGAGCAACATAGGACTCATTCAGCGTACCTCGGTGACAGCATCTTTAGCTGGTTTTGCAATTTCTTTAACAAGGCATTCAGCAATAGGGGCTTTGTGTTCTTTCAAAATTGCAGCTGCCTTATGAAGTAACTCTGCTCTTTTCCATAGCGGTGTTTTAGCCCATGATTTTTGTGCTGCTTTTGCTATTTCCATTACTTTGTTCACCTCTTCTTGTGTACATGCTGAACAATAAACATCCACAAATCTCAAATGTTATCAGTTCTGGTACGTAAACCAAATAATACAATACAAGCAAAAGTACCTCGATGCGAAATCAAGAAATTTTATCAATGTGTTATTAAAGAGTTTACATAACTCGGTAATTTTACACAATGACATTTACCTACGACTCAATAAAATGTTAACTAACATGTTATAATAGGTTAAACTACACTGATGATGGTGTAATTATTTTTGCACTATCGATGTATATACCTAAAATTGTGAAGTAGACAAAAAAATAATAAAGAGAATATAGTATTGGGAGTTCTTGGCTGTTTCCCACCTACAAATGTGACCAATGATCATAAAATTCTACAAGAAAACAGAACACTTAATTCTGAAAGTATTAAATGCAACCAGAGTAGAAGTTAGGATTATACATACAGAATCCAATTTTTAACACTTGAAGTTATCGTTCTAATATACAAAATTCATAAAAAATCTTGATTCTGTCACCCGTACAACAAATTCCAAAGCACTTTGCACAAAATTCAAGGAACCTTAGAAACAAATGCCAGAAAATTCATTATACATCATGACATTTTTCTATTCAGAATCCATAAAGTTAAAATCTTGACTCCGTCCTAGTACACTAGGATAAATTCCAAAGAACATGAAACAATCTAATACACTAGATTCACGCTATGCATAAGTCCAATAAAGTTAAAATTTTGGTTCCGCCCCTGTACACTACAATAAATTCCAAAGAACATGAAACAGTCTGATACACTAAATTTCCGCTATGCATAAATCCAATAAAGTTAAAATCTTGGCTCCGTCCTAGTACACTAGGATAAATTCCAAAGCACGTGAAACAGTCTGATACACTAAATTCTCGCTATGCATAAGTCCAAGAAAAGACCACACTACATGAGTCTATTGTACGCAACTTGATCCATGTCAACAACTTTACCAGTTACGTAAACGCTACCCCTTCAACCATTAAAATCTCAAACAAACATTAATCTTGATATATTTACTCTACACACACAAAATTTTCAATCTTGATAATTTTTATTTTTATTTTTTCTAAAAAAAAACATACCTTGAACTTTGTATTGTGTCTTTCTTGTAGTGGGATTAATAATAGCAACAGATTTTCCAGAAGCTGATTTTTTCCATTCTCCTTCACAATAATATTTGTACACTTCTCCATCAATTATTTCTGCAAATACTCCATTTCCAGCCATTTTTACACCAAAATTTATAAAAAAAAAATTCACAATAATAAGAAAAAAAAGGATAAGAAGAGAAAATGGTGGATTTTTTATTTTTTTTTTGGGTGAATTTAGAGTGAGTGAAGTGTGGGGCAGTTGTGCGTTCTCTCAATTATCTGGAGAACTGTTGATCCAACCTTTACTAGTAGTATTGGACAATTTTGAGACATGGATTTTAGTTGTGAATTTGACATTGTTTTTGGAGGGTATTTACTAGAACGCCATCGTGATCTAAGTTGTTAGAGAAATTAAAAGTTAGTTGAAAGACACGTTTCTTTTTGAACGGTCCACTTGTAGAACCCTCATACCTTTAATAATTATTTTACATATATATTATTATTTCTATCGATGGTATATTAAAAACAATCAATCGATGTATCCAACATAAAAGTTATAAAAAAATCTATTAATTTTTTTACTTTTTTCAAATTTTATGTGTGAAATTATACAGATATGTATTAGATTCGAAGTAATCAGGGAGTCATGTGAATTATTGAGTTGATAAATCAAATGACAATAAATACATGTTATTAATATGGTTTAACCAATTGACTTCAATTGATAATCATATTGAAACATAAATATATTTTAAAAATTCTCCTCATAAACAAAAGTACTTTTTATCGACTCCTAATATTAGCTCTAAATTTACCATATTACCTATAAAGAAATAATTTAATTATATCTATATAAATATTTATGACTTTCTTTATTTTATAAATTTAAAAAATAATTAATTATAAATTTTCAAAATCATAGTTATGATCATATGTCAGCAAGGGTGGTTAGATAATAATTAAAAGAAGAATGGGCTTTCCATAAACAAGTTGTTGTTTCTAGAATTGGAAAGGGATATCACATATATATACAAAGATTCATGAGCTTCTAAAAATGTCAGGCAGCCCCCCAAGGAAGTTGGAAGTTAGAATTTACGAGTTCAAATGAATTCAGTAATTTTTCGTTCAATCTATATTTATCTTAAAAGAACTTATATATATATAGTATATATCTATATATATATATATACTTCAAAAATTTAAATCAAAAAAAATTAAATTCTATACTTTCAAATTCTACCTCCGCTTCTTCAATCATTAGAACAAATCCATACCTAAGTATGGGCATTTGGTTCTATCCACAGCCTAAAGCAGCTTCCTTTTATTTTTATTTTTTCTCTCTTTGCAATATGGTGAATGAATGAACCTTCCTTAGTTGAACTTTTGTTGGAAAACTTTAAGTCATACATCGTCACGATTCAAATTTGATATTTAAATCGCATAGAAATATCTTACTAATTATTATCTATAAAATGAATCTTTTTGAGTTATAATATGCACTGGGAACAATGATAAATAATAAAAAAGAAATATTACGAATATGCTCGATACATTAACTTATAAAGTATATAAGTTGTCCATACAAGTGATATAACTCGTAAGTGATCATGTTATGGAGCTACTAAATCTGAATACAAATTATATTATGAGGCTCAACTCAAAAGAATATATGATACATTGTGGAGTTAAAACACTCTATTAAAGAAAATCTCTATTTTAAGGTTTGAATTTGATCAAATATCCAATTGCAATCGAAGGAATATTAACTATTTCATCACACTATTTTATGTTATAATTAACATGAAATTTCAAGACCACCAATGGAGTAAAAAACTATTACTCTATAGAATAAATTGAAATAAGGTGGTTGGCATCATTGCTAATTATAATAGTAAAACTTATTAGAACATATGGGAACTTAATGTGCTTAAAAATTAGCTGGTTGAAAGTGATGGATCAGGTAAAGAAAGGTAGGGGCCAAAAAAGGAGTGTAAATGATATAGTATCATATATATCATAACTAAGACGAGCTATGGATTCATTTATAAATTCAGAACTCATAAACTTTAAATTTTATCTTCGCATTAGATGAACTTCTTTATTTATTCCCAAATCTCACTTGTTGAATTATACGGAATGTGTTGGGATTGGTATTCTTAAGTGATCTCCAAATACATCAAGGAGAGGGAAAGTTGTATACAAGAAAGGGACACATTTTGGACCATATATAGTGTTTAATGACTTTGTGGCTCATATGCTTTTGTTTTCAAATCCTAAGGCTTTGGAGAACCACAAATGTAGTTAAAGGGTAGGTGAGCCCTTTACAATGATTTCAAAGAGCATGGCTAAAATTATTTTAGGATTAGGATTTAGGACCACACAAATGAGGCCCATTCAAATTGTTGAGTTGGAACCTGTCAGTTTGGTGATAAAAACATGAGTTGGTTTGTCTATAATAAATAAGACAAAGTGACCACACCCCTTTAAAACCTATCTTACTACTTGAGTATGAAATTGCTTCTAGTAAGGAGTTTTTACCTTTTAAGTTGAAACTTTATAATGCAAATTTGGGTTGATTTAACGTTCAAAGCGGGTATCAGATACAAATATTGTTAAACTCTTTAATATTGATATCGTATTCGCGTAGGTCCTCTAAAAATATACTAATTTTCGAGAATTCAACACGCTCGTATCGATGTTCTTAAAGAGTCTGAGCAACTTAGTCATACACAATATGAAAAATACGAAGAAAAAAAATAGCAATATACACTAGCAGTGACTACCAAAAATTGTGATAGGATCAAAGATTTCTTCACTTTGAATCAAGAAGTTCGGGTTCGAGCCTTTGAAGGTGGAATGTGTCATTTTTATGACTAATACATGACATTAAAGACAATATGAAATTTAAAATAGAAGAGTTTTGCATAGAAAGGTATTTAAAAAAAAAACAATAAAATTAAACATAGATATTTATCATATAAAATTGATATTAAATTGTAAAATATTGATTTATATGTAACTAATCAATATTAATTTGGTTATCAGCTTAACCATTAAGATTTCACATGAAAAAATCTCTTCAATGAAAATTACTTAGAAACAAAATGACAATCCAAATGAGCCATTCATATAAAGAGTTGGTTGATTGCATCTTACTCAAAGATGACATTCTCACATTATAGAATTACGAAATTTTTTAATATAGCGAGAAATAAAAGTATAGAATTACATAACTTACTAATTACTATCAGTTTTCGGTTAATACATAAAGCAAAAATCCAAAATATCAAACCGATACCCCTATAAAATAGAAGTACCAATACCGTTATTAAAATAATTAAACCAATAACTCATTACCGATAAATCACGGTTCTACTTTGTTTTTCTCCATTGAAGTCCATGAAGCAAGAGAAATAAGAAAAAGGCCGGCCCATTTAGATTGAAGATCCAGGCCCAGGCCCGTAAAAGAAACCCAACAAGCAAATTCTCCCTCATCGCTTGTACAAAGCTTCTTTGCCTCGTTTATATAGCGGAATATTAACATGTATGCTTGTCCCTTCGGGGACATCTGATAAAATTGGAACGATACAGAGAAGATTAGCATGGCCCCTGCGCAAGGATGACACGCACAAATCGAGAAATGGTCCAAATTTTTTTGTCTAATTTTGTTCTGAAATTTTCTTCAAACATTTAACAATTTTTTTGCGCTATTTCAGACCTTTCTCCTAATCGGACAACAATCGATTGATTGGAAATTCATCTTCAAAGCTAAGTCCCGAAATACTCAAAGTTTGATTATATTGGATGTTGATAAACTAATGCACAATTATTTAAAATTTGAACGATATATTAATTTGTTATGTTAATTGTTTATGATGATTCTACTGAGTCCAAATTTTTTTTGGTCCTGATTTTGTTCGAAATTTCTGTCAAACATTACAATTTTTTTGCGCTATTTCAGACCTTTCTCCTAATCGGACGACAATCGATTGATTGAAAATTCATCTTCAAAGTTAAGTCCCGAAATACTCAAAGTTTGATTATATTGGATGTTGATAAACTAATGCACAATTATTTAAAATTTGAACGATATATTAATTTGTTATGTTAATTGTTATGATGAGTTCTACATGTTAGCATTTACAAAAGTTAGTATGTATTTTGAAAAAAGTATACAAGTAAGTATTTAGAATTTTAAACTTTCTATCATACCTCTAATGACACGATCTTCTAGTTTGATATATGTCACGATATATGTTTAAGATCATAACTTTCAAAAGTTTTTCATTTTTATTTTAAAGCTTTATTTTCAGTCAAATACCTTCACATGGAGTAATAAGTTAAAACTTGAAAAAGGACAGAGAATTAAGAAGAAGATGATATTATTATTTTTGTGTCACATATTATGTGTGAAATGTTATGCAAAACAACAACATACTCAGTATAATCTTGCGAGTGAAATCTGAATAGAGTACGGTTGAATTTCATAGAAATAACAATAGAAATTTGGTCATCTTAATTAATTAAATGTGTGTTTATTTGTTAAATAAGTCTTGGCTGATCTGATGACAGTTTGCAATGGCTCAAACATAGTGAATGCATGACTTGCAAGTTTCACATCTTCAACTTCATAATTTACTGTAAATTTTGTGATGCATGAATTTTCATCTTTCTTTCTCTCATTCACTACTCTTCAATTTTACTTCCATAAAAATATATCCAGATCAACATACCAATCCCACCTTCATCACTTGAGATTGCTTGTATCTTTTTTCATTGTCTACTATGTTGAATCTTTCCTTGAAATAAGGTATTCCTGGTGTACCTATTTTAACAAAAAAAAACTTAATTAATATCATTTAATTAAATCTCTTGATGGTATTACTAAATGTTAGTGCTTTATTCTTTTCTTGAGTCGAGTTTCAAGAAGAAACAAGTTATCTACCTGCCAAGATAGGAGTAAGGTATGACTATACTCTACTCTACACAGACCTTACTTGTGAGATTACACTGACTATGTTAATTTTGTTGTTGTACATTTAATGAAGCAAAAGATTCCCTTTTGCAACCAAATTAATGTTGATCACCAAATTAGTGGACATAAGATATCATTTCCTCGATAAACATTAAATATAAGATGATTAATTAGATTGATTTTACTTACCTTCGGGAAAAGTGATTTTGAGGACAGTTCCAGTACTACCATCACCTTCAATCACATCAACTTTGTCAAGAAGAGTAGGCAACTCTTGCACAATGAATTTAGACAAATGTAATGTTCCATAGAGCTCCCATGCTACATTTGCAGGCACATTCACTTCTATCTCATCTGAAATTGTCCCCTTCATATCGACTGAGCGCGAATGTGATAGACGCAGAATTTTTAGTAAGCGATGATTCGTGAAAAAAATGTTATTATGTTTTAGTTTTTCTAGTGGAATTTATAGTAGTACACCATGTAAAATTTACAAAAATGTGTATATGGTTACAATTGCCAAGTTTGAATTTGGACTTAAAAGACTTCCATCTTGGCTGCTAGATAATATATATTATATCATTGTGCTGTATTAATCATGTGCTATTAAGAATATATTATATATAAATGCTATTCCTAAGTCAATGTTGCTCCAATTGATTCTAGACTAGGGTAATCTACACATTTACAAGTAAACAAATGTTCAAATTAAAATACAATTAAATCAAGGAAATATCGTATGATATAACAAATTATTAATTCAAATTAAATAATATACTCATAGTTTCTTTTATTTGTAATTCACAACAAACATTTCATGTTTTTGGTCATCCCATTTGTATATCGATATATACAAATAGACCCAAATACATATTTTTCATGTATATGTATTCTGAAATATACATATTAATAGTCATAACAAATATATAGATTGTTATAAAGTACAATTATACAAACTATAGATATAACAAACAAATATAATTTATATATTTGCTAAACCTAAAATTTACTCAATTATAAGGTAATGCATTTGAGTTATGTATATTGATATACACCCATCATGTTACGTTCATTAATAAACGGTACCAAATTGACAAATCAAGTTAAATCGACGACGAACAACAACAAAAAGACCGGCTAGTAATTTAGTCTAATTTAATTTAATATTTTAAAATTTAGACTATAATTGATTTGATTTCGCTTTATCTAAAAGAGAAAATCAAAATCAAATCAATATTATATGTTAAAAAATTATTTTTGTTAACTATAAAAATAGGTTGTGATGTAATTTATGTTAAGACGAGCTTATAAGTATAAGTTTTACATATTAACGATATTAAAATAGATATTTATATAATTAGATCACTTATAATAATATTTAAAATTCAATGAAAGATCAATGAATAAATTTCTTACACCACTTAGAATCTAATTTATGCCTAGTGGCTCATAATATCAATTTGTTACACAAGATAAGTAAAATAAAAAATAATACAAATGCCCTGCCATACAAGGAAGTCATTTCAACCAATTAAAATATGAAGGCCGGCCAATTATGATTATGCACTTGTGGTTGAAAATTTATCTTTTATCAACTTATATATCATCAATATTAATTATCAGCCAGAAGCAGATACCTCTTCATTGACACGTCTGTTTCATGTTAAGAATATTTTAAAAAATTTATATCGAAAGTATTTTTGGAATTTCAATATCTACACTCTAAAGGAGGGTTTTCAGTAATAATTTAGTTTCACATCAATTAAAAAATGTTTTATCAAATAAATAAAGACTCGATAATAGTATTAAACATTCGTCAAATAAGAAATATGTCTTTTTTTGGATTAACTTAAAAAAATATATCACATAAATTGAAACAGAAAAATACGTAACGCCACTTTATTCATGGTTTGTTGGCCCCACTTTGCATCTAGTATTATATATAGATATGTATATCTACTATATGTGTGTCTCATAGCAACTTAATTAATACATATTTGACTAATAGTCACCAGAAAAAGAAGAAGAAAAACATGTTGGGGAAATTTATAGAGCAAGCTACAAATAAATGCAGCAGCAAGTGAAGTGTGGAATCTCTATGGCACTAATGAATTTCCAAAATTTGTTGTTGAAAAACTCCCACACATTGTTGAAAAAGTTGAGTTTATTGAAGGCAATGGAGGAGCTGGTACACTAGTGCAAGTTAGTAAGTTACTAATCTACTACTTCAAACCTGATAGAATTTATCTACGATATTTACATCAAATCAATAAATATAAGATTCGTGTCGTGCATGAACACAATTAGCACAATTCTCTCTTCCTTTTTCCTCTTCTTTCAAAGGCAATATATAAATGCAAAACGCTTTATATTTATTGATTTGAGATAAACATAAGGTGTGAGTAAATTTCACCTATATTAGTGGAATTGTCTATTCCCTTGGCTTTTATACTTACCACAACAAATGCATTATAGTTTTTTACCCGCTATATTATACCTATTACACGATTATTTCATACCTCCTACGCTTCACTTTATTTGATACTATTTTCCTATTAGTCCTCTTATTTAAATAAGAAATATTTATAGTCACACAAATGTTATGGAATATTTAACATCACAATTACTTTTTTTTATTGAACTTTGTGTTAAGTCAAACTACGACAGATGATTTAAATTTGTTTGATGGCCTTTTGATACTTAATTATTTTTGGACAAAATTAAATGTATTAGGTTTACTTGGGAATCCTCCATATAAAGAGAAGTTTGTGTTAATGGATGATGAAAAAAGAGTGAAGGAAGTAGAGATTGTTGAAGGTGGATATCTTGATCTTGGATTTACTTTCTATGGATTCAAATTTGAAGTCATTGAAAAGGATGAAAATTCATCTTTCATCAAACTTACAATTGATTTTGAGACTAAAGATGTCGAAAATATTCATCTTACTATTGCCAATCTCCAAGCTTTTATTGCCATCATGAAAGCTTCTGCTGATTATCTTGAGAAATAAATTTTATTATTATTATTATTTGGAAATTTTTTTCATAGTTTATGTTGTAATTTTCCATTTTACTATTTCTTCTTATTGTTATTTCCCTTTCTTGTAATGTATTGTATTATGATGGACTTACTATTTGGATGTTATTATTTTTGGTCATTAAGTATCTGTTCATCAAGCTTCAACGTATGAGAAAGAATCACCTAATATTTTTTTGTTATTCCTAAGGATTTTATATCTAAGATCTTATGATTTTCATATCGGCTTTACAATATTCTTTATCCTAATTTTTTATAGTAAATTTGCTCGTATTCTACTTTTATTGTAGGTTTATGATTCAAATTGTTGATATATAACATTTATATAATGATGAAGAACAATATAATTTATTTAAAAATATATATTCATTGAACAATATAATATCGCACAATACTATATATACATTATATACATTTTCCATTCAGAATGAAGGGTAGTTGTGCCTGGACTTAACCATAATGGGCCGGCCCTCTTAACCAATAGTTGTGCCATCTCAATTATAAATTGATAAATAAATCTTAGAAATAAGAGATGCTAAAAGCTAAACATGTTTTAATAATTCGAAGAGAAACTTTCACATATAGCCATTTAAAAATAGTCTAATTACATTTCATAGTTATAGTTTGTTCGTAGCTATATGTTATAAGGAGGAGGGAGAAGAGAGGCGAGTGAGAGGGTCGGGAATGGGAGAGAGGTGAATTTTATAGGTATATCAATTAGATAACTGTATATTATATATATGTATTTGTGTATTCTGACAATTGAGATTGGGAGAGGGAAGAGAGAGGCGAGTCGAGATTGAGAAAGGGAGGAGAGAGGCGAGCGAGAGAGGATAATAATTTGTATAAATTCGCATCTCATTTCTATAATTTGCAGGTATGTTTGTGTAATTTGAGTAATATGAAGTCTAGAATTATACAATATGATAAAAATCGAAATAACAAATTGATACAAACCTAAACACATGAACTTGAAACAAATAAAAAATATATTATACAAATTACATTACATAAATTATATTATACAAAATCTAAAAACTAAATATTTATACAAACTTTAAAAAGTTATACACAAAAAGATTGAATACATATGATGACAAAATTGAAAAACCAAAAGAATTCATCCTTATATACAAATACAAACCATCGTATACAAATACAAATCAAACAAAGAATTGTTAGTTGAGAACTATATAAATGTGTTGAATTATACATATATACAAACGTGACTAATTATACAAACTAGAGATCATCCCACACAATTAATGGGCAATATTAATCTCGAGCGGTAATCATAGCTAATTATAGCTATGATGAATAATTAATTAATTGAAAATATATAAAATGTTAGTCTAACGAGCGATTCAACTAATATCATTCATCATATATGATTTTCCCCCTTTTCTGATGGAGCTCACCTCATACAACTTATACATCTTCATATAGTGTTTAAGCTATTTTATAAGAGCGAAGTTTAACTAATATTATTCATCATATATGATTTCCCCCCTTTTCAAAGCTCACCTCATACAACTTATACATCTTCATATAGTGTGTGAGCTATTTTATAGGAGCGAGGTTACGGTGCATACCCAAATGATTGTATAAAATATACCTAACCTAAAGTTAATTCTCTAAAATTTAGACAATAATTGTATAATTGTACCTAACCTAAAGTTAATTCTCCAAAAAGTATATAACTCCATTTTTACTCTCTCTTTCTTCCTTTGTTTCTTCTTGAAATCTCATTTCCTTCACCTGCACTTCACGGGTACACACGAACATGGCACCCCCCAATCAATCTCCGATTTCATCGCCATTCTTTAATCAAAATTAAATTTTTTTAATTTAAAAAAATACCCAAATCGAATCCTTTGACCTAGAAGACAAAAAACCAGAAAAAACCCTAGTACCATTTTTTTTTTGTATCAGGAACTGTGTATTTTGATATACCCTTTATTGAATCTGAATCGATCCAAAAACCCCAAGTGTTGTTTGAGTTAATTACATGTCTTAGATGAGGTTTACTAGAAGATTTACGAGGATTTTTATTATCCTCTGTTTGATTGCTGTTTTTGTTACAACTCCAATCTTGTTGTTTTCTTCACACAGGTTGATTCATCTTGGTTCTGATGGTATGATTTTGATTTCTATGCATTTTCAAGTTGTTTGGGTTTGTGGGGTTCATTTTGTTTTTGCTAATTTGATTTGTTTGGTTGGATTTTGTTCACATTTGGGTTGTTGCAGCATCGAAGGAGTTTGTTGGAGATTTATCCATTCTTGTAAGATTTCTACTGTTACTGATTACTGTTTATTGCACTTCGGTTGTTGTATTATTTTGTGGTAGTGACTGTTCCTTTTTCAGTGTGTGTTGTCATGCTTTCATTAGTTTCAAACTGCTTTCCAATGCTTTACTTGAGATGAGATGTAGGTATAAGGTTTGCTTATACAATACTCTCCCCAGACCCCACTCGTGGGATTACACTGGGTGTGTCGTTGTTGTAAGATTTCTTTTCCTTTATTCAGTTTTTGTTGCGGGTATTGCTCGTTTTGGTGTATGTTGTTGAGAGGAAGTAGATAAAGCAGCATAGATTATTTTGAACATTTGGTTTTACTATTTTACAATGCTTTTGCTAATAATTTGTGGTAGCTTTTTGAGGGGAAGTAGATAAAGCAATAGAGATTATTTTGAACATTTGATTTTTCTATTTTACAATGTGTTTGCTAGTAATCAGTAAGAGCTTTTTTTTTTTTTAATAAAAGAAGTTGTTTTTTTGGGACCCTTGTTGTTTGCCTATTTTCGAGCTGGTGTAAAAGATAAAGCTGTTAATGGTCCCCATACTTTCATAAGTTCCATTTACTCTGTCTATTTGTTTTGGTATATGTTGCTGAGGGGAAGTTGATAAAGAAGCATGGATTGTTTTGACATTTGATTTTACTCGTGTAAATTGTGTTCTCTAGTAATTTTTAAGAGCTTCTTCCTTTTTTATAGCTGAAGTTAGTTATTTGGTACCCTTGTTGCTTGTAGATCAAGCTGTTAATGGTCCCCATACTTCCATTGCCCTGCCCTTTTGGTTTTGTATATGTTTCTGAGGGGAAGTTGATAAAGAAGCATAGATTGTTTTAAAACGTTTTGATTTTACTCATGTAAACTGTGTTTTCTAGTAATTTGTAAGAGCTTCTTCTTTTTTTTTTATAGCTGAAGTTAGTTTTTTGGTATCCTCGTTGTTTGCATAATTTGGACTTGGTGTAAAAGATCAAGCTGTTAATGGTCCCCATACTTCCATTACCCTGTTCCTTTGTAAAGGCTAGGATGCAGAGTTTTCTGTGAGAAGAATTATCTATTTATTGCTTGTGTCAGTTTTTGACTGGACCCCGAGTTTTATGATGTTTGTTAACTCATATAGAGTCTATTTTTTTAGTAGTGGTGATGATCAAAATGTCGAAGTAGTAGCCGTTAACAAGTTCATTTGATAGAAAAGATCATATCAAAGTTAAAAATTTGAATGCTTTGGAAGTTCTAAAAAGATGGAAAGAGTGTCATGTAAATTGAAACAAATGGATTCTATTGTATGAGATCTGATTGAGATTTTTCTTATTTGGGTTTTGATTGGAATTGATGGGTTATATTGTTATGATATGATCTGACTGATATTTCTATTTCTCCATTTCAGAAGCACAGGATAGAGGTTCAGGCGCTTAATGCAGTCCAACAGGTGATATAAACTCTATATAAGTTCTTCCAACTGTGAACATCCACTTGGATTGAACTTATGTTTGCAAACCTTTTTCTGCTTTTTGGTTTAGGAAGAAGTTGAAAACCTCAAAGAACCAATCTTGGATGTCTACCGAGATGGGAACCAAATTTCTGCAGTCAGTTTGTATACCATTGATAAGAATGATAGTCTTGGTCAACCTAAGAATATCAGTTTGGCGGGAAATAATGGTAATTTAATTATTCAGATGTTCTTTACATCCCCCCCCCCCCCCCAACCACCACCACAAGCATTTCTTTTCATTCAATAACTAGAAATTAATTGTAAACATTCCTACCTAATTTCAGAAACCACACATGATACGAAGAAAGTAGGTCAACAAAGTTTACCAGAGGAAACACTGGGCAGACGAGAAAAGGTATCGGTATGTATGGAAGTCCATTGGACACTACATCAAAGATCTCATTCATTTAGTGTGAAATTTACTTCATCATTCCTTTTATTTATTAAATAGATTTCAATATTTTAATTAGTATAGTATAAATCATAGAGTTGCTGTTGGTGGAATCATTTGCAAGTAGAGCGCAATGGTTACAAATCATTCATATAGTTGATCCTGAAATTTGGCATAGTGGACATAGTGGAACAGTTGATTAAACTTGAAAGCCACTAATGTTGTTTCTCCAGAACTTGAGACTAATAGATGTACTTTTATTATTGTTTGGCTAAAATAGAATTGATGATGGTTATATAAAATATCACGTGTTGTTTGCAGCTTGAGAGTTGCATATGCATACAGCTGGATCCCTTGTTTAGTGGTGTTTGAATTTTGAAGGTGTTGCTTTAACGTGGTGATTGTGATAATGTCTAGTAATAAACTATGTCTTCATGCTTTGGAACCTTACCAAGAAATGGTTTTCTTAGATTAAGTTAAATTAGCAAATTTAGATTTTGCATGTTCATGACAATAGGGAAGCTGTCGATTTGATGGTTTAGATGAATTTTTTTTTCTCTTTCTTTTTTTTCCTAAATCAAAAGAAAGTTTGACTGGACGCTTATAGGAATGGAGTTTTCATGTGCCATGCTCATTTATGATTTTCACTTTTCAAGATTCAGCGGTTGTGTAAAATAAAATGTGATAAAGTAAAATCTTAATTATTGTATTGAGGGTTTAAAGTAATATTGGTTTCTCTTTCCACTCGCCGTGGATGGTCGGATACTACTGGTCAACTCCTGGAATATGTTTTATGTATTTTGTGCATGTTAACTGCAATTAGCTCTGCATGTGATCACCTGATTTCACTTGGTTATATTGCAGGAAAAATCCAGACCAAAAGAGGTGCGACAGAATGTACAGTCTCATCCACGGAGGGTATTGGATGAGAGGGTGAAGGAGATTAAAGATCAGCTGATAAGGGCCAAAGCATTCTTGAATTTTGCACCGGCAGGTAGTAACTCTAATTTTGTGAAAGAGATAAAGCTACGAATTAAAGACTTGGAACGAGCTGCTGGTGAAGTTTCAAAAGATTCTGATTTGTCAAGGAGGTAAGATGATAATTCTTTTATCACTTCAATTCTTCATAATACTGTAATAGCTATGACATCATCTCTTCGTAATAGCTTTGGCATTATCTCTTATTTGGACACAAGCTCAAACCTGGACACATAATGGAATTTGGCTGATTTGATATATGTTGGTCGCTCCACCGTCGCATAAATCTGCTTGGCTTGAGTAATGGCTCTTTTGAGCTATTTTCTGTACACTCTTTTTTTACAGGTGTGAGTTATGTTTTGTACTTGTTGTGTCTGAAAGAGTATCCGGGAGAAGGTCGAAATGGTTAAATGAAATTGACAAATAACTTGGTGCTTAAGTTAATTATGTACACAAAAAGTGACTTAACTTGTTATTGGTCCATCAGTAGCTGACGAAATTTGGTTGGTCTGGTAACTAAGTGTTGAATGTTGGCAAGTGAATATGTTTTTTCTTAGTCTTGTCATTAAGTACTTAGTGTATTTATTCTCTTTATGACCTTTTCCTATTTTTTTTAGTTCCAGACCCTACATAGTGGGATTTCACTGGGTTTTTTGTTGTCCTGTTTTTTAGTTTACTTTTTGGGCACAGTTATTAATCTGTGAATGGATGTTTGGATGTCTTGAGATAAAAATGGGTTGGGGAAGTGACAATAAGGCTAACTTTGTAAAAGGGAAGTCGTCCGACTTTTTAAATGCTAAAATATGGGAAAAGTATTGAAGAGTGTAGAGGAAAGCGTTTACTTTTGGAAAGTTGATAGAATCTTTAAAATAGGGAAGTATACTATTTTGATTGGAAACTAGGGAGCAGTTAAATGATGTATGTATGATCTAAAGAACAGTTATCGTTTTTAGGGCCATACAGAAGATGAAGGCTATGAGTGCAACCCTGTCGAAAGCCAGTAGATTGTTCCCTGATTGCTCGGCAATGGTGAAAAAACTTCGTGCGATGACGTATAATGCTGAGGAACAACTTCGAACGCAAAAGAATCAAGCTTCCTTCCTTGAAAATCTTGCCGGAAGAACTACTCCGAAAGGCCTTCATTGCCTCTCCATGCGGTTAACCACTGAGTACTTTGCCCTACAAACCGAGGAGCAGAAACTACCTAACCAACATAAATTTCAGAATCCAGATCTCCACCACTTCGCTGTTTTCTCTGACAATGTTTTGGCATGTTCTGCAGTTGTCAACTCAACTGTATCAACTGCTAGGGTGAGCATCTCCTTAATTTTCTTATTCTTGGCTTTTAATTTTCTTTTTTTTCAATTTCTTACTACTCCCTCTGTTTCAGTTTGTGTATTACTTCCCTTTTTAGTCTATTTTAAAAAGAAAGCAATTTTTTGTATTTAACTCTCCTCTTTAGTTCCATTATCTCACATGACATGTTTAAAATCACAAGATTCAAAAGACATTTTTGGTGTATTACACACATCTTTAATTTAAGACCACAAGATTCAAAAATATCTTTATTTTCTTGATCTCTGAGCCAGTCATACCATTTTAAGAAATTTAACAGAAGGGAGTATATTTTTTATTCTCGATCTATTTTTCCCTTTTAGGTTTTCTCATTGTTAATCTGCTGTGATCTTAAGATGATTAAGAATAGAACATAGGTATTTGGTGTATATGTCATTTTGCACATGGCCTTTAGAGGAAAATTTTAACATTTAGTATCTATGTTAACTTATGCTTACCTGTAAGCAGCTTTGGCTTTAGTGCGGAACAGAGTAATTCCAATTGTGCATTTAAGTCCACTATCGACTTATGAGAACACATATGCTATTATTTGTTGGTTTCCTCACTTCTGCAAATAGAATTCCAAGAACTACTATGATTGCGGTATCATTATCGTTTGTTACTTATCATGCAACTGTCATGTACGGAAGGGCTAAACTCTTATGATTTTGTAACAGTAGATGCACGGAGCAACTATTGATCACTATATATATTTTGAAAACAAATTGAATAATCATGGTTATGCATGAATTTATACTATTGATTACTATAGATTTTTACAACAACAACAACATTCCGAGTGTGATCCCATAGGGTGGGGTCTGGGGAGGGTCGCAAACCTTGCCCCTACCTCATAGAGATAGAAAATCGTTTTCCGACAGATCCCTGGCCCGAGAAAAGCATTTGAAAAAAGGGAATACGGAAACGATTACTATATATTTTGAAGACATAAATTAAATAATGGTGGTTATGCACAAATTTATGCGAGTGTTTATGTATTTGGCAGGCTCCAGAGAAGATTGTGTTTCATATAGTGACGGATTCTCTTAACCTACCAGCAATGACAATGTGGTTCTTGTCGAATCCTCCTGGCAAAGCAACAATTCAGATCCAGAGCATAGACATGTTTGATTGGTTACTGAACAAGGATACTCTGCAGAAGCAAGAGTCTCTTGATCCAAGATACACTTCTCCACTGAATCACCTGCGCTTCTACCTGCCTGAAATTTTTCCTTCTCTCAACAAGATAGTGCTCCTTGATCATGACGTGGTTGTGAAAAGGGATCTAAGTGGACTTTGGCACATCAACATGAATGGTAAAGTGAATGGTGCGGTGGAGACTTGTCTTGAAAGCGAGCCGTCATTCCGGCGAATGGATATGCTCATCAATTTCACTGACCCCATGGTGGCAACGAAATTTGACGCGAAATCATGCACATGGGCATTTGGGATGAATTTGTTTGATCTGCAGGAGTGGAGGAAACGAAACTTGACTGGGCTCTATCACAAGTACTTGGAGCTGGTATGCATCTATATCCTGTTGTTTGTTAATTACTTATGGAATTGACCAGCGATTAATCATATTCTTAGCTTCTCTATAATAATGTATGTGTATAATTTTGACTTATAGCTGTTTTATTTAACATTGTTCTCCTTGTATTCGTCACTGCCTCATTTTTAGCCCATGCATTATGCAGGGAAGTGATAGACCATTAATGAAAGCTGGTACTTTGCCCATTGGTTGGATGACCTTCTACAAACATACACGTGCTATAGATCGGAGATGGCATGTCTTGGGATTGGGGTACGACTCTGGTGTCAAATTGAATGAAATCGAGCAAGCAGCTGTGATTCATTATGATGGAGTTATGAAACCATGGTTAGAGATTGGACTCCAGAAGTTCAAGCCGTACTGGAAGAAACACGTTAGGTATGAACATCCTTTTGTGCAACAATGCAATATTCATGACTAGGAATTTTATCCTTTAGCAGTAGGCTAAGTTCCATTTCATCACAATCATGTAGTGTAGGAACCCCTCACATTCACCTTATTCTTTCACACATTGATCCCGCAATTTTTAACTTGTAAAGTCCAACTTTTACGCCCCTCCTGTCCACGTTTATTTCCTGCTCAGCGGTCATAGAAATTTATCCCACAATAGCAATAACTTGGGACCTGATATTGGCAAGTCCCTGAGATTCCTGCAATGCTTGGACTTGCATGTATATTGATCTTGTAGAATGCTAAAAATGTTCTTATGATTTACCAGTTGTAGATGAGATAAGAAATATATTTCTCTGTGACATTCTTCTTCTTGTAGAATGTATATTGTTGAAGAGGGAGGGATTGCTTTGGAAAAAACTTATAGGGTGCACCTTATTTTAGTTTTTTCAATCATAGACACAACTAATCTAGATTCACACTGTAGAAAGCCCATCATGGCTAGTGTTTTAACGTTCTCAAGGTTCGAACTTAAGACCTCTAGTTAAGTGTCTCGGATAACAAATTTTATTCATAGCATTAAATTTTCAAAGTCTAAAATGTAAACCAATTATTATTACTATGAATATGGCAAAGATATTTTAAGACAATTTCCTAGAATGGCTCTTTGGATTCTGTATGCTGGGTAATCAACTAATCATCATTAGGGGATGTGATTATTGATGAGTAAACCTTAACATGATATTAAATTAAAGGAGACTCAATCATCAACATCAATTTTAGTTTCCTTCTTCGAATATAGGAATAAGACTTTTGTCGACATTGAGCCATTTTCAACCTTTTGCGAATTAGTTGGGAATGACATTCTGGTCTCAATGGAATCGACAAAACATGTCATTTGAGGTCGTTTTGTCAAAATGTTTATCAAAGTCGTAACTTTAATCGAAAAACACAACAAAACGCCAAGAAGTGAAATACTCACACTGACACCTTTGGGAATCAAATCAAAAGGTTGTTCAAGATCGAAATCGACATTTTGGAGCTAGTTGCATTGATAGAATTCGATTTGAGCGCGTTTATCAAAAAGTTTACCTAAGTCAAATTTTGACTGAACTTAAAGGCTAAAATGCCTAATCACACTGACTCTAAATAGAAGCTTGAAAACCTAAACCAATCATCACAGTAGACTAAAAAGACTCTTTCAGAGCTTGTGGAACTGATAGAGTTTTGATTCAACGTCAAAATCTCTGAATGTTGACTGAAGTCAACTCTGTCAAGCATTGAAGTCAACTCTGTCAAGCATTAAGCTTTCAAAACTCAAAACTCGCGCCAAACTCAACGAATTTTTACCTTGTATAAAAATCATGTACTATGATATATCTCGAGAAATCCCGAGTTTCTTTCCCAACAATTTTCCACTCCGCACTACACTCTACGTCGACACAGGAGAGGAGGACCAGGCATTTTGTATCTACGGGATAGGATTTGACGGTCTTCATCAAGAGAACTTCAATCTAATATTCATAATGGATAAACTCATGTTTTACCTCTATTTTCATTATGAGGATGTATCATGTCAAGATCCGTTCAAATTGAATCACGCCAACGTTATGGAAGTTTTTGGATCATGTAAAATAATAGTAATACCAAAAATAACACCTTTTATAATCATGATTATACTTTAATAAGTTAAATCCAATATATTTCACTTTTTCTTGCCTCTTTTTTCTCTTTCAATTATGCATGCCTCCTTGCTCATTCTCTCCCTCTTTTGTTGCACTTCATTCTCTCTTTCTCTCTTGCTCGCCTCCCTTTATATATATACACAATATATTTCACTATGATACTCCACATAATAGAGACATTATTTATTCAACTCTATTTTGCCAAATAGAGGGAATGAATACATGGAAAAAAAGAGAAGAAACTACTTGTGTCAAGTGCAACTCTCTAGTCGTTGTTTTAACACACCGTTTTGGATCAACATGTACCTATCAATCTATATTTCTTTATTTTTGTATCGCGAATGAAAAGCGATACAAAAGTGAACACATACTAGTGATAAAATTGTATCAACTTGTATCATCTTGTATGTATTAAATACGACTTGTATCGGTTTGTGTGTATCGAATACAACCTATACTTTTGTATAGCGAATGAATACAACTGATACAACTGTATTAGTAGCATGTATGTGTCAAATACAACTTATATCAGTCTGTATTTCTATACAGTGAATGAATACAAGTGATACAACATGTATCGACAAGTATGTATCTGATACAATTATATCAACATTCATATATCATTGTGTATTCGTTGATACAACTTAAATTCATCAAATATAATTTGTATCTAGCATCTCTCCTCCTTCTCTCCAATCTAGCTAGCCTCTCTCCTCATGCTATAAATGATAAATACATAAACTGTAGCAATAGATTTCTCAAAACCCTTAACATTAGTCATTTCTGAATTTCTATTTAACAGTCTCAAATTAAGTACCAATATAGTTATAGTTAAGATTAAGATACATTTCACCTTCTAAACATTTGAAAAGGAAGATACTAAATTTCAAAGGGTTTGATTGGTGGTATGATCACATCATCTTCTGGAATTGTGGTCAAAATCTCTTTGCTACTTGTTGCTCGCTCCTTTATTCTTGATCTCCATGCTTTTCTTTTCTTTATGTGCTACAAAAAGATTGAACAATCATATATAGTGACAGATCTATGATTTAAATATCATAGTTTCAAATTCGAAATTTTCTCGCGCCTAATTAATTTACTTGAGTCAAACTATACTTATTTATTAGTGGCTTTATAACACATATAAGGTATGAGTCAAGATTATTGTGTTAGGGTGAATTTACATACATCTTTAACTACATATGCTCCTAATCTTTGACATTATCATGTAGTTAATTTACAAAAAAGAAAGAAAAAAGAAAAGAGTAATAGATTACCTTGAGTTCTCCTAAATCTTATAATTTCAAGGGCACGTTGCAAAGCTGGATTTTCTGCTGCTGATGTTATAGCTTCATTTATGCTCATGGGGCTTACAGTTCTACTAATTGATACTTCTGCCTGCTCCCCTTCCTCCATTACTTTTTTGTCCTTGATACTACTAGTGTTTTGCACTTGTAGCCTTGGCTTCTTTGATGAATTTGCTAATGGGGGCTTTGTAGAAGCCATTTGTGTTGATTGACCAACCTATATAAAAGAGAGAGAAAAATATTCTTTTACTTGCTATATATACAAACTAATGTATATATATATATATGGATTTTTTTGATAACGATATACATCTATTGTGACTTTTTAGGACAAAATGTTATCTAATCAATTGATCAATCGATTTTAAGCTAGATACGACATTTGACCTATAAATATCTTACGATTTTTCAGTGATGATATTGATCTGGTCTTTGATCTATATACATTCTATAATTTTCAGGCAAAAATTGTTCAATTAATAGGTCATACTTGAGCCTAGAAACAATATCTATATTATATGCATTCTATGACTAAAAATAAAGAGTACTCGATCGATAAGTCTTGAGTATAATAATGGTCCTTGACCTATATGCGTTGTGTGATTTTCAAGCAAAAGAAAATTGATCTTTTAGTTTTAAGCCTGGTGACGATCTTTGACCTATATGTATTCTATGGTTTTAGGCAAAAAAAAAGTTAAACTGATAAATTGATTGATTACTTTGTGTTTATGTGACTCAATCAGTATTTTTAGTGTATCAAATTAATAAAAAAATTGAAGGAAAAAAAAGAAGCATTCAACTTACCTCAATTGAAGAAAAGAAAAGAAAGAGCAACAAGTTGGTAAATTGTGAAGGGAAGAAAGAGATTAAATAGTTAAAATGAAGAAAATGATTAATTACTTATTAATTACATATCACTAATTCAGTCAACTCTCATAAAGAGAGATTGATTGTTGTAATATATAGATGGTTAAATGCACCATAATTTCTTTGTTAAAAATAAAATGTGACAAAAAGTAAAGAAAATAGCAATTTAAGTAAAAAAAACCTTTACTTCACATTAAATGCAAGTTTCCTCAAAAGATGATCATAATTTGACCAAAAAAAAAAAAGGCACACACAAAAATATATTAAGCTTGACTATTTCATAATTACATAATAGAACTTAAGTTCATGAGGAGAATTTTCTTTGTTGGCTCTTTATCAATTTCTTTGTTAGTTTGATATTCTGAAATTACTGAGGAAGTCACATAAATACATAGTAATCAATGAGTTTAAAATTAATTAATCAATTTAACATTTTGTCCAGAAAATCAAAAAATACATATAGGTGAAAATTGTCAGTAGGTTCAAATTGATCAATTAAATATTTTTTGCTTGAAAATCACACAATGCATATATGTCAAAGACCTTTATTATGCTCAAGACTAATCGATCGAATACTCTTTATTCTAGGCTCAGGTGTGACCTATTAATTGAACAACTTTTGTCTGAAAATTATCACATGTATATAAATCAAAGATCAACTCAATATCACCATCGATAAATCATAAGGCATTTACAGGTTAAATGTTGTGTTTGGCTTAGAATTAATTGATCAATAGAACACCCTTAAACATTTCCCTTTCCCCCGAAAGTCGTATATATAGCAGGCAAAAAAGTATTTTCCTCTCTCTTTTATTTAGGTTGATCAATCAACTCTAATGGCTTTTACAAAGCCTTTATTGGCAAAATCATCCAAAAAAAAGTCAAGACTACAAGTGCAAAACACTAATAATTTCGATGACAAAAAGTAAAGAAGGAGGGGAAGGGTGTAGAAGTATCAATTAGTAGAACTGTAAGTCTCATGAAAACAAATGAAGCTATAGAATCAACAACAAAAAGTTCAGCTTTGTAACTTACCCTTGAAATTATAAGATTTGGCGTAACTCAAGGTCATTCAGTACTCCCTTCTTTTTTTTCTTCTTTTTTAATCAAATTAGCTTAAGGCCTTTTTATTAAAAGAAAATTATTTGTCTTAATCAAATAAATTCTCGAATTTCTACCAAAGATCATGATAACGCAAAATTTTTCAAAGGAACATCTTATACAAATTCTCTATGGAATCTAGAAGATTTAAATTCAAGCACAATGAATCAAACTAGACAATGTACAAAAGCTATAATAACATTAATTAGTTGTAATTTCAAGTACATTAGGGTCCAAAATGGCTATATCTTTACAAAGATTTTAAAGAACTGAAATTATTAAGTCTCCCATATCGATTGTAGGATGGACATTTGACTACTTCTTTATATGGACTCGGAAAATCTTTTCCTTTTCTTGGAAGAATTTTCTGAGGGCATTTCCGCGTTAGCCTTTCCCGCGATGTCAATTTCTAAGAATTTAATTGGTAGCATGATCTCATAATTTTCTGGAATTGTAGCCAAAATCTCTTTGCTACTTGTTGTTCCTTTATTCTTGATACCCATGCCTTTTGGAGCAATGGCTTCTGATTTGCCTTCTTCCATAGTCTTTCTTTTTCGTGCATCTAAAAGTTTGAATACATAGAGACAGATCAAACATTTAAATTAAATATCGAATGACTTTCATATATAGTTATAAAAAATCACTTAACTATCTATCTATTATTAATTTTTTAAAAAAATCATTACACTTTGTTCAAATATAAGAAGAATGAAAACAAAAAAAATTTGATTATGTATTTATTATATATATTGAATCTCTTTGCATATAGAAATCTTACTTTGTAGCCTTCATACTTTTTTAATAGTTTGATACTCTTTATTTAGAATTCACTATTTTGAAAAGGTAGGAACCAATGATAATTAAATTCATTGCTAATTCTTTTAGTAATAAATAACTATAAAAAAAATATGTCAACTATAATTTATTTACCAATGAAATTAATAGCTAATTTTTAACTTTTTTTTTATGAATAAATATAACATATATACCCAAAAAAATAATTAAAGGAGAAAAGTGTAGATAAGAAAGAGTTAGTGAAACTCACTTTACCCCCTTAATATTTGGATTTGAGAAACAATATTTTCTTTACATTTTTTAATGAGACAATAAAAATCAATGACTAAAAATGCATTGAATTTTTGCCTAGAAAGAATCAAAATAATGAGATATATCAAGAAATTGTTAAAATTTGAGCTCTAAAAATAATGTATACCATGAAGTCTAATGGCCAGATTTTAAAAACCAGAAATAAAGAAGAAAAAGAACATGTTTTATTTTTTATTATAAAATACCATTACTTTAAAATTTTAAATTGCTGAAAAAATATCACAAATAGTAATGAGGGTTGGTTATAGTATTTTAAAATTTATTTTTAGACTAATTTATGATTAAAGAAGAATTTATAATCCCGATTAAAATATAAGGGTGGTGTTATTTTCCGAAATTAAAGTACTAAGGGTGTAAAATGAGATTTTTATGTAAAAAATAAAATACAATAAATGACCTTTATTTCTAGCAGATCTTATAAGTTCAAGGCCACGTTGTAAAGCTGGACTCTCCGCTGCTGATGTTATAGCTTCATTTGTAATCATAGGGCTTACATTTTTACTAACCGGTGATTGTCCCCCTTCTTCCATTACCTCTTGTCCTTGATACTTGTGTTTTGCACTTATAGCCCTGAATTTTTTTGACGATTTTGCAAATGGAAAGTTTGTAGGAGTCAATTGATCAACCTAAAAAAAGAGAGACGTATATATTTTTGCTTGTTATAAGTAACCGATTAGAATACAAAACGCATCATATATATGTACAAAAATAATATTTGACTTATATATACATTTTTTATGTTTTCTACCAAAGGGTGTTTAAGTGATGGATTACTTTTCAGCTCAACAATAATCTCTATATACTTGATGATATTCAGGCAAAAAATGTTTAATTGTGAAGGCAGCAAAGAATTAAATGGTTGAAATAAAGAAAAAGGATTACTAATAAATTATGTATAAATTATAATCCACATTTAAGAGACAACTAGTTTTTTTCTTTTTTCTTTTTAATTTTATACTTATTGTTAATAATTAACAAACTAATTAGAGTGTTAGTAGTGCAAAATGCAAATTTAACAAATGAAGAAGAATTAAGGAAGTACTCCATCCCTCTCAAACTATTTTTCTGATTTATAAATATAATTTTCTCAAATAAGTTGTTATCTTAAAAATTCAAGAGAACACCAATATCTTCTTTCATTCAATTAGTATTAATAATTGTTCTTGAAAACTATAAAAACATCTTAACATCTCAATAGAGTGAAAAAATAGTTTTAAAACTCTTTTTTTATAAGAAAAACACGATAAATAATTGAGTAAAAAAAGCAAAAGATGTTGTCGGAGGAAACATGACGATACTTACCTTAGCTTTTCTAGCGACATTAGTTTCCAGATTCACTCAGTGACGATCTTAGAATATAGAAGTCCTTAAACATATTTTATATATATATATATATTTCCTCCAAGAGGTTGATTTGACCAAATAGCACAAAGAAATGTTTAAGCATGCAATTACATTTGTCAATCAATAAAATAATAAGATTGACATATTTTTAAAACGTGTTGAAGAGACCTTATTTTCTTTCTATTGTGATGACTATATTTAGTGTGTTTGTTGTTTGTTTGTTTACTATTTTGTAACTGAAATTGAGTTTCTCTGTTCTTATACTCAAAAAGGAAGTTTTCTTGTTTGCTTTAAAAGAGTTGAATAATTGTAATTCATTAAAATTGTTAAGATTCTCAATCATGATAAACACCAAAATATAAAATTTATTGAACACTCTTATGAAAAGATTGGGGTGGACCTAAAGGCTTAAAATCGAAATATTATATTAGCCAGAAATAAGCGAGAGACATTTTAAACTTATAAATAATAATGACAACATTAACTAGCATGTATTTCCAAATAAAAAATTGAGATCGAAAACTCATGAACGGTAATAACGAATCGTAATGATAAATAAATTGAGTTTGAGAATTATCGACAAACACTGAAAACAAGTTATCTATTGTCGTCGTATACATTATAATACCCGCTTTAACTGTAATCGAAATGTTATATTAGACAAAAAAACAGTTAGAGAAGTATTTATAAACTCAGAACCGATAATAACAAGCATTGACGAGGCATAAGTTCAAACAAATTGGGGTCGAGAACTCATAGCTGACAATAACGGGTCGTTCTTGCAAATAAATTGACTTTAAGAATCACCGACAAACACAGAAAAAAGTTCTTTGTTGTCGTTTACATTATGCTACCGAATTTAACTTTATCGAAATTTTATATTAGGCAGAAAACTGTAAGAGAGTTATTCTCAAACTCACCGACAATAACAATTATTAACTATGCATTATTCCAAACAAATCGGGGACAAGATTCGATAAATCAACAATGACAATATAAACTAGTCTAAAATCCAAATAAGTTAAGGTCGAGATTAAACCATGAACCTGCAAATAAGGGGAAAAACCTTCTGGGTGGTCCAGTTGTTTAAGCTTCAGACTTCCATGTTGCAGGTCTCAAATTTGAAACCCCTTGCCAATGAAAGCAAGGGTTTGCCTTCTGGATCAAGCTCGTTGCATTCCAGTTATTTTATCTTGGTCCTACTTAACCCGAATTCCTTAGACTCAAGAGTTTATCTCTCCAAACATTCAGCTTTATGTTAAGGGCCCGTTTGGATGGGCTTAATAAACACTTTATAAAAGTATTTTGAAAGTGCTGAAAACTTATTTTTAAAATAAGCAGTTATGTGTTTGGATAAGTGCTGAAGTTGTCATGTCCACGTGAAAAGGGAAAAATGGAAGAAAGAGATGTTAGGGTTATGTTGTATTTGGAGATTGTATAAAATTTAAGGGCAAACACATAAAAATGTGGTCAACTTAAAACCGCTTATCTAAAAAAAGAAAAAAACACCTCTACCTAGCACCCCCCCGCTTTAACTTTAGCTGAAAATAAGTTTTTTGTTAACTTAAATTAAGTTATTTTCAGTAGTTTCCAAACACTAATAAGTCAAAAATCAGCTTTTAAGTCAGTTTGACCAGCTTTTAAGCTTAGCCAACAGGCTCTAACATCTGTCATAAGTCCTCTATATATACATTATGTTAAAGTAATTTGTTTGAAACTTTTGTATGAACCACTTTTATAACGATACATACAACATAAAAAGTTTTTAATAGAAAATGAATGTATGTAAATGTAATCTATCGATATAATATAGATAATGTATAATTATATTTATATATGGTGTATAGAATTATGGGCAACTTTAACATATAGCAAACATAAAATTTATATTTGTATGTTATAACAAAGTTTGCATAATTGCACTCCATAGAAAACTTATATATGTATAATTCGCTATACATATACATTAGCGAAATTGTATAAACTGAGAATGAAGAGACCATAACATTTGAATTGTATAAACCGAGAAGCGAGAAAGACGAATTGGAATTGTATAAAACGAGAAAGAGAATTATGTACAATTTGAATTTGTATAAAAACGAGAAAAGAGAAAGGCAAAAGAGCTTGTGCAGGGAATATAGAATTGGTTAACCGAAAAGAAGAAATTATAATACAATTTGAATTTGTATAAAACGAGAAAGACAAAAGAGACTTGGCAAAAAATTTTGTGTTTGGCAACAATTTATAAGTGTAAAGGACCAAGATATATGTATTTAACATGCATTTATACGATTTTCCTCTGCTTTATACAATTGAAACACAATTTATACAATTCTATTGTATAAGCGAAAGAAGCTAGCGACAGAACAGCGAACGAGAGGGCAGCGCCAAGAATGAGCGAGCGATTTTGAGGGAGAAAGGTATTACAACAAAGTTTGCAGAAACGCAAATAAATCCAAGGTACCTACTACATTTATTTTTTTATAGTAATGAATTTATCATTTTATACAATTATCCCTAGAATTATTGTATAATTGTGCATATATATATATAATTGGTCATTTTTAACATATTAAAACAAAATAATTATTTTTCTCATATTTCACTGTAATATTAATTATTTATTTATTCAAATCATCGTTTTCTTAATAGACACGTAAAATTCAAATATAATAAGTTTGATGGTAAACGGAGAGTATTAAATAAGTACATCAGCCAACTACCTTTGAATCTCTTCTCATCCACTCTTTAATATCTTCTTTAAATGCACAACTTCCTACCTTCGCTATATAAACCAAATAAAGTTCCAAAATTAGTTTTCTTTTAGCTATAAACTATTTGTTTAGTAACTTTATTACTTAAATGTAGCAAAACGAAATAAATTTTTTATTTTCATTTAGAAAATACTCAAATATGATATTTATATAAACAATTCTCTTATTTATTTTAATAGAATAGAAAATTCTAAAGGGATATAATTATATATTTATCTTAAAGTCTTGATGATATATCTTTTTCACTCGGTATCTCAAATGCATTTTCAAGTTAATTTACTTTAACTCTAGTTCAATATAACGTGTATTATTATTTTTAATTTTTCTGTTTTCTTGAATTACTTAAAACTGCCTCTATTGGATATGAGTTGTACATCCATCTCCATACTTTCACATTCATTTCATATTTTACATTATTGAACTTACACTTTAAATACTCTATTTTACTCATGCTTAACTCGAAACCTTTAGATTATAAGGTCTATCTACAAACTTTCAGTATAGTTAACTTCATCCTACGTCTCATCGATTAATATTATTTTGTCTGTGAAGTGTAAAAGGCGGATAGAATTTAGTTCAATAAATAAAATCTATAGTAGGAATCGTTGCTTCGTTATAGCGACTTTTGCACCCTGTACCATCTTGAGTTACTGAAAATATCAATATCGAGAAATTAGGGATCAGACAAAATATTAGGAAATGCAAATCGGCAATCTAACGATAAAGTTCAAATAGTAATCTCACTTTTCTCTCTTTATATTCGATTTAACTTATGTAAAGCGATATATCGAATCCAAAAAGAAAAGACCATGACACCTCATCTAGATATGGGCTTAGAAACATATAAGGATTTTGAGTCGGCCCAAATATAAAACCAAACGGGTCAAAACAAAATTCAGAAGAAGTATAAATACCAAGAATACGATAAAATCTGTCTTTTTCCCCTTTCGAGAACCAGAGCTCTGCGATTCCTCTTCAATTCAGGTAATTTTTTTTTTTAAATTTCTCTTCGATTTCAATTCATAAACCCTAATAATGGAACCCCAAATGCGCAATTTCCCAGTTTTTATACAATCACCAGAGCTTCAGATCCCTACTCATGTCCTAAATATTGAAAACCCTAATCCTAATTTCACTTTGCAAGACCTCAAATCATGTTTGCTTGAAAAAACCCAGAAATCATTAGCTGCAATTAAGGATTCTGTCTATTTTACTTTTGATGGTCGACCCATTAAGGATTCAACTCTATTATATGGTTCTGGCATTAGCCCGTTTTCCACTTTGGTACTACGTTTCCGCCTTCGTGGTGGTGGTGGTGATGGAGGTGCCACTGGAGCGGAGTCCCGAGACTGTTATCTTAAGATGTATGCTGTTAAGAAACCGGATAAAATTGATCCAAATGAGATTAGGTTGTCTAGATGGTTGAATTGTGCGTTGTCGAACGAGTCATTAAAGCATCCGGTTGTTATTGATAAGCTTGGGAATTTGTTCAATAAGGAGACGTTAGTTGAGGCTTTATTGAAGAAAAGGGTGCCTAAGCAGTTTGGGTATATAAAGGGATTGAAAGATATGATTCCGGTTGAGCTATCGGTGATTCCGGGGAAAGAGGATAGAGGGCTTGGTGATGGTGAAGGGACTGGGTTTCAGTGCCCGGTAACAGGGTTGGAGTTCAATGGGAAGTACAAGTTCTTTGCTTTGAGGGGTTGTGGGCATGTTTTGAGTGCAAAAGCTTTGAAGGAGGTGAAATCCTCAGCTTGTTTGGTTTGCCACAAGGAGGTTGTGGAGAGTGACAAAATTGTGATCAACGGGAGTGAAGAAGAGGTTGCGGCTTTGAGGGAGAGAATGGAGGAAGAAAGGGTGAAATTGAAGGATAGTAAGAAGGTGAAGAAGGGTTTAGGCAAGGATGTAGCTGTGAATGGTGAAGAGGTCATTGGGGCATCACGCTTGAGCGGAATGAAACATGGGATTGAGGATAAGCTGGTAGGCAAGGATGCAAGGAAAGTGGAAGGGAATGGTAAAATTGGCATTAAAAGTAAGATTGAAGTTAAGGATGTGAAGAATAGTGCGAGCAACGGGTCAGGGAAGAGGTTTAAGGCTGTTGATGTAGCTCCAGCTCATGCTACAAAGGAAGTCTATGCCTCCATTTTCACTTCCTCAGAAAGTCGGAACTTCAAGAGACTTTGCTGCGATCTTTGGCCTCTGGAAGAAACTTATAGCCTGTGTTTTGTCGTAGGTGATCTGCTATGGTCTTGACTGGTTTATTGTGCTTAAATGCTTTTTTTTTGTTTTCACGATAGATAGTTACATGCTAGACCACTGAGTCGTAGATGTTGCCTCTTGCCATTTGATTCAGTCGGTACTTTATATGTATAACATACATTGTTATTGTACATTTGATGTTGCTTTTCAGAGTCTGCTTGAAACACTATAGCAGCTTTTGTTCACTCGCTTATGACTGCTTTCTGCTGATTTCTTTAAATGATTTGTACTTCTAGTAGTTCTTGTCATTCTGATGCCGCTCATTCAGCTTTAAGAAAATGTGATGACCCTTCTTGAAGGTAGTTGGCTTCTTCCCAGATCATTACACACCTTATTTTAACATGTCGCACTGGTTTTCCTGGAACATGACATTCTTATATTTAGTGGGTATAATGCCCAATCTTGGGGGGCTTTAGTGATCGATTAGCTCTCGAAGCTCGTTTTGATGCAGTGTAGTTTTCAAATGAAAACCTTTATTTCATCGTAGCACGAATTGGCAGACTATCTTCTGTTGATGAGCTCTTCTCTAATAAAGAATTTCTTCTTGTTTCCTAGTTGTTATTTGCCCTTTGTTTTCCTTTCTTTATTTCATTTGATAATTCCTTTGACTTATTCTCAACAAGGTTTATGTAGTTGTATATGAGAGTTTCTTGTTGGTTTCTGTTTGTATTGCTTTCTGGTGGTTTCATTGTTTTCTTGTATGTGGCTATGTTGTTGTGCCTCAGATTTTGGTTCGTTCCAGTACTGCTCGATTTGCCTGTACCAAAGATTGTGTTTACCCAGCCATGATATGATTTGCTCCTACCAAATTACTCGACTAACTGGACATTAACTGTTGATGATTGCGTCAACAACAATAACTAACCCAGTATAGTTTCTTAAGGGAGGGCTGGAGAGGATGAGGTGTAAGGAGACATTACCTCTAACTTTGTGGGGGTACGGAGGCTGTTTTGGATAGATGTTATGTTAAATAGGTGAGTTCTCTTGAAATGTATGTAAATTCTGTTGAAATGATTGCAGGTTTCATTTAACATCATCCTCTCCCTTATCATTCAGCTAATACTACAAAGTAAGTCTATGACACTATGCCTCTACATTGATTTTGTATATCTGATGGTTTTGACTTGTATACATTGTATAATTGTTTTTAAATATTATCAGTGCATGAGATTACTTTGAGTTGAAGGTCCATATGGTTAAACATACCTCCGTTATACTTTTGATCCAAATATACTCCTACCCTTTTGACTCAGTGATTTGGGCTTTGAAACTTTTATGTTTAGAGGTTTCAAGTTTGAAATTCCTTGCCAGCAAAAATAATGTGTTTGTCTTCTAGGTTAAGCTAATGAGAGAACTATATTTGAATTGAAATTATAATAAGAAAAGGTATATTTAACCAAAAATATATATTTGATTCTTTTCCATTTCTATTTCACAAGATAGGAATTGAGTTATATATACATTATTCCCTCTATATGCCACTTGTGAGACTATACCAAATATAATTGTTGTATTATCCGTGCATAAAAGAGTAAAGATTATTCATATGAATCATGATAACTTTCACTATTTAAGCCTAACTTTTGCCTAAGAAATTTTGAAATATGTATTTTTGCAAACTACCATTAAATGTTTCAAATTTTTTAACGAACCTAGATACCCATTGTCACATTTCGGACATATTTATTCTCAATGATATTGCGCAACATACGCGTTATCAACATAGTCTTGTAATAATAATTATGGTATCCTTTTGACCTTTGTTGCCACGACACGTTTTTATATTATACTATATTCTATTCCTCCCTTTTAACATATGTATAAAAAATACTAAATAGCCCTCTTATTCACAAAAGAAATCTAGAGATCTCTATTCTCTTTCCTTTTGGTCAAAATAGTCCAAATTTTAAATTGGACTATTCTTCTTCCTATAAATAAATTATCTATCTCTGCATCAACCATATCAACCATGATGAAACTATCTTTTGTGCTATTTTTCTTTGTTATTGCTCTTTTTGTTCATGATGTAACTTGTATAGGTGTTAATTACGGGACTCTCGGAAACAACCTTCCTCCACCGGCTCAAGTAGCTCAGTTCATCAAGGATAAAACGGTCATAGACCGTGTAAAGATTTTCGATATCAACCCTGACATCCTCCGTGCTTTTGCGAACACAGGAATCTCACTAACAGTGACAGTACCAAATGGCGAGATCCCGAATCTACTGGATCTCGCCTATGCTCGACGATACGTCGAGCAGAATATCAAACCTCATTACCCACAGACAAAGATGGATGTTATTCTAGTGGGTAATGAGGTTCTTCACTGGGATACACCTGAGGTACAGAACAAGCTTGTTCCAGCTATGAAAGTTTTTTACCAAGCTTTGGGTTTATCTGGGTTGAAGGGTATAAAAGTCTCTTCAGCTCATTCGTTGGGTATTCTACTCCGTTCTAACCCACCCAGTGCAGCCCGGTTTCGACCCGGTTGGGATGTGCTATTCTAACGCCATGTACAATTTCTTCAGCAAACAAAGGTCCGTTGGTAAATTCCCTATCCCTACGTCGATAACACGAACAAGAGATTTTCTTCTGTTTAGAAAGAATAAAGGGGTTTACGATAGATTTTCGAAGAAATGGTATACAAATTCTTTTGATATGTTGTTGGATGCGGTGTATATGTCGATGGTGAGATTGAAGCATTCAGATGTCGAGATTGTTGCTGCTGAGACCGGGTGGCCTTCGCAAGGAGAAGCGTATGAACCGCAATGTACTGTGGAAAATGCAGCTTCGTATAATGGTGGATTGATGAAGAAATATAATTCCGGGATGGGCACGCCATTGATGCCGCACAGGAAGATCGAGACCTACATTTTTTCATTGTTCAATGAGAATACAAAACCCGGATCCATCGCTGAGAGGAATTTCGGGTTGTTCCGACCCGATTTCTCTCCGGTTTATGATATCGGAGTTTTGAAAAGCAACCAGGTAATTTCGAAAAATTAATACTTTTTGCGCTTTTCATTTTACGTGACACTTTTTTATTTCGAGATTTAATTTCTTTGATTTTAAATTTTTCATAGATCATATTTTAATATCAATTATTGTGATTTATAGTGTTTTTTACGTAGTTTACAAATAGATATATTGCATTTTAAAAAAGTTAAAGATTTTATACGTAATTGTTCGATCAAAGTTAAACTGTTTGACTCTCGTAATAAAAGTAAGTGGCTTAAACACATCTAAATTAATTGAGTACTATAGTTTTGTTTTGTTATAAGCATAATTAATTAAATGGAAATCTAATTAACTAGTAGATCAACTTTATTTAATTGAATCCATGAGGGGTATTTAAGTCATTTTGTTAATGTAATTATGATTATAATGGTACAAGCTATAATTACAACAAGCTTTTTGTAAATAATTTCATTTTGTCTTTTGGTTTGAAGAATCTTTTTTTCCAGTTGAGTACAGCTAGTTGTATTGCATTTTTTCCCACTCTAGAACCTAGATACATGGGAATATGTTTTCCATGTGGAGCCGTTTTGGTACTCGAATCCAATAATTTTTTAATTTCAATTTAAGTGTTTTAATTTAACGATAGTATTAAACATACACGCTTTAAAATTATTATTAGCGTAACTAATAAACGTGGCATGGTCGAAAAGAAAAAAGTTGACACCTGTTGTAGTGGCCACCACATGTTATTACGAAATAGATTAATAAAAAAAAAATTCTTCATTGGATTCTTTTGCATTAAATAATTGTCATTTTTTCAGTGAACCAAAAAAAAGTTTAACATGTCCAACGGCTACTTAATGAAACATGTGATGTAGTATTTACAAAATGAGAAAAGAAATAGATTTCATAAGCATCATATTTTTTTTTTTTGAAAAGAATAGATTTCATAAGCATATCTTTAAATTTGAATCTTGTCTTTGATTTTTGTTTTTTTACTTTATTCTCCCTTCTTTTTAATGTATTGCTTTTTCCTTTATGGTCCCACTAATTTAAAAATAGAAGTCTGTATTCGTAAGTGACGGATTTAGAATTTTCATGATGAGTTGTTAATGGCTTGAACGCATGACACAACCTTCATTTAATCGCTAGGTTGCATAGAGAATATATGATGGGTTAAGAATCCGTTGGGTCTTCCAATATCAATAGGTTGATTGTTTCGCTCCTGTATCTCCACCAAGGAAAAAAATATCTCTGGAGTTTTCCCGAGATCCAAAGAGAGGTACTTGGGTTCCGCCAATAACTAAAAAGTGTAGCATGCCTGAATCTAACTGGGGTTCGTGTTGGTGGAGGAGCTGGATCGGTTATTATCCATTATTTGATTCATTTTAGTTCAAGTAAACTTTAGGTGATAATTTATGTTAGCCATTAAAAAGTGATGAGCAGAAAATTCCATAAAAAAATTATAGTTTGCAATTGCATTTGTAACTTAAGCGGCGGAGAGTTTGACCATAGGAGTCAGTTGATTAACAGTTTTCTTGAGGAAGAGAATCTAGGATGAACACTTTTTTCATTCGCTATACGCTAATTGAAGCTACTATTGATCTCTTTACTATCCTAATATTTTTCACCTTTCTTATAAGAGATACACCACCTTGCCTCTTACTAGAGTGTGTCACTACTTATGACCGATTAATCGATTTGACTTTGTTTAATTCATTCATTTGTCACCTCTAGTCGATAAGTTTTATAATTTTGATACTTACAGGCTCACCCAACACCTTCATTGCCCCCACCAAAAACCGGTGGCGGAGGCAATAAAGGTCAACCAAAAACCCCAGCAGAGAACAAAAAATTCTGCATGCCCAAGGTTGGGGCAACTGATGCACAACTACAATCCAACATTAACTATGTGTGCAGTCAGGGAGTTGACTGCACACCAATTCAAGTGGGTGGTTCCTGCTTTAAACCCAACACTATCCTATCTCACGCAGCCTTTGCCATGAACTCGTACTATCAAAAGGAAGGTCGCAACAACTTCAATTGTGACTTTGCTGGTACTGGTGTAGTCGCCTTCTCCGATCCAAGTAAGGTTTTAAAAAATGTATTCATATATGATCTTTTTATGTTGTATGTAGTATGATCTTTCTAATGATGTTATGTTGTGTGTGTTTTCTAGGTTATGGAACATGCAAATTTGAATCATGAATGTACGTGAAGCTGAGGATGATAGCTAGTATTGACTTGTAATATTTATGAATGTTATGTACTGTGGTTTCACATATATAATCTAATTGTATTGGTTTGGTATGTAAACGTTCTTTTTATATACTATGTCATTTAATTTAATGTGCCTCATTTATTAATTGTTCTTTTCCTTTTGTTTTCAATTTTATCAAGTCATCTTAAATATAGAAAAATACATTTTTAAAAATAATTACTGATTTTAGCAATACTTTTTGTTTATACTATTATAGCAATATATTGATAAATCTGTAATATGTATTAAAAGTGAATTCATCTATGGCAATATATTTGAATTATAATTATTTTGTGAAATATAATTATGTTATTTGGTAGAAATTGTCACATTGTTTTAGTTTTAAATGTGGATAAATGTATTATCCATTATGTTAACGGTGTATTTTATTGAATAATAAATTTAGCTTTTGTATATGTATTAACTTGATTATCAGAATTAAAAGGGTCAAGTGAAAAAAATATTATTGCTATAATGCATAAATATTTTTTCGGTATAGTATATTTTAGTAGTTTCTCTGAAATTTATATACTTTTGTTGGGTTTGTTAAGGAGTGTAGCAAACAAAAATGGCAAATATTATATATAGTATATATATGTATCTGTGATTGTATTTGTATATTTGCTGATTTATTGCATATATGTAATTAGTTTGTATATATTGTTCAATGTATACAATTGTTTTTTTAAAAACAATTTGTATCATATAATAAATTGAATTAGTTGTAAACAAGTTCACATTGTTCTCATTTTGTATCATTGTGTACAATGTATATATTAAAAAAGTTGGTATTTTTTATTTTGGTCTCACAAAGTTATATGCATTGTTTGACACATCATTATATCGATTAGTTGTTGTTTGATTTGTAAGTGTGTATTGATTTGTTCAATTTTAATTAGTATATAGAGAAAAGAGGCACAGAGGGGCAGGGAAAGGAGAGAGCTGAGGGAGAGATGGTAGAGAGAAGAGAGTCGAGGATATATATATACATCTCATATATTTGCTTAATTCTGTAATTTTCATATTATGCTAATATTACTTTAAGGTAATGTAAAAATTAAACAATAAAGAGTACAAGTTCATTTTGGTTAAAAATAATGTAACCAATAATAAGAATTATAGTAGGTTGAATAAAATTTCTTTATCCTTGGTTAAGAGCTTCGTGTTGAAATTCTACCTATGAAAAAAATTGTTTGAAGCGTCCTCTCTAAATTGTGTTTTACTTAATTAGTCGAACCTTAAATATATACAAATTTAAATTGATCTAAGTTTAAATGCAAGTATTGGACATGAAATAAAAATAGTATTCTACCACCGAGTTCCAAAGTCTTATTATATGTTATCACATAATCAATAAAGATTCTACTCTAAACTACAACATAACACGTGACATGTAACAACCTCATTTTCTATTTATTCTAATCCATATCGAATACGAATAATTATAAATCAAATATATTAGTTATATTCTCAAAAATCATTTTTTGTTACTTTAACTACCTACTAGTATTACTTTTACAATTTTACTAAGCTCAAAATTGGTGGATCTTCCCTAATAGTGTCATTAGCAAAAATTTATAACTTTTTTTTTTTCTTCTTAAGAGACCCTCAAAACCAGATTTGAAGAGCACAAATTTATACCCTTCTAAGAAGCCCTCAAAACCCTCTCTTTATTGCGTCTTTCTCCGGAAGTACTCGCAGTTCTCTCTCTAATCGATAATGGAGGACGACGATGAATTCGGAGATCTCTACACCGATGTGCTCCGCCCCTTAACGGCGTCGTTTCAGTCTCAGCAGCAGCCGGTAGCGCAAGAAGAAGCTGCGCCCAAAGCCGCCGGGGCTACGAGCCGGCCGATCGATCTGAACATCAACAGCGATGATGAGGAGATTTTATACGGAGCTCCGAATTCGAATTCGAAACCGAATTTTGCTGGGCCGAGTGCTATTACTGGTCAGGAAGAAACCCTAGCTTCTCCGCTAGATGTTAAATCTGGGTCGAGGTTACCCGAATCCAATCTGAATTTAAAACTTGGAGCTGGAAGAATGGAGGGTTTGGGTGGAATTAATGAATCGGATTCGACAGCTAGGGTTTTGGTTAAGAGTGAGGATGTGAAATTAGCTAAAACGGAGTTTGAAGATTTGAATTTTATGGATGAAGCTAATATTGATATTGTAGTGGAAGAGACGGATGATAAAGATGATATTTTGATGGGGAATCATCAAAATGTAGGTGAAGACTATGAGAATCTGAAGGATGGGACTGGAAATGCAGGGAATTTCGTGATTGAAGCTTCTGGTGCCGAGCAGTTGATTCCTGGGCTGGCGATTCCGGGTGTTTCAGGTGGGGCGGGGAATACTGGAGAAGGTACTTTTGAGGATGATTGGGATAGTGATAGTGAGGATGATTTGCAGATTGTGTTAAATGACAACACTCATGGACCAATGGGTATGGAGAGAATGGGTATTGGTGAAGAAGACGATGAAGATGAAGATCCTTTGGTTATTGTTGCTGATAATGATGGCCCAAGCCATCCACCAATGATGGAGGAGCAAGATTGGGGTGAAGAGGGGGGTCCTGCCGCTAATGGAGAGAGAAAGGAGATATTAGATGCACTAAAAGTGAATGGAGCACCTGGAGTAGCAGGAAAGGTTGGGTACCCCAATCATGCATACAATCATCCGTATCATTCCCAGTATAAGGTCAGTGATGTTGTACCTCTGGGGGTTTGTGTTCTTCCCATATTGTTTGATCAGAACATGCAATGTAAGCTGACTTGTAATTTTCATATGGTTTTGTGGTCATTGGTGATGTTAAGGCCGATGGCTCTCATTGTATGCACAAGCTGTATAAAGAATTGTACTGATGATAATATTATTAATAAAATTTATTTCATAATTTTGCTGGAAATAATTCCTGTTTAGTCAGTCTATAGCATAGCCATGCTTTAATTTATAGGTAGAGGATGTTTGAAATGTTCCAATACAAGGCATCTGCAAAGGCTAACAGTACTCATCCACAAATTGAATTCTCTTAGGGATATCCAAATGTACAATTGAAAATCTCCTTTTATGCGAAAAATGTGGGACACATGTGATGAACTCTGAACTATTCATAATCCTATGTGATTGCATGTTTGTTCACACTTTTATCGCCATGTGATACATTGGATGCTGTTGGCACAGTTAATCGTCTAACATTACTCATCTAAAAGCACTTCAAATTAACTGGCTGTTGTTAGCACATTTTTTAAATAGATAAAGGCTAGTTTTTTAACAATTGGGTGTCCGGCAGTTGTTAGCACCTTTTTAAATTGATAAACGCTGTTTTTGGACTATTTATCACCATCTGCAAGTTGTATCTGCTGCTATGTTAGTAGCTCCTGAGAATATAAATGGAAAATCTCAGAAAAACTTTTGGACATTAGTTTGTTGGTTGACCATTCCTGACTTTTGATCTCTTTTCAGTTTAACTATGTTTTTGTCTCTAATCAGCACCCTCATTTTCCAGACGGGCTGGACCTGTGCAAGTAGGTCACTAACGAATGAAGCCTATTCAAGTCAATCTGTTTGCTTAAACTGATAATGATATATACTGAAAGAAAGATCCATTTTCTAATGCTGAGTGATGAAGTACAACATTCAATTAGTATTTGGTCAAATATGAAGAAAAGAAAAGATATATAAGAATTTGTAACACTGATAACTGTTTTATTTCGGTTGCATGAAATTTATCACGATTAACATATGCAAGTCCTATTTTCAGACATCATAATAAAGTGAAGGTTTTAGTCCATATTTCTCACTTTGCTTGCTGAATCTGTGAAATCAATTCGTAATTCGTCTTATCTGAATTCGGTGACCTACTTACCACTTGAACTGTTCCTTTGGGGCCGCTGTTTTACTCTAGCTTGCTTACTTGATTAAACTCCTTCAGAACTGCTAGCTTATATGCCCAATTTTGTTGTCTGTTTCTTGTCAGATAATTGGAAGATTTACTATTTATTTTTTACTTTTACTGTTTTAAAAAAGATTTTCTGTATATTTCTGTTCTGGATTCTTTTTCTTTTTGCCATTCTGTCCGGATAATTGTCCCTGTTGCATTATTTTGACAGCTGACATGAATCTCTTCTCTGTTTTTCTTGTATCATGTAGTATGTGAGGCCTGGTGCAGCTCCTATGCCTGGAGTTCCCCCGTCGGGTCCTGGAGGGATACCTGGTCAAGTCCGCCCCCCTGTCAATGTAGGCCCTGTACGGGACGGTAGAGGTGATGGAGACACTCGATAAGGTGGCTATGTAATGTCTGGCGGGGAGATGGTGCGATCTGGGACTGGCCTTGGGTTGGGCTGGATTCACGTCGTCCTTCCACAGTAATGTTTTTCCCTGATTTATAACATACTCGAATTTGCTATTCTTTCTGTTTGGTGAGGTTCGGTATTTACTGTTATGAATGAATTAAGTGTACCACCTCTTTTCTAGTTACACTACTTTGCCGTAATTTCTTTTTAGTATACATCGTGTGTTGAGTCTGTTATTTAGTTTGGTTATTGTCATTATGTGCAAATCCTCTGTTCTTGTCTCAAGCATGGGCACTTCAGTTCCTATGTCCAAATTTCTTTGGAATTGTAGTTATATGATTGTGTTGTATGTTCACAGAATTGAATTTTTGGCAGTTGAGGAATAGTCTCCATCTCTCCAATCCCTTATTTATTTTGGTGCACCCGTGTAGTTCCGGGTTTTATAGAGGATTGAGTGTCTTTTATAGAGAACAATATCTTTGTGCAAGTCCTTTACTGTTTGGTATACGTCTTGAATATGAACCTTCTTTTGGCCTTGTGATTAATGAAAATAATTACTTGGTAAGAAAAAAGACAGTCAATATTCAACAATTCTTCCTGCCTCGTATATTATGTCGCTATCTGCAGCTTCTATAAGGAGTGTTTGCTTCCCGTCAAATTTCCCAAGTAACTTGTTTTTATCTCTCTTAAGACCTATTGAAGAACTTGTCCTCATGTTGTGAAACTCTTAAGGAGGGTAATTAACACAAGCTTGTGCTAGATCTATGAGGTTAAAATTCATGCTATTTATGTGGTATTTCCTTGTAATTTCGGCTGTATAGAATAACTGATGGCATGAATATGTTGGAGTGTGGTGGAAGTATTATTGTGCACAGTATCAGATGACTACTTTTCATACTGGAAAGATTCAAAGACACTCAAAATGCTGATTTACCCATGTACACTGTCAGGACTATATTTGAAGTTGACATTGACGGTTTTGAAGAGAAACCTTGGAGACTTCCAGGCATTGATGTAACAGATTTTTTTAACTTCGGTTTGAATGAGGATGGCTGGAAAGATTATTGCAAGCAGCTGGTTGGTTAACTATATTTCATGTTCTTGTATTCAGCTTCTTTGTGAATCCATGCATCAAAAATCCTTAAAATGATTGATAGTTTTAAACCTTGTTGGAAGTATTTTGATATTTCATGTTCTCCCTTCAGATTATATTTGTAAGCTAAGCTAATTGTAAAATATTCGCTTAGTTTCAATTCAAGCAACTTACTTCCCTTTTTAGTTTGTGTACATGCTTCCTTTTCTTTTTGGGACTCTTTGTTTCCACCTTCCACATCACTGGTTTTAAGACCACAACACTGTCAAAAAACATTTTGGTACATTAGACACATTTCAAAAGTCTCTCCGTTTCAATTCAAGTAACTTTACTTCCCTTTTTAGTTTGTGTAAAAAAATGCTTCTTTCTATGTATGGGAACTCTCTAATTCCAACATTCCACATCACTTGTTTAAGACCACAAGATTTCAAAAAGCATTTTGGTACATTAGACACATTTCAAAAGTCTCTTTTCTATTCTTACCCTTTGCCTAATCAATGAAGGGATTATGATTTTATTAGGATGCTTTACATAAAAAATGTACAACTGGGCTCTCCCCTCCCTCCCCTTCTTCCTTTTAGCATGGCCTTCTCCTTTCTTTGTTCTGGTTGTCATCGGTGCTTTCCAGCCATACCCCATAATCAGTTGATCGTGTCCTATGGCACAAGGGCTAGCCTATCAATGCCTGTAAGACATTGTGCATGCACGAAGAGAGCTAGGAATGAGGACTGTTTGTAGTGCAACCACTAAATGCATGTTTAGTATGTGTGAATGCATTGGTTCCGTTGAGTGGAAATCTTGAAATATGATTATCAATTTTTGCTCCAGGAACAACTTCGACTTGAGTCAACTATGCAAGGAAGAATTCGGGTGTATGAAACTGTGAGGACAGAGCAGGTAATATAATGCTTATGCAGATGAAGATACTATCTTCAGCAAGAGGTGCATGTCTAAGATGCTTATAATACTTCAAATTGTTCTTATTCTTATTTGGTATTCATTTTTTAGGATTATGATCCAGAAATGCCCCCAGAACTTGCAGCAGCAGCTGGTATGCAAGACATTCCATCGGAAAATTTGAATGGTAAAACTGATGGAACTACAAATGACCTAGCAAGAGGATCAATGCGCATGAGACCACCACTAGTATGTATTTTGAATTCAAGCCTTACGTTTAGGAACTTTATTGGTATTTTGTGGGCCTAACATTCTAACTTGGCGAGTGGGTGAAGTATGCTTACTATTTTATCTTTATTTATAATATAAGTAATGATAACAAAGTTTCGGATATTACTTTTCGTACTATTTACTCACTGATGTGATGTTCTACTAGCCCACTGGAAGACCGATACAGGTTGAAACTGGTTCTGGTGATCGCCTACCATCAATTGATACCCGACCACCACGACAGCGTGACTCGGATGCAATTATTGAAGTGAGTGATCTGACCCTGTCTTTTTCCAAATTCGAAAAGGAGGTGTCATTTAAAATAGAAAAGAAGCAGAATTCATGCTGAGATCACTCGGCATTATTGTTTCCCTAATTTTTGCATGTCCTAACAAGACTGTGCTGCTTCTTATTTTCTAGTATTGTTTTATTTATCTTTGTTGACATTTTCTTGGATGAACAGATTGTGTGCCAGGATGATGACCAATACACAGGGAATGACAAGAATGAAGGGCAATTGGACAATATTCCTTCAACAGAGGATTTTAGAGGTGATGCAAGAAGAGGACCCCTGCAGGAACATGTTCAAGAATCTGATGGTTTTCAGCATCCTTATAAGAGCCACAGGCGAGAGGCCAATGCTAGGATAACACAGTTTATAAACCCTATAGGTGATCATTTAACCAAAGGAGATGGAGTGGTTCCTTTCTCCCCGGAGGCTCCTGGTCAGTTTGTTTCTGATTCTGGAGGACAGACTTCTGCATATGACAACAAGAATTGTGTTTCTCAACAAGAGGAAAGGTACTATATATGTTGCGTAATGGTTTTACCTTTCAGATCACGTGAAACTTAATCCTTTTTCCTGTTTTAATTTGTTACATAGATAGAAGCAGCATTAAGGTTTCACTTATTTTTTGGTGTTTGCAATATTCCACAGTCTACAATGAAAGGAATGGGAGTGTCAAATAACCCTTTAAACTATCCTCATCATTTAAATGAAACTAAGCAGCAGATATTCTAATGTAGTTGTGTCTATTGCCCATCTTCCTGATTTTCCGAGAATAATCACCCGTTTCAGCCATTGGTGGCTTTGGTTCAACGTAAAATTGCAACATGGTTGTGGCACCAATTTCGGTATTATAGTTGTGATTTGTGAAGGGTCGAGGGTCCAATTTGAGGCATAACCTCTGGCAGTAAAAGTGTTTGCCTTGGGGGTAAATTTAATTTTTGTTATTTTAAAAGTAATTTTGCTGTACATCATATTTTTTACTATAGTGTAATCAGTAATTATATTTATACTTATGCTATCATGTTATAGTGATTTTTGTAATATATATAAATAAAGAAAACAACTTTCACTGTCATAAATAATACTTTTGGATGATTATGCCTGAAATTGATAGGATAAAGATTCCATGATAAGATGTTTGTGAGACAACTTTATCCATTTTTCCAATTGCTCTTACACATGTTATCTTTCTCCTTATTTGAAATATATAAAGAAAAAATCAATGCAAATATTAGTTGAAGGTGGGGAAGACTAGTAGATGTAGAGATTGATGATGCAGTAGATGATGATTTCATTTTAGAGATTATCTCCATTATTATCATTTTATGTGTAGTTACCTTCCTCGAATAATAATTATAATATTTTTTTCTATATTATTGGTGATTTATTTGCAAAATTATTGAAAATTGTACTTCTGATTATTTTTCTGAGTAGTACAATCACAAAATTGAAAATATATGAGATTTATGCCCTCGAAAATTGATGGGATATATGGAGTGGACTTGTGCCACGTGTTTCGAGGCCTAGACCTCTCGCCATGTTGCATAAAATGCTTTTGTCTGTATCTATAGTGACTAGAATGTTTTTTTTTTTGGGGTTCCCCTACCAAAACAAACCCTAAGCATGCTGCACTTTCTAATTGTTCGGAGATTCTAAGAAATTAGTGGTTGTGGTGCTTTATGAGAAAGTCGATATCTACCAAGGAGAATGACATGATTTACAAAAGATAAAACACATTAAGAGTTTGTTTTGATTGGGTCTTTTACAAAATATAAGCTAAAAACCATAAGTTGGTCATACCCAACTTTTTTTTTTTTGAATTAGTACTGTTGTATTCTTCAGCATTGGGAGTGCTGGCCACCATCAGAAACAAGTTTCAAAACAAGTAGACTCTAGCTTTACAAAGCTCCTAAATTCTTCTAAGTTGGTCATACTCAACTTTTAACTTATTTTTGTGCTTTTTTTTCTTTAGAAGGTAACGATTATTTTTGTGCTTTTTGATTTAAAATTAAGTGCTTAAAAACACTTTTTGTCTTTTCTAAACACCACAAAAAAATAGAGAAAGAGCTTAAAAATCGGAAGCACTTAAAATAAGTCTATCCAATCATGTCATAAATTAGATCACTAAAATGGAGACGTGATATGAGGGTGGTGCAATAGGAAGATACGTGACGAAATGAGAGGAATTTGTACAGAACTATTATGAGCGCAACAATGTGAACGAGTAAATATTTGCTTTAAGGCTTAGCATTTCTACACGATGATTGTACTTAAAGTAGCCGTCAAGACTTTGCTTAAGTGGTAAAGGTGGAGGAACTTTGAAAATCTGGGGATCTCTGGCTCATATCACCATTTTTATTAAGTTCTTTGAAAACTTTCTATCTTATTTGGATGTCTCAATGGAGTTAAGTTTAGTCACACATATTCTATCTTCCCTTTTACTCTTGCTATTGTTAAAACAGTGCTGTTGTTACCTGCTTCTTTTCTTGGAGTCTATTGTCTTGTGTTTACCTAATTTTGGCTGTCTCCCCTTCTTTTATTCCAGGGGAAAAATGGTAAGTGCACACGACAGATCACCTGACATTACTTCCAGCAATAGCAGAGATAGACTCCAAGTTGATAGTCAGAAGGAAGAATCATTTGAAAGTGTTGATCGTACACACACTCCTGTCCCTTCTTCTCCCACTGCTGATAGACCTGCTCAGGAGCAAGATATGGAAGATAGAGATGATATCCCTGATCAAGTTGTTGGAGCAGACACAAACAGTGAAGTTGACAGGGAGGAAGTGACTTTGGATGCAAGAACTGATAGTGAAGCCATGAATGATGAATTTCTACATTCTGCAAAAAAGCAGAAGTTAAGTTCACGACGTGAACAGTCTTCTCCTCAAGAAACTGATGATGGAGAAGACTCCAAGGCTGGAAGAAGTAGTGAGAATAGCAAAGTCCAATCTGGAAGTAGTCGAGGTTATCGCAAGTTACGGGATGATATGGATGAGGAAGTTGTTCAAGGTAGACGCTCTTTGCGCATAGATAATGCCAAAAAAACAGTTGCCAGAGATGAGGATAGAGTTCGAAAGAAAGCCCGCTATGAGAAAGAAGCAGAAAAGCACTCTGGGGTAGTGAAAGGGAGGGAAGATTCTTATTCCCGTAAAGGCGCCGACTCTAGTTCAGCCCATTACGTTGACCGGCGAAGGGAACGCGAATATTCAGAGGGATTATGGCAAAGAAGGGATGACGATCTACAGGGAAGGAGAGCAAAAATGGAAGAACCACGAAAGAGGGAGCTTATTGATGAAATTGGAATTAGACACCGCAGCAAGGCTCGAGAATTTGAGGGAAGTGATAGAGAAGAACGCCATTTATACAGAAAACAGCTGGAGAACGTTACTTTAAGGCCTGATTATGATAAGGATATGGGAGCAAGGCACAGAGAGAGGGATGAGTTGAAGAGGTACGATACCTTGGATGATCGCCACAATAAAAGAAGGAAAGAAGAGGTGAAATTAAGTAGGGAACACATTGACAAGGAAGAAACCTTCCATTCCCATGGAGAAACTATGGTTCGCAGAAAGCGAGAGAGAGATGATGCCTCAGATCACCGAAAGAGAGATGAGCTGATGAGACTACGAGAAGATGAGCAGCTCTATATCAGGCACAAAGAAGATGGAGTGTTTCAGAGGGAGAGGAATGATAGACAGCGAGAACGTGAGGAGTGGTATAGGCTCAAACAGTCACATGAAGAGACACTACCAAAAAGGGAGAGAGAAGAAATAAGGGGCGGGATGCGGGCTGGACGTGTTCCGGAAGAAAAAGCTTGGGCTGCTCAATCTAGAGGGAAAGATGAGTATAGAAACTCTGATCAGCACTCGAAGGATGTGAGGCATGCTGACCATATTAGAAGGAGGGATCGTGTTGAAAATGAAAGTCCATCGAGGCTGAGGACACGTGAGGATGAAAGAAGAGCAAGGCATGACAGGGTGAACTCACGTGAAGATCGTGCTCCTATTGCTTCAGATAACTCCAGGGTTAATGAGAAAAGACATAAAGATTATTTGAAGAAGGGTAAAGAATTTGAAAGTGATCACAACTCCCAGATGGCTTTGAACATGAACGAAGATGAACTGAATGGACAGAAAAATGAGTTGGTAAGTACCTACTTCTATTTTATATCAATAGTCTTCAAGTTTTTGTTGTCACATTGCATTAATGATGATGACTTACGACTCTTTTTCTGTAAAGACGGGGATAGCAAATTTTACTCACATAGTAACAGATGCACAGTTAAAGTTGGGATTGAAAAAACTTTCAAATATTAAGACAACTTTGTTTGGTCTTTTCCTGAAGTAGACTCTCCTAAATCAAAATAAAAGGCTTTCAGAAATACAGTCAAAAGGGTAGGTTTTAACAAAAAAATAATGCATGATAAGTAACACCTCAATCCAAATTAGCTAGGTGGTGATATTTTACCCAAGGGAGTGCCTTAAAGTCAATGAAATAGGTTGAGAACCATGAATTTTCAGGTTTAAATCCCAGCTGAGTCTGCTAAAAACACTGGGTGATTTCTTTCCATTTGTCCGAGCGTTGGTGGACAGAGTTATCTCGTATAGGGTAAGGTGAGGGGAGGTGACATGTATTCGGAGGAATTAATCTAGGTGCACGCAAGCTGGCCCAGATACCATGGTTTTGAAAAGAATGAATGCTCTTTATTCTTCTATTCTACTCAACTTCATTCATTCTAATTCAAAAGTTCTCGAAAAGGAAATTATCTTTCAAAATTAGCTAGTTCTGTAGAAGTCAGTACCAAAACATTGGGCAGAAACCCAAAAATGATCTTTCAAAATGTATCTAAGCACACCTTTTCCCATAATTGTTCTCAATTTTTTTCCAAGATCTAATTTCCCCAAAAAATTAGAACTACTCAAAATCTGACGCCACGGGATAGATATTAGGTGGAGAGAGACAAAAAGATGTGATGTGATGTTAATCGGTTTCTCCTTTTCTTTTTCTGAGTTTATTTTTGGGGGTGGGGTTATGGCAATAATGGTGGTGTCTGGACCAACTTTCACACCAACAAAGATACTTAGGCAGATAGACAGAAATCTCTGAAGCCTTTGCTATGACTTTAACCTTGGTTCTCAAGGTGTTTACTTTCACGCTCGCCTGTTACGCAACCCCTTGGAAGCTCTAACAAGTTGTTTTCTTCTAATGTTAATGAAAAGTTTTTAAAGGTAAAGACGACAAGAAACTACATGATGAACTATTTAATGGAAGTTCTAGCTATTACAAGAGGTCTGGTACTCTGATTACCCATGGTGTTGGTACTCAACAAGTATATTAAGAAGCTTTTATATTTCTTTCTGAGAGTACTAGTTGAGTTTTTTTACTTTTAAATACAACTATGGTCAGTGTTACCTATTGCCTGTTACCTATATGGCTGTATGGATGGGAAGTAGCTAATATACACACGAATAGTCGAGGTACGATGAGATGGCATGGACACCACATCATTAACAAAAGTTATATATAACGGTGGCATCTGGCTTAGCTTGTGTGTTTAAAAATATTAGGAGAACGAATGGATCTAAACCAAGTAAATAATCCTGTTGATGTGATAGGGAAGTCTTTACATACTACTTATAGAGCTTCTCATGATTTGTATAGACAAGAACATCAGAGCTTCATAAGTTTTTTTAAGAAAATGTTGATCGTTAATTTTGTACGAAGGGAATTGTCAATTTCTTCAGAGACACTCTTTTGTTCCTTTACTCCTTAGGTTCTTTTCTGACAGGATTCAAAATTTCTGATGCACTCTATTATGCTATGGGTAATTTGCAGATGAGAAATAGTTATGCGGGTCATTTTGGTACTTAGTTGTAAGTTGTAACCACTTGCAGCTTGTTGTGAGCTCAAATTGGAACTTATTTCAAAATTGACTTGGATTCTTTGATATTTGTAAGCTTGTACTCTCAAACATTCTTGGTTATTACAGAAATGTCTGTTGACTAGATTGTAGGTGCACTTAATCATGAACTAATGCTGTGGGACAATTAAAAACTAATTTCTAGATGCAGAAGGTGCATTTGGATTCCAAAACATCATGATGGGTTGGTTGGAAGTATTGTTCTGAAAAACTAAGTTTAGATTGTTGTCTAAAAGATTTTATGCTTTCGAAACACAACTATCAAACACTAAGTTGGCAAAAGAAACTTAAGAAGCACACAAGATTTAATTTGCAAAAATATCCAGCACAATCATATGTGATCCACATTACCTGACTTTCCTAGTTTAGACCCATGGTGCATTTAGCGAAGCAATGTTGTCCAAAAAGAGGAATCTGGATCTATCAAAGTATGGTTGGTGTGGGGTCTAGAAACCTATTCTTCGATTTTCTAATTTAACGTACTATAAGTTACATGTTTCCTTCCTGGCTTACCTTCAGGTGAGCTCAAAGGGAAAATTTGTGCAAGGAACCAATGACAATAAGATCCACAGGAATCGCCAATCCTCCAAGAAACATCAGGAAGCAGCTTCATCAGACGATGAGCAGGAGGATTCCAGGAGGGGACGTTCCAAGTTGGAACGATGGACAAGCCACAAGGAAAGAGACTTTGGTATCGATGCTAAATCATCTTCCTTGAACATGAAAGACAACAATGTACACAAGGGCACCGGTACTTCATTAGCTAACAAAAATCAAGATGAAGCTTTAAAGATGGTCGAAGAAAATCGACAACCTGCAGCTAACAATAAAAATGGAGGTGCCCCTGAGATTAATAGCCTAGAAACAAAGCCTGTGGAGGATAAACACTTGGAGACAGTTGAGAAGTTGAAGAAGCGCAGTGAGCGCTTCAAGCTTCCAATGCCAAGTGAGAAAGAGGCTCCAGTAAGTAAAAAGGTGGAAGGTGATCCATTATCCTCAGTTCAAAGCGAAACCCCTCCAGATTCAGAGGTGAAGCCAGAGCGTCCAGCACGCAGGAGGAGATGGACAAGCAGTTAAATGAGGAATTCAAGGAACATCTTTGTTTGATGGCTTATTTCCTACTCATGGAGTATATGCCCTCCTTGGCTAATGTTTTACCAATGTGCTTGTCAACTTAAGGAAGCCTGTACTGCTGTTGTCTATTCTGGATCTGAGGTTTGTGTAGACCTCCCATAGTAGATTTGGGTATCTGTAACCATGTTCAGATTATCTATTTGGTTTTCTTATTTCTGTAATACATGTATATACCAGTAAGCCTAACATCATAGTGGCCCATTGTTGGGGTGCCAGAATTGCATTTTTGGGTATTAAATGACATTGCATTATAGTGTATGAGTAGTAGTAGTAAACACTGTATTCGAGAACCATAGTTAGCGACTACAGCTGATAACTATGCCCTCCATGTTCTTCTTCCTTGAAGGCCAATCCCTGCAAGGAGTCTTCTGTGTTTGCTGTCACTTTTTTTGGACTATGAACTTCAGGAATCAAAACTCGAAGATGAAGGGAACATGGAAGAGAAGCAAATTTCAGGAGAATCTGGAACTAGGAAACAGGGACCGTGTAGTACATATCGCGGTAAACTGCTTTGTCTCTTGGAAAATTTATATGTTTTGCTGGAGCACAAAGTCAGAACGCGATTTTTGTATGTTGTGCTAGAGAAAAATATCTGTATTACAGAAATTACTACAGAGGAGAAGATCTCTTTACCACGCAGATGTTCTCTATTCTCTTGTAGCTTTTTCGTTTTTTTTTTTAATAATAATTTCCTGTGGTTAACATCGTCGATAAATCGTCGTCGATCAGCGATCAAGCATTGCATAAATGGTGTCTACCTTGCTGAAAGTGAACTTGAGGTTTGGAGAGGCAACTTGCTGCAAGTGTTACCTTGCAGAAAGTGAACTTCGAAAGAAGTTTGATGAAACTGATTATGATAGAAACGAACATTGAATAGAGCAGGATGCAACAATGACGACATATGCTGATTTTCATTTCGTGAAATTAGAGAGGTTGTTTTTGATAAAATATATCAATACAGATTTGAAAAGGAAATACAACTATTGAATTCATCCAAAAGGAAATATTATGAGCAATACACATTTTTGTTATCGATAAATTATAATTTTCGATTAAGCAAATTTAACCATGAAGGTTGTATTCATCGAATGTGGAATTTGATAACTCGAATAAAAAAATAAGCTATTGATTTATTGGCTATAGATAGATTATTGGTTAGCAATTTCGGTAGGATGGGGGTGGGAGGGGAGGGGGGGGGGGGGGGGGTGGTTGGGTTATTTTTTTAATTATTATCCCGTTTTATCGGTTTTTTTAATCTTTCAAGGTTTTTACTTGACGTTTTAGTTTATAACTTTAATAGCAAATTACTTAATAAATTATATTTATATCATTCTTTATATAAAGTTTTTGATTAAGAGTTCAATTTAACACTTGTATTCTGATTTTCTCAAATTTTTGATTATTCTATAATGTATTGGTGTTTGTTTTTGAATGTGATGCAACTTGTCAATTCATATATATGATTTATTTGATTTGTCACATTATTTTTAAGTGATTTTAACGTGTTTTTTTAATCAAATCTTAGCGGTTAAAACGATTCGAGCTCTGTTAAAAGTTTTTCTCCACAACCTTATAAGGAGTTCGTTGCGCTCCAGTCTTAACGGTTTAAAGTGGTAGCCGAACCAATAACTTAATATAAGTAACTATTTTAACAAACAGAACTGATAAACTTCAAAATCGAATCGACACTTATTTGGAATTTTGAGATCGCAAATAATGAGTACATTTAAGGATAGAAACGTAAAATGAGGAGAGTATAGAGTACTATAAAGTGGTGTCTTTCTGCATAATCTCATTTCTATGAACTCTAGACAGAAAAAAAGTGAGGCAACAGAGAGGTATTTGGGGAGTTTTAATGGTGGTTGCCCTCTCTCTGTTTGCCGGTGATTTTTCCATTTTCGTGAAGCAACTTCAAATAAACCATCATTTATGTTTAAGGGTCCTTTGGTTTTGCTGCTGTATTGAAACTTCCGATGAAAAATCGGAAGTTTTTGCAGTGTGTATGTGTACACACATGTACATCTATGTATCTATATATATATATATATTCTCATACTTGAAGAAAGGTTTAGGGTTTAAGATTTGACCCTTTTACTGTTTCTTCTTCTTCTTCTTTTTCCTCATCATCATCATCATCTGTGAATCCTTGAAAAGGGTTTTCGCGATGGTTGAAGTTGTTGTTATTATTATTATTATTATTATTATTTTTGTTGTTGTTGTTGTAATGGAAGATAGGCTATGATGATTAAGGTGTCTAGAGTTCATAGGGTCAAAGGAGCAGGGTCCGTATCTTGGCGGGGCGACCCGGTAGACATTTTGGTAGTGAAACCGAGGTCTGCAGCCATGGCGGATGCATTGTCTCCTTTGCTCTGATTATACAGATCTGAGCCTTAAACTCGGAAGTTTCTGCAGTATGTGTATATACACACATTAATTGTTCACCTCTCTCTCTATATATACAATATACAGGAAGAAGGGTTCAGGTTTAAGATCTGACTCTTTTGGTTCTTCGTTTTACTCATCGTCGTCGTCATTTTCACCTTCTCCAACCCTACCACTCTGTTACGGATGAGAGGCTGTGATGATTAAGATTAAGGTGTTTAGAGTTAATGGGGCAAGGGAGCTGGACCTGTATCTTGGCCTGGCAACCCGGTAGGCCTAAGTGTAGTGCAACTGAGGTCTGCAGCCATGGGGGGTGCATTGTCTCCTTCGCCTCGATTATACTTATCTGAGCCTTAATGAAGTCCAATTTGCTTTGCAGTACCTTTTTCCTCAGTCAATACTAACTTTGTTGGCATTACTTATGTTTCTGCTTATCTGTAGGCTTTGATGATATAGAGCTTGTTGAGTTAATCGGGTTTTGGTCAGCTCAAACCAAAACTTGGTAAGGATAACTAAACTGTGTTTTAAATGGTGTAACGACTATTGGGACGTAATTGCGTGGTAGGGATATTAGGAATTCATTTAGCTTATCCAACTAGATTGTTGTTGTATGCTATTCTTGTTTGCAGCTATGGCGGTATCCCTTTCATTTTCCCGATTTCGTGACATATCTGAGACTAGTTAAATACTCAACTGAGAATAATTCGTCGAGAGTAGAACACTGGAGAATATGAATAAGGCAGCATTGCGATGGGCAGTTTTTAGCAATATCTGAATGTTGATAGTTTTATGCTATCATGGATTCTACTTTCCAGCCATGGTGGCAATCGTTCTCCTTGCTCACCGGTAAATAGTCGTGTCTAGGCCGTCATGCTAAGTTATTTGAGACCGATGAAGAAACCATCTGTTCCTATTGTCTTAATCTTCAATCTGTTACTCTCAGCTAAAAACTTTTAACTGATTCAGAGAGGTGTTTCTTTTCCTCCGTAAAAACCTCAGCTCTCTTATCAAAGAACACAGATAGCTTGTAGGTAGTGACCAAGGCTTCCAAGAATGACTACGTTACTAGACTTTTGTAACTTGTGTTGAAAAAATGGAAGCAAGTAATAATGTTAAGTCAATTCTCTAACGAAAGTAGGGAAAACAAGTTTTATCAAAAATATTTCAAGTTGATCGTCTCCTTCCAATATTTCCGCCACTTGACCATACTACACTCCACCACCCTTCTTCCTACCTCATTCCATTTACTTTTACTTATCGAACATTAAAAAATATAAAAGATATCTATTTACTTTTTAGAATATCAAACTATGAACAAAAGAAAGACGAACACGCTCTCAGTTACAACAGCTGATGATTATTAATGAGCTCCGAACAATTGCTATATCTATTTGCTAACTTTGAATTCTAAGAGTGAAAATATGCATATTATCAAACTTATTAGGTATAATTTTAAAATAAAAATGTGACCAAGTAAAAATGTAACAGGAAGATACTACATGTACTAAATCCAAAGTTTGTGACGACGAGAGAGGCATTGGGGAGTTATTAATGGTGGTTGCCCTCTCACTGTTCTTCAGCTGATGGTTTGTTTGGATTGGCTTAAATTGTGTGTTGTTTAGCTAAAATATACTCCATATTAACTGAATTTAAGCACACTATACTACTTCTCCTTCTTCAGGCTGTGATGATGACAAATGAAGTTTTCTAGAGTTGGGTCAGGCATATTGGAGCCATTGTTTTGCTAACTGAGGTCTGCAGCCATGGTGGTTGCTTTGTCTCCTTTTTCCCTCGATCTTGTGTTACAGATCTGAACCTATAGAAAAAGACCCTTTTGAAAACTGCTTCTGCTTCTGCTTCTTCACTTGTTGATGCTGTAATGATGACAAATGGATTTTGGTCAGGTATTGCAGCTGCACGTATCTTGGCGGGGCGACCCGGTAAGGCATTTTTATTGTTTTGCAAACTGAGGTCTGCAGCCATGGCGATTGCTTTGTCTCTTTGTGCTTGATTTTATCTTATAGATCTGAGTCTCAAAAGAAAAAAATCATTTCAGTAATTATTTGTGAACCCCTTTTTGTTAGATTAGCTCAGAATGAGGCAGCAGAGAGAGTTATGGGATTTCTAATCAAGGGTGTTGCCCTTCTCTCTGTTTTGCTTATGATTCTTCCATTTTCTAAACAAACCAACAGCCCTTAAAAATGAGAAAGAGAAAAAGATGGATCACACTAGTTTCTGTTGTTTTTCCTTCCAGTCATTTAGGTTCTGGGAGGTGATTTTATTGAGCTGAGTCTGTTGGAAACTTCTCTAGTCCCCAAAAAGGACCAGGGTAAGGTATATGTACCATTGCTAGCTTTTAATTATAGGATGAGGCTGTGATGGTAACAAATGAAGTTGTACAGTGTTGGGTTGAGCATTGGAGCTGCACGTATCTTGGTGTGGTAGACAGAAAGGCATTCTGTTTTGCAGCCATGGCGGTTGCGCTTTGTCTCCTTTTGCCTAGTTTTATAATGAATCTGAGCCTCAGGAGAAAGGCTGAAAGACCTTGAAGTCTTGTGAATTACCTTTTGTTAGGTTAGCCTAAAAAAGGCAAGATCAAGAATGAGGCAATAGAGAGTATGGGATTTTTATCAAGGGTGGTTGGTTGCCCTTCTCTCTATGCTTTGCCTATGATTCTCCATTTCTCAAAACAAACCAACTTCCCTTAAAAAAAGAAAGAGACAGAGATACACTTGAGTTTCATGGTTTCTTTGCATTTTTGCACCCAAACGTATGCTCACAAGGCAATGCACACAACTATACTAAAACAACCGCATGACTATGAAAACTATTAGAGAGACGGTGATGATTTCTGGGCTATCTAAATTTCGGGCATGGAAATCACCCACCGCGTATATTGGTGTGGCAACCCGATATGGCCTGTAATTGAGACCCATAACTCGCTCATGCAATCGTGTGTTGCAGCCATGGCGTGGTTGACTTCTCTTTTGCCTTATCAGAACACAAATCTGAGTCCCAATTTTGCTTGAGAAAATAGGGAAAAGGGTCAAATTTACCACTTCACCATGCATAAGGGGCAATATATATTCCATGATAAATGTGGGAGATATTGAATTCACATCCTTTTCAGGAGAAGTTAAAATACTCACTACTAAGATGCTCTCTATCTCCGAGAATATAAAACTACAGTAAATACCTCTCTAAACTAATATGCTTTCTCAAATAATATTTTCTCCTGCCCAGTGGAAAAAATGACTGATATCGATATAATTTATTTTCGGAAGACCTATAATATGTGGTCTCGTTATCTTCTAAAGTAACAATATAATACAATGGGTAATAACCATCCAAGCAAGTTGTTATTGATTCGTTCGGTTTAGATACAAGTTATGCTAGTATGATTGGCGGATTTACACAGGCAATGATGATTTAAGCAACCTTTCATTTCCTTTTGAGCTTGTTAATCGGACATTTGAGATTATCCGGCTCATATCTTGGCTATTTTCTGGTGATTTTTGCAGCCATGGCGTCGTTGGATCTCTTTTTGCCCTGAATGTAACACAGACCTGAACCTCATTTTCGGGAAACTCATCCTTGTATAAATCTGAGGTTGCGGTTAAAACAGAGCTCTCGGGAGTTTCGATGGGTGGTTTTGCCCCTCTCTGTCATTCTCTGCTGCCAATGATCTTTCAAATAAAAGTGTTTCCAATTGCAAAACCACCCTTAATTGATTGATTTATTACTCCCTCTGTTCCACTTTTTAGTGGCAATGAAGATTGTTGTTTGTGAAAGATGAATCAAACATTTTCCTCTTAAGCTAAAAGACTGTTTAGGCAGTTGGGCAAAAAATGACCTAAAGTAAGTGTGTTCTGCAACTCTAGACGAACAAATGAGGCGACGGAGAGGCATTGGGGAGTCTTTTAATGGTGGTTGTCCTCTCTCTGTTCTTCCGCTGATGATTTCCTTTTCAAAATTTCACCAAAACCACCATAGTTGAAAAAGGTCTAATCACATGTATTTCGAGCTTGTTTGGATTGCTGGCTTATATTATGTGTTGTTGAGCTATAAAATATACTTTCTCTAGTCCATATCAAAGTGAACTGAAGCACATTACCATTACTACTTCTCCTTCTTCCTATGAGGCTGTGATGATGACAAATGAAGTTGTCTAGTGTTGGGTCGGCGCCTATTGGAGCTTGCACATATCTTGGCTGGGCGATCCGGTAAGGCATTTCCATTGTTTTGCTAACTGAGGTCTGCAGCCATGGTGGTTGCTTTGTCTCCTTTTTGCTTGACTTTATCTCACAGATCTGAGCCTCAAGGAAAAGACCTGTTTCCGTTTTTGCAAGTAATTACTTGTGAGCCCCTTTTTGATTGGTTAGCTCATAATGAGGCAGCAGAGACAGTAATGGGATTTCTATTCAAGGGTGGTTGCCCTTCTCTCTGCTTTGCCTATGATTCTTCCATTTTTGAACAAACCAACAGCCCTTAAAAAAGAGAAAGAGAGAGATGAATACCCGCTAGTTTTCTGTTGTTATCTTTTCTTCCTCAATTGAGGGTTCTGGACGGTTTATTGTGTTCTTGAGCTTAGCTCTGTTTTTAAACAACTTCTCTAGTCCCCCACAAAGGATTGGGGTATGGTCTATGTACCCTTGCTAGCTTTTAATTATAGGATGGGGCTGTGATAATAACAAATGAAGTTGTATAGAGTTGGGTTGGGCATTGGAGCTGCACGTATCTTGGCGGGGCTACCCAGTAAGGTATTCCACTTAACAACTGAGGTCTCCAGCCATGGCGATTGCTTTGTCTCCTTTTCTCTGGTTTTATAACAAATCTGAGCCTTAGGAGAAAGAATAAGCCGAAAGATGCTTGAAGTCTTGTGAATTCCCTTTTGTTAGGTCAGCCTAAAAAAGGCAAGAATGAGGCAGCAGAGAGTATGGGATCTCTATCAAGGGTGGTTGGCCTTCTCTCTATGCTTTACTTGTGATTCATATCCTCCATTTCGCAAAAACAAACACACCCTTCTAAAAGAAAGAGGACAAGAAGAGTACACTATGAGTTTTCTGGTTTATTTGCAGTTTGCACCCTTAAACATGTCATAAAGGGAATATACACCACTATACTACAACAACAACTATAAAATGACTATGAAAACTATTAAAGAGGCAGTGATGATTTCTGGGCTAGCAAGATTTCGGGCATGGAGAGTACCCAACCCATACCTTGGCATGACAACACGGTATGGCCTTAAATTGGGGTCCACATAATCACACATGCAATCTGCTTGGTCAATTCCTATGGCATGGTTGGCTTCTCTTTTTCCTCGTCACTACACAAATCTGAGCCTCAATTTGCTAAAGAAAAAAGGGAAAATGATCAAATTTGCCCCTTTACTATGCATAAGGGGAAATATCTTTTCCATGATCAAAGTGGGAGATATTGAGGTCTTCTCGTTTTAAGCTCTCATATAAGCAAATTCCATCTATTAGGTTTGCCCAGAAATAGAGAGAATGAGGCTGCAGAGAGTATGGGATTTCTTTCAAGGGTGGTTGCCCCTGTCTGCTTTGCCTATGATTCTCCCCTTCTCAACAAACCAACAGCCTTTAAGAGAAAAAAAGAGCAACATAGTACTTCAGTTTCTGGTTTTCTGGATGAAATTTCCCCAATTTTCAAGCTTACCACAACAATTACGCCGCCTTCAGATCTTCAGTATGGTCCCCCCCCTTGCCTCAGTGTATTGGCTCTTTTGCATATTTCTTGGATCTCTTCCCGTTTTCATCTTGATTGTATCTCGAAAATGGAAAGTGTTCCATTACGATGCATTCTGCTACAGAAAGGGGCTATGATGATGCTTATGTATCTTCTAGTTCTGGGCTGATTCATGGAAACATTGAGTGAACCGGACCTCGCATCTTGGGGTCGTGGGCAACCGTTGGCCTGTTGAGAACTCTCTCTTGTTGAACTCTCATCATGCAGTCTGGTGTTTTGTGCATCCATGGGCGAGACTGGCTTCTCTTTTGACATATCATTACATACATCTGAGCCACAATTTGTTGAAGAACACTAGTAGCATCTTGGACGCTTATTGTCAGTCATGCACGAGTTGAGGCAGGGCAGGGAGTATAGAGATTTCTTCAAGGTTGGTTTCCGCCTCCTCTAGCTTTGCCTATGAAATCTTAGCTTTCTCAACAACACAACAGCCACTTCAAGAAAAAAAAAAAAGGAGACAAAATATCTTCAATCTCAACTTCAGTTTCTTGGTTTCTTAGGGTCCTGTTGTTGTGATACATACTCAAAAACCAAACACAAAACTATACTACTTCAGTTAACTTGTTTCTTCAGTCTGTCTCCTTTATGGCTTTGGAAACTCATAAAAAGGCAGTGATGATAACTTTTTCTAAATCTGGGCTATCCAGTTGGGCATGGAGACGATCCAATCCGTATCTTGGCGTGGCAATCCAGTATGGCTGTGATCGCTTAAAGTGTCTACCTGGCATTATATGCTACCTGTGATAAGAGTTTTCTTCTCTCACACACGCAACCAATGTTTTGCAGCCATGGCGTGGTTGACTTCTCTTTTGCCTTATCATACATATATCTGAGCTCATTTGCTAAATGATAGTGATACTTTTTTCTACATGTCTTCGTGTATCGCTATTAGTATATTTTTTCTATGCTTGTATATGGAACCTTTTTGCATACAAGTGTTTGTTACCCGGCTCGGCGGTAATGTGTTGCAATCTTTTTATCGCGAATAGCTGCAAGAATGAGGCTTTGAGTGATTATGTTTGTTATGTTTCTAGTCTCCTCATCCATTGCAAGTACTTAAAAACTTGACAGCTTGGAAGAATCATAGGGTGCTAGCAATGGTACTACTGTCTATAACTTTCTTTGTTTTGTCTTATGGTTTTAATGAACTTTATGCGTATCTTCTAAATTTTTTGCTCTTTGTTGCTGCCTTGGCTGGGAGATTGTACCTTGGAAGCAGTTGTACAAGATGTAGACAGCTTGTTTGGAGTCCAGGTGAAGGATTCAATGTCTTCAAACTTAGTAACACAATACAATCACTCTGATTGTTTGTTAGCTCTATCGGCGGAGTCTGAAATCAACACGTAAGTGCTTTGTCATCGAGTTTGTGATCAACACCTAACATTTTTTTTCCATTCAAATATTGCCATTTTGTTTTGATTATTTTTTGCTCTTATATTAATGATGGACACAGGTTCACATGTCCCACATGGTGTCAGTCATTTACTTGAAATTTGGTCCAAATGTCTGAAAAATTGCCTCTAGATTCTCCCATAGAACAGTTTTTGGGTTAGAGTAAAACAATAGGAAAAAAAAAAGAAAAAAAAAAAGAAAAAAAAAAAAACCACAAAGAAACTCACAAGTGAAAAGTCGGCGCAAAGAAGAGGTTAGCCCAGAAAACAAAATGAGGCTAAACAGAGAGTTTTGAGATTTTCTCACAAGGGTGGTTGCCACCTCTCTCTGTTAAAAACAACCATGCCTTTTTTATCTGATACTGTACAAGCAACACCCTTGGATTCTTATTAATTTCCTGGAAATTAATTGAATCATTGTAACCAGGAAAACATACATACATACGTACTACTACTATATAATATATATATATAGCAATTATTCTGGCTGGCTTTCTGTTACTGTACTCTCTCTATGTTGGTTTTATTTTATCCAAACAATTGAGGCAGTGATGATAATGATGATGATTCTGGGCTAACCGGATCAGGCCTTGAGATTATATGATCCGTATCTTGGCTTGGCAAATCACACTGATTTTGCAGCCATGGCGTTTCCGGCCTTTCTCTCTTTGACCTCCGCTCTTTGACATTCTGAGGCCTCTAATGAATACAACTTTTGATTCACATACGTTAAACGGAAAAATGTAGCCAGATTATAACCTGGTGTTTTTTCATCCATAAACAATAGAGGCAGTGATGATGATTTGTTTGAGTTCTGGACTATTACAGTCATTTTGCAGATCTGAGCCTCTAAATCATAATCTAACATCATTTAGATTCATGTTAATTCACTTTAATGATGGACACATCGTAAAATAATTTGAAGTTTGACAATAGTTTAAATCATAACAAAATTGTTTAACTAAATAAATGAACAATTTGACTTGCTGATTTTACATGTAATTTATCATATTTCCTTTGCTATATTTCATCAGAAATAATAGATATGCAAATCTCATTAGTGATAATGAATTGGTTGACCTAAGCTTAGTGTAAAATGAGAGCTTAAAAGGTGATATTTATAAAATGAATAAATATCGATACATATTTTAAAATAGTATAGCAAACAACAGAAAATACCGAGTAAAAAATCAAACAATTTATCAAGAAAATATCGAATTATAGTGAAATGCTACCTCGAAAGTTACCATTTACCTAAAAAGGAGCAAGAATATTAATGGGTTCCCCATTGAGTCAGACATTTACTTGAAATTTGATCCAAATATTTGATAAAATCAAGAATTTTTTGTTGTAATCCTCTGAAGAGTTCAGTCAAGACCACAATATATTGTTAGAAATAAGTGCTCTCTCCTTTAGTTTTAATTTTTGATTTAATGATGTTTTGAAAAATAATTTATAAAATAGATATTTAATGTTGAGATTAATACACAAAATAAGTTTATCTCCTTTTCTTGAAATATCAAAAGTAGTAGATACTTAATGTTGAGATTAAAACACAAAAAAAATTATCATCCCTTCCTTTTTTTAAATGTCTAAAAGTATCTCTAAAAATGTAAAATTTATTTTTAAAAATAAATGGCAACCATAAGTAAAAAACGAAGTCAACACAATGGCAAACATAAAACTAGATACTATAATTTTTGTGTTATGTTATTAATTTCACCTATCATAATGAAGGAAAGAATAGGTGATTACATAAAGAGCTTCTTGAATTCTTTTTACTAAATAATAAGTCATACAATTGGAAGAAAATAAAAATGATTATACCTCAAATCTTGTTATCAAGTGAGATTTTCGTTCATTATTTAAACATATTATACAAACTAATACTTCCAAATCGGGAAAAAAGAATAATACTATTTTTTTTTTACTTTGTTTAAAGAAAAAGGAATGATTTTTTTTTTGGTAACACTTTAACTTTTCACGTGATATATTTAAGATAATAAGATTAATAAATATTTTGATATATTTAACATAATTTAATTTGAAATCATAAGATTAAAAATTTTGTTTGTTTACATAAATTCTATTTCAAGTCAAAGTAACGGATAAGAATAACAAGTTGTTTGTGCTTTTACATTTTTTTAAAATAAAGTATATCCATTAGACATAAAGAATTCAGCCACTTGAAGAGTGGGTTATAAAACAAGGAAAAAGGGAAAAGTTTAAGGTGGAAATAGAAGCAAAGAAAAGGTTAGCCCAGAAAAGAAAAAAGAGGCAAAACAGAGAGTTTTTGGATTTTTTTAACAAGGGTGGTTGCCCCTCTCTTGTTTAGCCAATGAATGATTTTTTAGAGATGAAGCAACAACCCTTGAATTCATGTTAATTTCCTGGGAATTATTGGAACATGCATGCCATACATACATACAACAAACATACATATATTCCTCAACTTTCCAATTCTACATCTATGCCATTCTCTTTTTGTTAATTAATTACTCACTCTTTGTTGGTTTTTGATCTATTGAGGCTGTGATGATGATGATGATGATGATTCTGGGCTGACCGGATCGGGCTTGGAGATTATGCGACTCGTATCTTGGCTTGGCAAATTTTGCAGCCATGGCGTGGTCGTCTCTCTCTTTGTTCCGATCTCTTTGCAGATCTGAGCCTTTTGGACACATGCATGTTTTCTGGGAAATGACTGAATTATTGAACATGGAAAATTAAACCTTTTCTTCAACTTCAACAACTATGGTTACAACTCTGTTTCTTCTGTGTTTTGTTGATTTTTTTGATCCAAATAATTAGAGGCGATGATGATTTCTTTGGATTCTGGGCTAATCGGGTCGGGTATGAAGATTATACGACCCGTATCTTGGCTTGGCAAATTTTGCAGCCATGGCGTGGTCGGCTCTCTTCTACCTCGATTTCTTTTGCAGATCTGAGCCTCTAAATTCATAATTAATAACTTTTGGATTCATACAAAACTTTTGCTGGAACATTCAAAACTCGTATTTGTTTGTTTGTATTTTGTATTTTCTCATTTTTGATCCAGAAAACTGGGTTGAGATGATGAAGATTCATCGTCCCAACCCGCAACTTGGCTTAGCAAATCACGAGCTAGATTCGAACCCGAACGCCAAAATTTGCTTATAATCTGAACAATTCCTATAGTTAATCTGAACCATAAATATCAACAAGTCTTAACCTTTGAAAGTAAATCAAAACTTCACTTACCTATTCATTCTTAATCAAAATGTTTGATTCAAATCAAATTGCAAATAAATTGTTATGAAACTATAATAATTATTACATTTCATATGAAAAGCAGGACAACAATTTCAAAATAACTAATTTCAAAACAATCACACACGAGCCATGACCACTTTGTTTAGATGATTATTATTTATTATATTTCATAATGAATCATATTGGATTATATCGTATAAAAATAATAAATTCAATAACTATTATATTTAAACTAATAATACCATACGGTGGTAATGTTGCTTATCTTCCTATTCTCTTAATATTATATTGTTATTTATATTTTTGAAAATATTATACAAATAATAATAATAATAAAATAGTAAAAAATATGTAATGCAGATGTACCATAATTTAATATTTATTATTTCGTTGTATTGTATCATAATATAATACATTATTTTAATATATATTATATAATATTTAGATAATTATATTATTTTTCGTTATTACATAATGTTATATAATTTGATTGATAAATTTTAAAAAATTTGTAGAGTACAAGATAAATCTATTATAAAAATATATGATAATGATAAAATAGAATTATTTTTTAATAATAAGTGAAAGATAAAATAAAAAAAATGTTAAGATAAAGCCACAATCATACCAATGATGGTTACGCAAAATAGATTTTTTATTGTTTATATAACGATGAATTTAATTAATATAATATAATTAAAATAATAATAAAAAATAATTATATTTAGATTAATAATACAATATAATGAATAACAAAATTGACAAACAATGTCTAAATAGTGTAAATGTAATAAAAAAATTAAAAATAATGTTGGGTTGGAAGTCCACAACACTAAAATAGGATTTGGTTGGAGATGGTCTTACAGTAGAAATCCAAAAAGCTCAGAGAAAAGAGAATGAGGTTTTGCAGAGAGTTGAAGACAAAACTTTAAAGGGCTGTGCTGCTTCCTCTCTGCAATGCCTGTGATTTCTATTTTTGCTGTGAAAAAACGATAATTTCAGCAGCATTTTTGCAGCTAAATACCGAACTAACGACACCTTTGCTAGAATAATAATAATAATAATAATTGTTGCGAAAAACTGAGGCTGTGATGATGATGTACTCTGTTTTTTTTTTCTCTGTGCAAATTGATAGTGCAGGAGAGCATTCGGACCCGTATCTTGGCGGGGCAACCCGGATAGAAGGTGACCTAGAAACCGGTGGTTGCAGCCATGGCGGTGATTTGAGGCTCTCTTTGCTGTATTGCGTGGTATTTCAGTGCTGAGGTCCTTTCTTGATTTTTCTTTAAATTTCATCAGCGCTGAGACATAGTTTTCCCATAAAAGGAAATAAAGCTTAGTCCAGAAAAGTTAAAGGTCATAGACGGAAATGAGGGTTGCGGAGAGTAGAGGGAAAGTTCAAAGGGCTGTTGCTCCTCTCTGCAATACCTGTGATTTCATTTTTGTTGTGAAAAAAAGAATCTTTAATAGCCCTTCTGCAGTTAAACAGCAATATGCTTGTTCTCTCCAATTTCTCAACTTTAAAGGGATAATCAGTAGTAGTAGTAATGGTTGTTGCGAAAATTATGAGGCTATGATGATGATTTTTTTCTTTCTCTGAGCAAATCAATAGTACAGGAAAGAAATGGACTCATATCTTGGCGGGGCTACCTGGATGGCAGGTTACCTTGCAACCGGTGCTTGCAGCCCTGGCGGTGATATTAGTCTCTCTTGCCATGTTGTAAGTATTACAAATCTGAGCCTCAATGTTTCATTTGTACAGTATTGGAAACAATCTTGTTAACTCCACAAGGTAGGAGTGAGATAACGCTAGGTTGTTGTTATTGCAGCTGTGAAATTCGCAGGTCGAAAAACACATGACTATTTCTCTTTTAAAGGAAAAAAAGCTTAGCTCAGAGACGAATAATGAGGTTGGGTCAGAGGGGTAAGGGACCCTTCAAAGTGCTGGTTGTTCTCCTCTCTGCAATACTTTTGATACCTTTTCAACTGTGAAATAAATATGAATTCAACAGCTCTTTTCAGTTAAAACAATTACCAAACAAACCCTTAATCTTTGCTTGTTCTCTCGAAATTCTCAACCCCAAATAGAGAATCAATAGTGGTAGTAACAATAATAATAATAATTGTTGCAAAAATTTCCGAGCTAATGATGATTACTCTTTTCTTCTTGCCATCTGAGCAAATAATCACTGAGTGGCGGGAAAAGGGGATTGTGTACCTGTATCTTGGTTGGCACCGATGAAGGTTAGTCCCTGGCAAAACGTGCTTGCAGCACTGGCGATGATTCCAGTGTATCTTGCCGTATCGTAAGTATTACAAATCTGAGCCTCAATGTTTGAATTTGCTTAGGGTCTACTGAAAATCGCCTCTTGACCTCCACAAGGTAGAGGTCAAATTATACTGGGTTGTTGTTGTTGCAGTTGGGAAATTCGCAGGTCTATTTTGATTTCCCATAAAAAGCAAAAAGCTTAGCGTCGAAAGTAAAAGTTCAGAGACTAAGAATGAGGGTTGCAGAGAGCAGAGGGGAAGTTCAAAGGGCTGTCGCTCCTCTCTGCATACTGTGATTTGAAATTTCATGTTGCTGTGCGAAAAAAGAAACGCAACCTCTCCTTGTTGGCATTAAACAAGACACATGACGGCTTAAGTCTTTGCTTGTTCTCTCCAAATTCTCACACCCAGTTATAATAATAATTGTTTAAAAAATTCTGAAGCCGTGATGAAGATTGTCTCTCTTTGAGCAATCAATATGGGCGGAGAGCAAGTGATCGGCGTATCTTGCGTGGCAGACCGGAGTATCTTAAAACACTTAGGGGGGATATGTAAGAAGTTCCTAAATGCCTTTTAATATTGTGGTTTTAAAGGTGTCACGTGGAAAGTTAGAAGTCAAAGTGTTGCCAAAAAAGGAAAGAGACATTCTAAAGGGAAGACAAAGATCTGAGCCTCACTTTCTCCATCGGTTTAGGTCTTTTTTATTTTTTTTTAATGAACTAAAGTCAAAACGCTTCGAAGGGAAAGAAGGAGTGCACAGAAGTTAGGGATTTTTTCATTGACGGGTGGTTGCTCTCTCCCTGCTCAGGCAATTATTTTCTCCATTACTGTAAGAACGCCAAGTCCCCAACAACCCTTTTATCAATTTTAATGAAGGGAGTAATATTAACAATTTGTTTGGATGGTTGTTTACATATCATTACAAATGGTTTCTATATACCCTTTCATGCTATGCCATCTCTTTTCTCTAATGCTTCTGCCGGAGCATTGAATGCTGGTGTTGGAAGCTGTGTGGTTGAGGATAACCCGTGGCTTGAAAGAGGCAGTGATGATTTTGTCAATTTATAATATCCTTCTGAGCTGATTAATCAGGCATTTGAGACCATCCGGCCTGTATCTTGGCGGGGCATGCTCCCAGACTTTCTGGTGGTTGTTGCAGCCATGATGTTGTTGGACTCTCTTGTTGCCCAAGCTTAACACTGATCTGAGCCTCACTTTGTCTTATCAATTGGGAAACTATTATTAGGGCTTATCATGGTGTGGTAACTTTCTCTTTTTTAAAAAGGGAAAAGGATCAAATATGTCATTGAACTTTGAGAAAAGACTCATTTGTGCCATCCATTAAAAATTTGGCTCATCTCTGCCATTTCCGTTTACGAAAAGGCTCATCCATGCCTAATTCTAATATTTAATTGACAAAGTTTTGCTACTTTGCAAAACATTTTATTAGCACGTGGGCAACTTAGGATTCGCATTCATTTATTAAATCATTTTTTAATAGGAGAAGACTCAAATATACCACCAATGACCAAACTTTGAGAAAAAGGGTCATTTAGTCGTCCATTTCCTTCCTTAAAGTCAAGGGCAGTGGCTGATACTTGTAATTGGGCCTATTCACACAAGTTTCTAAGACGCTATTATTAATTATTTCCTCATTTCCCTCCAGGCGTTTAGGGGCATCCCTGCCATATCTTGGCTTGGCAAACACCGGAATGGTCTGTGATTGGGGGTTTCTCTTTCACGTGCAATCGGTTCTATTGCAGCCATGGCTTGGTCGTCTTCTCTTTGCCTCGTCAGAACGATATCTTGATCCTCATTTTCACAATTTCTCTTTTGTACGACCGCGACTCGCGGGAATCGAGACACGCAACTCTCTTTAATGGAAATCTTCATTGGCCATCGTTTTTCAAAGAGAGTTGTGATTTTCCTCCCTTCTCTAGTGGTCTGTAAGTCTGTGTGGAATTCTTTTCACAGGAGATAACAACATCATTTTAATGCAACCAACGATTGGGTCTTCAATTGAAGGTTGTTCTCTGGATTTGGGGTTCTTCAGTTTTATGTGTTAGACTGACGTGATAACCAACTACAACTTTATTTCTGCTCAACGGATGAGGCTTTGGGGGATCAGATGATTCTCAGAGTGGATATAGCGATCTTCGAACATGCAGTGCTTTTCTTTTTCAACTTCTAACCACGCAACCTTTAGTAATGTTTCTTCTGGGGCATATTACATTATTTAGATGTCTATGTCCCAGTTGTCGTGATTTGTCTTCACTGGCTGTTCCAAAGCAATGATCTCAAAAAGGGAGCTAAATAACAACAGGCATTAGATTTTTGTAACCTGTATCTTGGCATGACAACTTGAATATCTGTATTTGTTTGTAGGCATGGCAGGTTTCCAGGAATTCTAGTGCTCCAGATACAAGTCTGAGCCTCCAGTTGAGAGCAAAGCATTAACATAGTAATAGTAGTACTTGGGCCCTCTGTCTGATTTATGAGCTTAATTCAAATTATCCTAATATCTTGAAAATTGTGCAACCATTTTCTCGAAGTGGCAGTGATAATATTTGCTTATCTGCGCTTTGGGAATAAAGACAATCAGACCCGTATCTTGCCTTGGCAAACCCCAGTTGCTATGTGATTTAAGGCCTCTCTTTCACATGCAACCAGTACTTTTGCAGCTGCGGCATGCTCTCTTTCTCTACTCCCTTTAATAGGTCAGATCTGAGCCACAAATTTGCAAGTAGTTCTAGACATTTGTGTGGTGGAAACCAAGTCCATTTCACTTATTTTAAAATCCAGCTCAATGAGGCATCATGAGAAACACAAACTTTTTATTTATTATTCATTCATTCAGTGTTGGTAGCAAGACCACGTTTTTTTGCTTCTGCATGGCTGCATGAACACCTAAACAGCGAGAATCATACTAGAAAAAGGTGAAATTGAGGCAGTGATGATATTGTTCTTGGCAAACAAAAGCTAAGTTGAGCATAGCCTAGAAAGGAAGAAGAATGAGGCATCTGAGAAATTGGGACTTTCTGAAAGGGTGGTTGCCCCTCTCTGCTATGCCAGTGAATTCTCCGTTAATGGACCATAAAAACCAACAGCCCTTCGAAATAAACAAGAAAAAACAAAAAACCTTCATACCAAACACAACCCTATACTCTTCTTGCTCTTCCTATTTCTTCTCTCTTTGTGCTGCTAATGTTGTAAAGGGGCTATGATGATTGTTGCTTCTTTTCTGGTTATATTCAATCATGGCAATTGAGAAAATATCCTACCCGTATCTTGGCATGGCGACCTGGTTAGGCTTTGAAGAGCAAACTGGTGTCTGCAGCCATGGCGGCTTCACTCTTCTCTTGTTCAAGTACAGCAAATCTGAGCCCTCAATAACCCATTACTACAACAACATATCCGGAAGTGGTGTGGGGAAAGATGGTGTCTGTGCAGCCTTTACCCCAACCCATTCGGGTCGGAAAATCCATTACGGATTTCCAATGAAATTTCAACTCTGAAGAATGAGGCGTCAGAGAATGGGATTTTCTGTAAAGGGTGGTTGCCCATCTCTGCGTTGCCAGTGATTTCCCCATTAATGGACCAAAAAAACCCAACAGCCCTTTGAATTAAACAACAACAACAATAAAAACTTTATACCGAACACACCCTATACTACTCTTCCTCTTTCTCCTCTTTTTGTGCTGATAATGTTTTGAAGGGGCTATGATGATTGATTGCTTCCTTTCTGGGCTATGTTCAATCATGGAAATTGAGAAAATATCCGACCTGCATCTTGGCAGGGCAACCTGGTTAGGGCTTTGAATAGATAACTGGTGTCTGCAGCCATGGTGGTGTCGCTCTTCTCTTTTGCTTTGTCCAAATACAGCAAATCTGAGCCCTCAATAACCCATTCGGGTAGGATAATCATTTTTTGGTTTGCTTTGAAATTGCAACTTTGAAGAATGAGGCGTTGGAGAAATTGGGATTTTCTGTGAAGGGTGGTTGCCAATCTCTGCTGTGCCAGTGACTTCTCCATTAATGGACCAAAAAACCCAACAACCCTTTCTCAAATAAACAAAAAGAAAGCAAATTGAAAAACCTCATCCAAATTCCAAACACCCCCTCTATATTCTTCTTGCTCTTCCTCTGTCTCGTTGTGCTTCTGCTGTTACTATTGCTTAAATTGGCTGTGATGATTGCTTGCTTCCTTCTGGGCTATGTTCAATCATGGCATTTAGAGAAGATCAGACCCGTATCTTGGCAGGGAGATCTAGTTCGGTTTTGAATAGCAAACTGGTGTCTGCAGCCATGGCGGTGGCACTCTTCTCTTTTGCTTTGTTCAAATCTGAGCCTTCACTAACCCATTCGGGTTGGAGAACCCATTACGGGTTTGCGTTTAAATTTCAGCTCCAGCTCTGAAGAATGAGATATTGGAGAAACTTGGATTTTCTGTCAAAGGGTGGTTGCCCATCTCTGCTTTGCCAGTGATGTCACCATTGATTACCATAAAACCACTAGCCTCCTTTAAAATAAACAAGAAAGAAAAAAGAAAAACAAATTGCAAACTTCATCCAAAGACATTCTATACTGTTTCACCGTCTCTTTGTGCTGCTGTTGCTAATGATGTTGTATAGGGGTTGTGATGATTGCTTGCTTCATGTCTGGTCTTTCTTCAATCATGGCATTGCTCAAAGTTTCATTACAAATATGTTGTCAAAATATTTAATATATCTAATAGATCTTTCATTAAAAATATTTACAGCACTAATTGCAGCAGTATTATATAGTTCGTGCTTAATTCTACCGTAGGTTGCCGACGTGGCGATGTGGTGACTGGCAAGTGTAATTGCAGTAAATTCACTGTAAGTGAGATTACAACATATTTTTAGATATTAATGTAAAAAATATTCATCATATTTTATTACGTCAGAAGTATAAAAAATAATCTCAATTGTTGCATGTCACCACAAATTTATGTTGCTCGGATTCTCCAAAAATGTCGTTGCACTCATGTTGGATTCTCCGAAAATACACTATTTTTGGAGTATCCGACACACACCCTTCAATGTTTTTGAATCCGAGCGAAATAGTCACAAACAATAGCATGGTACATCTCTGCAAGAAGGGCTAAAGGGAATCTAGATATTAGTACGTTGCATAACTACAAGCTTTTTCCTCGACAAAAGTAACAATGGAGATTGAGCCCAGAATGAAGATGAGGCCAACAGGGGCAAAAGGGACTTCTAGGAGGGCAGTGTCCCCTCTGTTTGGCCTATGATTTCTTAACTAACAAAACTAACAACCCTCTTATTCTTCCTTAGCTCGAGGAAACCCAGCAAATTCTGGCGCCTTCGCCATTAGGCATTATTGAATTCTTTAGTCCAAAAATTTCTACAATTTCTTAAAATCCATGGAAGAGTGAACTTCTTCTGAAAGAGGCTGTGATGATTATTGTTTATCGGCATTTACAAAAATGGTCTTTTTTTGAGGCCACTTTAAATTCCGTGCTCATTTCCTTTTGGGCATAGAGACATCCTGACCTGTATCTTGGCTTGGCAAACACCAACAAGGGCTGTGATTATAGGCTTCTCTTTCACAATCCAATTGGTTATTTTGCATCCATGGCATGGTTGCCTTATCTTTACCCCAATAGAAAATTGAGATCTGAGCCTCATTTTCCAAATTTCCTTCCTAACAACCTGGGAATAGAACACGAGACCTTCTTTGATGGAGAGAGATCAATAACACCATCTTTATGCGACCGTTGATAGTTTTCAATGGTAATTTACTCTGGAATTGGTATTCTTTAGTTTTATGTGTTAAGACTGACGTGATAACCAACTACGCCACCACAAAGTGATTCTCGATGTGGATGACCATCTTTAACATGCCAATGATTTTTTTTATGCTCTAAACCTGAGAACCCTTGTTTATGTATATTTCTGCATTTGTACATGTGGATTTGTGCTTATTAATTCAAGCATCTTAGCTTTGTCCTCACTGGCTGTGTTCCAAAGCAATGGACTCGGAAAGGGAAACAATTGGGCTGTGATGATAGTGTCTGCACTCTGCTGAGCTAAACATAATCGTGCATTAGATCTTTGTTGCCTGTATCTTGGCATGGCAACTTGAATATCTGTGAGTTGCAGCCATGGCAGGTGCCAGAAAACTCAATGCCCCAGATAAACATCTGAGCCTCCAGTTTTAAGCAAAGCATTAACAGTGCTACTAGTAGTAGTACTTGGACCTCAATCTGGTTAATAAGGCTTAATCCGAAGTATCCTAATTTCTTGAAATTATGCAGCCATTTTCTCAAAGTGGCAGTATGATATTTGCTCATCTGGCTTCAGGATAAAGACAATCAGACCCGTATCTTGGCTTGGTGAACTGCAGTTGCTTCGTTATATTTGCAGCCATGGCGTGGTCTCTTTCTCTTTTCCCCATTAATAGCCCAGATCTGAGCCTCAAATTGCAAGTAGTTGTGGACATTGTTTGGTGAAAACCCGTTTTCACTTATTTTGAAAGCCAGCTCATAAATGAGGCATCAATGAGAAATGGGAATTGTTTATTTATTTATTTATTTAGTTGTTCATTCAGTCAGTTCTGCTACTGATGGTTCTCTTTTCTTGCTGCTACATGGCTGTGTGAACACCAACAGAGAGAATCATACTAGAAAATTGAGGCAGGATGATATGGTTCTTTGTAGCCCAGTTGCCAGTTTAGGGCAGCAAGAGATGGTTCAGTAGACGTCAGGGCGACCCAGTTACGGCTTTGAATAGCAAACTGGTGTCTGCATCCATGGCGGCATCACTTCTCTCTTTTGCTTTGTTCAGATATAGCAATTCTGAGCCCTCAAATGAAATTTCAGCTTTGAAGAATGAAGCATCAGAGAAATTGGGATTTTCTGTAAAAGGGTGGTTGCCCGTCTCTGTTTTGCCAGTGATTTTTCCATTGATAACCAAAAAATAACAGCCCTTTTAAATAAACAAAAGGGAAAAAAATGTCATCCAAACACACCTCTGTACTCTTGTTGTTCTTCCTCTCGTCTTCTTGTGTTGCTGTTGCTGCTGCTGGTGTTGTAAAGGGGGCTATGATGATTGCTTACTTTCCTTTTTGGGCTATGAAGCTGTGTTCAATTATAGCATTGAGAAAAACCTGCATCTTAGCTGGGCGACCCGGTTATGGCTTTGAATAGCAAACTGGTGTCTGCATCCATGGCTGTGGCGTTCTTCTCTTTTCTTTGTTAAGAATTACAACAAATCTGAGCCCTGAATAACCCATTTTATGATCTTCCATGGTGAGTCTATTCCCTGGTTGGAAAACCTATTGCGTGTGTTGAAATTTCGGCTCTGAATTCAGAATTAGGGAGAAAATGACAAATCTCTTTATGTTTGAGGGTATGTCCAAAATAGTCCCTTAAATATGCACTTAACAATTTTGGTCCTTGAAGTTTTCCAAAAGTTAACACCTAACCAATTTGCGCATTGAGATTATCCAATCTGTATCTTGGTGTGGTGACCCGGTATGGCTTGTGATTGCTGCTTCTGTCTCTTGCATGCAACCGGTGATTGGCTTATGTTTCGCTTTTGTCATAACATACATCTGAGTCCCATTTGCTTGAAAAGAAAGAGAGGGAAAGAATATTTCCATGGTTCAATTTTGAGCTATGTTGAACCTGCGATTTTCTACTACAAGCTATAAATCATCTTGCTGTATAATCTTATTTGTTCGGTATCAGCAAAGCATAGCCTAGAATGAAAGAAGAATGAGGCATCAGAGAGATTGGGAATTTCTGTAAAGGGTGGTTGCCCTCTCTCTGCCCATGATTTCTCCATTGATAACCAAAAAGACCAACAGCGCTTCGAAATATACAAGAAAATAAATAAACAATAATAATACTGTGAGAGATGATACTCTGTGTGGATGACCATCTCAGACGTTCTGGTGATTTCTCTTTGTGTTGAACTTCTCCGTGTGGATGGCCATCTCTGACATTCTGCTGACTTATTTTTGCTTTTATTTTAAACTAGACGACTGTTTATGCATATGCATATTTCTTGTGTATCTAATGCAATGTGCATATGTTTCGGTTGTCGGTCCTCACTGGCTGTGTTTCAATGCAATGCAAACAGAGTTACATGTTCATAATGCCAGCAAGTGGAAACAATGAGGCTATGATGATAGTTTTGCTGAGCTCTTTGAGTCGGGCATTAGAGTTCTGTAGCTGCTGTGGCGGGGCAATCTGAATTTCTGGAAATTTGCAGCTATGGCTGGGCACAAAGAACTCAAAGCCCGAAGACATAATCTGAGCCTCTTGCATCATTTCTCCATTACCAAAACCAACAGCCCTCTTCTTGTCCTTTTCCTTTCTTCACTATAGAAAACAGAGGGAGCATTAACATCATCAGCAGCAGCAGTAGTAGTTGGACCTCATTCTGATTTATGAGCTCAGGTCCAAAGCATCTCAAATTCCCCGAATCCTATGCTACCAGAATCAACGAGGCAGATGATATTTGCTTATCTTGGCTTAAAAAAAGGCTGTTCGGGTTTACAGACAAGTAGATCTGTATCTTGGCTTGGCAAAAACCCATGATGGTATGTGATTTGAGACTCCTTGATCACATGCAACTGGTTCTTTTGCAGCCATGGCGTTGTCTCCTCTCTCTCTTTGACCATTCATTAGTAGCCAGCTGCGAGTGTCAAAACTGCCAGTAATTCTTCTGGACATTGTTTGATGGGAAAATCGTTAAATGAGACATCATCGATGAGAAATGTGAATAATTTATTTTTTGATTCGGTTTTTTGCTGGTAAGGCCAAGATGTAATATCTTGCTGGAAATAAGTGACAGCGGCTAGCTCTTTCTTGTAACTCTAGCTTGAGAAGATGCACATAAATAATTATCTTTTACTGCTATTGATTCTCACCGTGCTGCTTTGTGGCTGCATTAACGCATAAACAGCGAGAATCACACTCCAATAAGAAAAGAAGTGAATAATCGAGGCAGTGATGATATGGTTTTTTGACAAATAGCAAAATTTGTTTGCATTGAGATGATAAGACTCAGCAACTTCGCAGGGCAACCTGCTCTAGGTTGCAGCCATGGTAGCTGTGATAAACTGATCTGAGCCTTATATCAAGTACCAGTAATTCACAATTCCTTTCTTTGTTATTTTTCCCTTTTTGCAAGATGGCAAAAGGAGTTGCTATTTTTCATTTGCATATTCTTTCTGGTCATAAATATTGCTCATATATTTTTAGTTTTGTTCTGAATTATAGTGATTTTTCATATCTCTTCTGCCAATGGATGCCCCATTTTGCTGTCTGCCCTTATCTGCCTTGAGTTTGACAAGGACTCGAGCATTGGCCTGTCTTAGCTCCCAGTGACCTGCTTGGAAAGACTTATCCGATCCGCAGCATGGGGATGTCTCCTCCTTAACTATGTAATGAACTCCTCGCTTTAGTCTGTTATTTTCCTACTTCGGGATTGGGTCGATAATAGTCATGGACCTAAAAGCGGATAGTAACAGTGGATAGATCACTTTTTTTTTTGTTAATTATGTCTTCCATGTTCATAGTGTTTGACTTGTAACAGCTACTTTGAGCTCGGTCAATAGTAGTGGTGGATCAAAGAGCATACTTTCTTGGGCTTGAACTTGTAATATCCCATTTTAGGCTTTACTTTTGTTGTAATTACTCTTACCTGTTATCTTGTGTTTTTTTAGGATTATAAGTTTACTCTTTGTATTGTTGGGCATGGCATTCTAAATTTAATATTGTGTTTCATCAAAATAATACAGTATAATGTAATCTTTGTCTTGTTAAAAATATATTTTCTTCCCAATATTTTATAGTATTGATTCTCCTTTACTTGAATGGAGAGTCAATCAAAAACCAGCTCTTTTTGATAATTGAAGAAAGCAAAAAAAAAGCTCAGAAGGGAGAGAATTAGGCTTGCAGAGAGTTTAAGGATTTTTCATTGAAGGGTGGTTTGCTTCTCTCTGTAACAATTCCAAACAACCCTTTCTTCTGTAAATTTGGAATTGTTCTTTTTTCATACAGAAATTTGCACAAATATGATCTTTTTTCTTTATGTTTCCACCGGAAAATTCAGTGTTGCCGTTGCTTGTGACTGGTGACTGGTGACTGGTGAGTATAATCAACGGCTACAAGCCCTAAGCTTCTTCCTCCAATTATGGTCAATTGAATTCGACCCGACGAGATGGGCTTTTCAAGTAAGGCCCAATTGATTAGGGCACAGTATAAGAAGCAGCATTAACATGAAAATAGCACAAATCTCATTAGTTTAAGTATGAGGCGGCAGTGAAAGCACAGAGAGGATTTAGGGAGTTTCAATGGGTGGTTTTGCCACTCTGTTATTCTCTGCTGCCGATGATCACTCAAAATGATTGCAAAAAACCACCCTTTTGGTGAACTTTCACTAGACCTTCCTCTGTTCCCAATTGCTGTTACCCCCTCAGTCCCAATCTATCAGGCTATGAAGATTTGAAAGAATTTGTCTTCTTTGGAAGATGAATCAGACATATATTTCCATTGAGCTGGAAAAAGATTGTATCTTGGCGTGGCAGTTCAGATGGGTCTGGTGAGAATGGAGGAGAAAGTATTCTTTTCTGTCTCATAAATCTAACTGAAGATTGCAGCCATGACGCTGTCTTTTTAAAAGCTTTTTGGTTTTGTCTGAGAAAAGGCGAATCTGAGCCTTATCTCATTAGTTTGAGTCTGAGGCTGTGTGAAAGCAGAGAGCTTTAGGGAGTTCCAATGGGTGGTTTGCCGCTCTCTTTTACTCTTTGATGCCGATGATCACTCAAATGATTACAAAAAACACCCTTCCATTTGTTACCCCCTCTGTTTTTTTTCTGTTTGCTACTTCCTACGTCTCAAATTATGTTCAATGAGGCAATGAAGAATTAAAGTTTCTTGTCTTCTTTGGAAGATGAAACAGACATAACTCAATTGTAGCTAAAAGACTTCCTATCCTTGTTGTGCGCAGCTCCATATGGGTCTCGTGAAACTGGAAAGATAAGCTCCATTTTTTTGTCTCCTTTTCATGTTTCAACTATTCTCCAACCAACCAAAAAAGCTTAACCAAACTTGTTGACTTTCGATTCTTTCTTTAAAAGAATAAAGGTTTTTTGGCTCAGGAATTGAATTCCTGAGTTTGACAGCCCATGGGTTCTTTTGCTATCAATTCTCCTATAAAAAATAGGCGTTCCTAAAGGTGCTTCTTGGATACGACTGTGCCTAAAAATGTTCGAATAGGAACTTAGGAATGTCAACTCCTATTTTTGAGTTTCTTTCTTTTGATAAATATGTTCCTTTTTGATACTTGAAACTATTTTTTTTCAATTATGATGAATAGGAAAGCTATTTTTCTGAGATAAGTGTGCCTTAATGTCATCCCTTGTTTTCTCTGTTTATGAACTCTGTATAGTAATCACAAAGCCTGTGCCCAAATGTGTTTCACTTTGTCTAGAAATCTAGGCATTTGAGTACTAACATGTATTTTTGAGTTACTTTGTTGCTGATATGCTTTAGTTTTCTTATAGGTGAAAGTTCATAATTTCGTCAACCTGACCTGTTCTAGTTTAAACTGTGATTTGATTGTTCATTTTTTAATATGCATCAATTTATGCAGGAGCTCTACAGTTTGTGTTGTTAGAATATAAGCCAAATCATAAATCTTTTTTGAGCAGGACAGTGTATTTATAAATTATATGGGAGTAAGATCATTTTTATAGTTAATGCAAATTTTGCAGTTATTGCTTGTTTTGTGGATACCACTAATTTTTGAGATTTTTTCCGTGGTCTTTTTTGGGAACACTAGTGATTGACCTAATTACCTAAACCGGAAGTCAATAGTTCTAGTCTATTCTGTGCATGAAGGGAATTCAATCCTAAATGATGAGTAATTTAAGTAAGCCATGGATTAACATCCAAATGAAGCTTTTTGTCATAGTTACTCTGATAGATGACCTCTATTGACTAGACTACTAAAGAAAGTTTCACTAGTTGATTTTATGCTTCATTTTGTCAAGTTCTTGTTCCTGCTCATGTATTATCTGTACAAGATGTGATACTTCCTGTTCTATATGTTATTCTTATCATCTAGGGAGTTATCCGTCTATCAATTTTGTTTACTTTTATGTATTTATGGCCTGAGAAATATTTCATTCATCCCCTAAATGGATATAATTGGCAGGTAAGGCATGGCTTGAACACAATCCCAAACTGAAGCTTTTTTTTTTGCATAGTTTACTCTCTGATAGCTGAGGCCCTCTATTTTAGACTGATCTTGTTCACAATTACTTATCTAAAAAAGTTTCAGGAAAGATCGTGGGAGGCAAAGAGGGTAAATGAGAATTGGTTGGAAGTGCGGGATTTTGGGGAACAACGGAACGAGGTAGTGCGTGGGGTAGTAAGCAGATGTAGTGAGGTTGTGTGTATGGAAGGGGATCGGGTTAGAGGGATTAGGAGCGTGCGGGGCGTCGGAGAGGCGGAGTGGAAAGAAAGGTGGGGTTGAAGGAAAGGTGTGTGTGGGGGAAAAGATTTGTGGAGAGGGGGGGGCAAAATGGGGGAATGGTAAGGAGGAACTTAGAGTGCGGGGGTGGAGGGAATGTTGAGGGGCTATAGTGTGGGATAGGGGATTAGAAATGGGTTAGTTGTTGGGATAGTGGGGGGGGATGATTGGGTAATGGGTGGATGTGGTGAAGCCGGGTGGGGGGCAGAGGATAGTGGAGCGGGGGGTGAGAGCAGTTGATGGGAGTGAAGGGAGGGATGGTAAGGATTGGTGGTTTTAAGGGTGGGGGGGGGAATGTGGGGTAGGCAGGGAGTGGGCAGAGACTTAGTTTCGTTAATGTTTGTGGATAAAGGAAACGAGACTTAGTGCGGTGTTGGTACTGGTGGTTGTAGCTTGGGGGGGAGGAGGTGTTGAGGTGGGAGTGAGGGGAGGGTCGAGTTAGGGGAGGGGAGTGGGGGGGTTAGGGGGGGGGGTAGGGAGGGAAGTAGGGAGTGGAGGGATTGAAAGGGCGGGTGAGGGCATGGCAGGTTAGGCTTCGTGGTGGTGGTCGAGCTAGGGGGTGTTGTTGGGGAATGGGGGGAAGTGGGGGATGGAGAGGGGGGGGGTTGGTGGGATGGATGGATGATGGTGGGTTGGAGGAGATGAGTGTGTGGTTTGCAGAGGAAAGGGTTTGAGGAGTGGATCAGTGTGTAGCTTGGGTTGAGGTAGAGTGTTGGGTCGTGGCTCGGGGGAAAGTTAGATCGGGAATTGAGGGTAGTATTGGGGAAGGGTGGGACTAGGAGGGGAAGATGTGGATGGGGTGTGAGTCTGCGGATGGGTAAATTGGGGTTGCTGTGAGGGTGGGATGGTGTAGATTGTGGGGGTGAGGTTGGTGTTAGTGAGGGGGTGGGGGGGGCTTGGGGCTAAGGGGGGAGGGGGGAAGGGGGTCGGAGGCGCGTAGAAGGGGTGGTTGGGGTGTGGGTGTGTGTATCTGGTGTATTAGTTAGAGGAAGCGTGCAGGTGACGGAATAGTGGAAACGATATATAGCTTTCGATTGAGAAAGGCTCCATAGGGGGGGTTGGTGTGCTAACGGGGTGGCGGGGGAGGGGGGGGTGGGGAGTTGGTTAAGGGGGTATTGGGTGTGGGGGTTAAGGAAAGAACCGGGCGTGGGGGAGTGGGGGGGGTTAATTGATCCGTGTGGGGGTTGAGGTCGGGTTGGTGGGTGGAGCGGGGATCGGGGATGATGAGGCCTCTATTAGCACTATCTTGTCACAATTACTTATCTAAAAGAAGTTTCACTACGTGAGTTTCTTGTTTTTGCTATGTATTATCTTTTAGGGGTTGTCTTTCATTGATAATGATCTTCACAAAAAGCATCTTTCTTTAGGGTACCCTGATAATCATAAATCACTCCTTCAATCAATTTGTTTACTCTGTGCATGTAGCAATTCATCCTAAATGATGAGTAATTCAAGTAAGCCATGGATTAACATCCAAATGACGCTTTAATGTCATGGTTCTGCTTATAATGAAGATTATGGTACCGGGCGGAGCTGCTCGTTTAGCTCATCTTTGTATCCTCTAAGAATCTTAGGATGGTAGGCGCCTGTCCTGGGTGGGGGGGAGGGGTAGTACCCTTGAACGGGGGAGGAAGGGGAGGGGTTTTCGACTAAGGGGTGTTCCTGGTATGTCTGGGGAGGAGAGGGAGATAGTAGAAGAAATGAGATGGACAATGTGTGATTTGGGAGGGGGGGGAGTTGAGGAAACTGAGCGTTGTCTAGGAGTGGGGGTGAGCGTGGCGTAGTGGCGTAGTTGAGATATGTGCGAGAAGGGGGTGGGGGTTGGGCGGGGATGGAGAAGGTGGAGGGGGAAGGCGAGAAGGGATGGGTTGGGGGGAAGGAGTTGTGGGAGGGTTGTAGGAATGGGGGAATGGTAGTGAATGGACCGGTGGGTGAATTTGGTGAATTGGAATAGGACGTAGGGTTAAATGCGGTATGGGGGAAGGGGGGGGTGGGGGTGTGCTGCGGGGGATGATTGGGGGAGGAGATTAGGGAGTGGGGCGGGAGGGTGTGTGGGCCTTGGGGGAGATTAGCTGCTTCGCGTTGTGTTTTTTTTGCTGCATGCATGGTGGCGTTGTTATGGTTTGTGGGCTGTGTTGGGGGTTTTTATCGGCTGTTTGATTTTTTGCTTGGTCAGTTAATTCCGGAGGGGGTGTGGTTAGCGTTGGGATTCTTCGGTAAGATAGAAGAAATGGGGAGAAATTTTGAGTTGATGGGGAGGTTCGCGGGTTGACGGGTGGGATGGGCTTACTTGAAGGGGGAGTGAGGAGGGTGTGCAGTTGGTGATGTTCGTGTCGATAGTGCTGAGTCTGAGTCCTGTTTGTTCTATGCTGACGGGACTCATTGGGATAAATGGTAGGGGGTAGAGGGGGGTGGATATGCGGGGAGTGGGGGTAGGTTTGGCTGGGGGGTTAAAACATTTTTTGTTTGTGCTGTGGCTTTAGTGATGAAAGTGAGCTGGTGCCGCCTGGTGCTGGGAATCTTTCAATCGCTTGTGGTTTTGGAGTCTGTCCGCGATAAGGTGTGTACGTTTATGAGGTATTGATAAGTATATTGAGTTCTACGTGAAAGTGTCATTTGGGGCGGACGCTCCGGGGGTTTCTGGTGACACTCGGTGGCTCCATGTGGTGTTTACTGTCGGGCGGGTTGCGGGATCAAACATCAGGTCAACGCTCTGGGGGCGTGTAGGTGGGGGGTTTCTGTGGAGGGAATACGGCTTGGGGACCTTGTTAGGGGTTTTGTCTATGCTGGGCGGTAATGTTTTTAGGCATGAGGTTTTGGGGATGGGCGTATGGTGGGGTTTGATGGTGTGGGGAATGATGTGGTTGGTGATCAAGTAGGGTGGAATGTGTGGGTTGTCAGGGGGGTGTGGCGGTGAGGATAGTCGAAAGGGTTGGCGCGGAGACGCCTGGGGGACGAGGTAAGTGGGGGGGTGATGTTGTCTTTTCGTGTTGGGGGTTTTGTTGAGGGGAGGCGGGGGGGAAACATTGTAGGCGGGTGGTGTCAGGTGGAGGGGTGAGTATTTTATTTGCGGAGTCACTTGGTAGTCGTTGCGTTGGGGCATAAGGTGGGTAGAGGTTTTGTTGTGTAGGGGAGAGAGCGTTGTCAGGGGTGTCGGTGAATTGGGGTTTAGCTTGGAAGGTATTTTTCGCAGAGCGGTATGATGTGAGATTGCGGCGGGGGCTTTTGTGTGGGGTTCACGGTAGCTTCGTAATGCTCGACGTTCTATTGGTGGGTGTGTACGTGTGTTAGTGGAGGCAGGGAAAGCTCAGAGCGCGTCAGAGAGACGTCGGAGAACGAGTATGTAGGGTTTTGTTCGCTGGTTACTGATGGGCAGTCAAGTGTCTGTTTTCGGGGTGACTGGGAGTCGTAGGGATCTTGTTCTTCGTGTAATGGGTTTGGTTTTAGGTGGAAGTTTGTTTGGAGTGGGCAATGATATGTAGCTTGGAGCCTGGGGGGGGAGGGGGAAATAGGGAGGAGGGGGGCAGGGGTCGGTCGGGGGATGACTAGCGAGTTCTTGGCTATCGGAGAGGGTTCGAGTGGAGCGTGAAAGGGGGTGTGGGGGGGCTTATTGTTCGAAAAGATGTTGGTATGGGTGGTTTCTGAAAGCCATGTAGGGATAGGCGGGGGAGGAGTGTTGGGTTGGATCAAGATGGGGGGAGGGGGGCGCGATGTGATAGGGCTGGGGGCCTATAGAAAGGATTGGGATGGGTTAGGGCGGAGGGGGGTTAAGCGTGTGGGGGCGGGTAGAGGGTACCGGTGGATGGAGGGGCTTGGCTACATTATCCATCACTCTTGATTGGACGATTATATATTTCAAAAGTTCCTCTTTGTTGTTTCAAATGTGTTCAACCATAAACCTTCACTGTTTTTATGAATACATCCCATGGCTTAGGAGCTTTGTTCAGCGGTATGAGTACAACAATTGCTGCGTATAGAGGTGCATGTTGTTATCCCTTTTGTTTAGGGATAAGAGTGCAACAGTTGGTGAGTTAGATGCATACCACAGATTTGAATTATGAAGCTTGGTATCTAAGCAGAGAAAGACAGAGATAGCCGGTTACAATAGAGATTTCCAACAAAAAGTTGAAATCTCTCTAACTAGTTTTTTACTGTTTCTGATAATTGCTGATAATGTTCACAACTTCTATAGCCAAGTGAGACCATATGTTCAGTTGGAAAAATTGGTATAAAAGTAACAAGTGGTATACAAGGGTAATACATATTTGGAGTTAGAGAAAAGTTGTTTTTGATATAATTTGCAAAAAGAGAACAATGAAAGTGAAGAAACTAAGGTAAAATGTTGAAGATAATATGACAAACTAAAAAAGGAACAATCAGTAAGAAAATTATACAATGAAGTGCAAGAAATATTAAATACTATACTAAAAGGGATGGAACAACAAGAAACTTCATGGAAATTTGATTATCCATGGTCATACCTTCGCATTGGAACACATGTACATCTCATTTTCACATATTCGAACTATCTTGACTGAGAAATTTTGGTAATTATATTAAAAAGAATCTAAAAATTGTAAACGCAAATCTCTGTGTCCCAAAGAAATTGTTATTTTATACTTTCAACAAGATTAAAGTTAATTTCTTTAATGAAGATACTGTTCCTCTGGTAATGGGGCAATGGACAAAGCAAAAAGCTCAAAAGGGAAAGAACGAGGCTTAAAGAGAGTTTAAGGATTTCTCATTGAAAGGGTGGTTGCCACTCTCTACAAAACAGCCGATGATTTCTCCTTTATCTAAGAATGAAGGGGATGGGGAAGGGGACGGGAATGGAGGGGGTATAGGGAGGGAAAGGGGGGGCAAGGAGGTAGGCAGCGTTGTAGAGGGTCCCGCCCACCTTTTTCTTATCACTTTTTAAAGAGGAAATATACAATATCGAGCTTTTGGTTTGAAATGGGTTTCTATTGTGGGCCTTTCAATTCAACTCTTTTTTTTTTTTTTTTCTCCCTTTTTATTTCTTTATTTATTATTTCTTTATACTTTATGCCTTATCATCTATGTGCTGGCGTGGGTGTTCAAAGTGGTTGTCTTTATAGAGGCGATGATGATTTTTTTTTGTCACTTTTATTTATTCTTTTATTCCCTTTTGGAGCTGATTCATTGAGCTTTGAAGGTTTTCTGATCCGTTCTTGGCTGGCGGTCAAAATACTTTTTTTTTTTTTTGCAAGCATGCGTGGTTGGACTCTCTTTTTGCTCGAGCTTAACACAGATCTGAGCCTCAATTTGGATTTTGAGGATTTTTATGTTGAAAGGGTGGTTGAGTCTCTCTGCATTCAGCCCATGTGTTCTCCATACTGTTAGAAACCTAGCAACTCTTTTATTAATTTATAATGAAGTATATTAGTTTGTTTTGGCCATGTTTCATCGCGAAATTTGAAAAAAAATGTAGTGTTTGTTTACAAAATGAAAAATTATATTTGAACATTAGAGTTGTATTTTATGGACAAACTTGTTTTTCAGTGTTAACTCCAGAAAAAATTGAAAAAATATCATGGACAAACCTAACATCTCGTTTGGATTGTTGTTACAAATTGTCAAAGACATGGATCAGGGTAGGAGGTTCGTAGGTAATAGACTAGTAGTGCATTGTCTTGCTATCTGCCCATACTAGTGGTCATAATATTACTCATGTAGTTTCTTGTCTTTCATTTTTTGTTACCTATGGACGTTTCTTTTACGCGACTATCGTGGTTAATAGTTTTTGTTAGTTACTACTACTTGCTCCAATATGTTTTTGTTGGCTCTTTCTGGGACTGGCTTTGGACTGTTTTTCTAAGCCGAGAGCGATTGAAAACACCCCAACCTCTCTACCTCTAAAGTAGGGGGTAATATATCCATATATTCTACTCTCTCAAATCCACCATATGAGACTATACTAGGTATGTTGTTGGATATTTTGCAATATATAGAGGCCTTAAATTGAACAGACACATTTTTGTTCATGAAAGAACATGACTGTTATGAAAAGTCGATCTCTTAAGGTTTATAAATATAAGGACTCTCCAGAAGTAGCCCTAAAAGAAAAATATGCATGTATATATAAGGACTTTGTTGTATCTTGAAGGCAGTTGCTAGTATTTTTCCAATATGTATACGTGCAATATCTCTTTAATTAAGAAGCCGATTCTTTTCACGCCTTAAATTAACTTACTCCAATCTTCTCCAGCTCTTCTTCTTTCTTCTTTTCTTTCTTCTTCTTTTCATTATATTTCCTATTATTTTTCTAACAGTTGATTTTATTGCTTCGGATGGCTAGGAAGAGGCGATGATGATTTTTGTAACTTTTATTCCCTTCTGAGCTAATTAATTGAGCATTGGAGGTTATCCGACCTGTATCTTGGCGGGGCATGCTGGTTTTTGCAGCCATGGCGTGGTTGGACTCTCTTTATACTCTTGTTTAACACAGAACTGAGCCTCAATGCACTGGTCTCTTCGTCAATTTAATCTGAGGGGGTAGTATTACCAGCTTCAGGGTAACTATAAGAATGAGGCTAACAGGGAGTTTGAGGATTTTCGTTGAAAGGGTGGTTGCCTCTCTCTGCATTCAGTCAATGATTTCTCCATTATTGTAAGAATCCCAACAACCCTCTCATAAATTTTAAACAGAGGAAGTATATGATTATCAACTTTTGTTTGAAATGGGTTTCTATATGCCCTTCCAACTCTTTTTTCCATCTTTTTTTTAATGCTTCCACTGGATCATTGATTGTTGCCACTGGAGCTAGTGGAAGCAATGCTGCTGAGAATAATTGGACAGCTTGAAAGAGGCAATGATGATTTTTGCCAATGTTTATTCCCTTCTGAGCTGATTAATTGGGCATTTGAGATTATCCAACCCATATCTTGGAGGTTCATGCTCCCAGATTTTCTGGTGGCTTTTGCAGCCATGCCATGGTTGGAATCTGTTGTTGCCTGAGCTTAACACAAATCTGAGCCTCAATTTTTCTCTGATCAGCTTGGCTTTTTTTATTATATTTAGGGTATGTTCGGTATGAAGGAAAATGTTATCCAGAGTTGAGATACAAAAAACAAAAAGCTCAGAAGGGAATGAATGAGGCTACAAATGAGTTGAGGATTTTTCATTGAAAGGGTGGTTGCCTCTCTCAAATTATCCATTACTGTAAGGATCCCAAACCCTTTTATCAATTTTAAACGGAGAGAGTATATAAATAGCAGCTTGTTTGGATTGTTGTTACATATTGTTTCAAGGGTTTCTATGCCCTTCAGCTCTTCTTTTCAACTCCTTTTTAATGCTTCTGCCGGAGCATTGAATGTTGCCGGTGGAACTGGTGGAAGCTATGGTGAGTATAATCAAACAGTTTGAAAGAGGCGATGATGATCTTTGTCAATATTATTCCCTTCTAAGCTGATTAATTGAGCATTTAAGGTTATCCAACCCGTATCTTGGTGGGGCATGCTGGTTTATGCAGCCGTGGCGTGGTTGACTCTCTTTTTTGCTTGATCTTAAAACTGATCTGAGCCTCAATTTAGCGGTCTCTTTGTTAATTTTAACTGAGGGAGTATTCTTAACAGCTTCAGGGTACTATAAACAAAAGCTTAGAAGGAAAAGAATGAGGCTAACAGTGAGTTTGAGGATTTTTCATTGGAAGGGTGGTTGCCTCTCTCTGCTTTCAAGCCAGTGATTTCCCCATTACAGTAACAATCCCAACAGCCTTTTTATTGATTTCAAACAAAGAAAGTATATAATTAACAGCTTTTGTCTGAAATTGGTTTCTATGCCTTTCAACTCTTTTTTTTTTCTTTTTTCTAATGCTTTTGCCGGAGCATTGATTGTTGCCGGTGGAACTGATGGAAGCAATGGTGCCGAGTATAATCGGACGGCTTGAAAGAGGCGATGATGATTTTTACCAATTTTTATTCCCTTCTGTGCTGATTAATTGGGCATTTGGAGGTTATAATCACCCCGATCATCTTGGTGGCGGGGCAATGCTCCCCGATTTCTTGGTGGTTTTGCATCAAGCATTGCCGTGGTTTGACTAGCTCTCTTGTTGCCCAAGCTTAACACAGATCTGAGTCTCAATTTTTCTCTAATCTGCTTGGGATCTTTTTTCGCCGCCTAATGTTAAGGGTTTGTTTGGTATGAAGGAAGTTTTCGTGAGTTGAGAAACAAAAAGCAAAAAGCTCAGAAGGGAAAGTGAGGCTACAGATAGTTGAAGATTTTTCATTGAAAGGGGGTTGCCTCTCTCAACATTCAGCCAATGATTTCTCCATTACTGTAAGGATCCCAACAACCCTTTTATCCGTTTTAAACAGAGGGAGTACATAAATAACATCTTATTTGGATTGTTGTTACATAATGTTTTCAGGGTTTCTATGCCCTTCAACTCTTTTTTTTAACTCCTTTAATGCTTCCGCCGGAGCATTGAATGTTTCCGGTGGAAGCGATGTTGGTCAGTATAATTGGACGGCTTGAAAGAGGTGACGATGACTTTTGCCAATTTTTGTTCCCTTATGAGCTAATTAATTGGGCATTTGAGATTATCAAACCCGTATCTTGGCGGGGCATGCCACCAGCTTTTCTGGTGGTTTTTGCAGCCATAGCATGGTTGGACTCTCTTGCCCAAGCTTAGCTGATTAATCGGGCATTTGAGGTTATCAGACTCGTACCTTGGCGGCATGCCACCAGTTTTTCTGGTGGTTTTTGCAGCTATGGCGTGGTTGGACTCCTTTTGCCCAAGCTTAACACAGATCTGAGTCTCAATTTTTCTCTATTCAGCTTTGGCTTCTTTTTTTTTTGTTTAATATTAAGGGTGTGTTTGGTATGAATGAAAATGTTTTTGAGAGTTGAGAAACAAATGTCAAAGATCTCAGTGGGGAAAGAATGAGGCTACAGAGAGTTGAGGATTTTTCATTGCAAGGGTGGTTGCCGCTCTCTGCATCAGCCAATTACTTCTCCCTTGATGTAAGAACCCCAACAACTCTTTTATAAATTTTAGGAATACCTAATTAGACACACATACATATATATAACCTATACTTCCATGCTGTGCTCATACAGTGCATCCTCTTTTCTCTAATGCTTCTGCCTGAGCATCGATTGTTGCTGGTGGAAGCGATGGTGCTGAGTATAATTGGTGGCTTTATAGAGGCGATGATGATTTTACCAATTTTATTCCCCTCTGAGCTGATTATTCGGGCATTTGAGGTTATCCAACCCCTATTTTGGCAGGGCGTGCCACCAGATCTTCTGGTGGTTTTTGCAGCCATGGCGTTATTGGACTCTCTTTTTGCCTGAGCTCAACACTGATCTGAGCCTCACTTTCTCTGTCAGTTTAGGGAAACAAAAGTTAGGAAAATGAACACAGCAAAAGCTTTAAAGGGATTGATTGAGGCTACAGAGAGTTGAGGACTTCTCATTGAATGGGTGATTGCCTCGCTCTATATTCAGCCAATGATTTCTCCATTAAGGTAAATAACCCAACTATCCTTCTATCAATTTTAATGAAGGAGTGCAGTATATTATTAACAGCTTGCTTGGATTGTTGTTATATTGTTAAAGGGTTTCTATGCCCTTGCAACTCTTTTTTTTTTCTTTTCTTTTTTTAATGCTTCGGCCGGAGCATTGGATGTTGCTGGTGGAAGCTGGTGGAAGCGATGGTGGTGAGTATAATTGGCCGGCTTGAGAGGCGATGATGATTTATGTCCATTTTTGTTCCCTTCTGAGCTGATTAATTGGGCATTTGAGGTTATCCAACCCGTATCTTGGCGGGGCATGCTCCTGGATTTTCTGGTGATTTTTGCAGCCATGGCGCGGTTGGACTCTCATTTTGCTTGAGCTTAAGCACATGTCTGAGCCTCAATTTACTGAACTTCATTACTGTAAGAAACCCAATAACCCTTTAGTCAATTTCAAGTTATAACAGGAGTATTCTAACATCGTCAGGGTACTGTATAAACAAAAGTTCTCGGAAATGAATAAAGCAAAAGCTCAGAAGGGAAAGAATGAGGCTACAGGGATTTGAGGGTTTTTGTTCCATGGGTGGTTGCTTCTCACTGAAATTAGCCAATGATTTCTCCATTACTGTGGAATCCCAACCACCCTTTTATCAAATTTTAAATGGAGAGAGTATATAATTAACAGCTTGTTTAGATGGTTGTTACATGACATTTCAAAGGGTTTCTATGCCCTTCAACTTTTTTTTTCTTTCTTTTTTAGTGCTTTCACCGGAGCATTGAATGTTTCTGGTGGAGCTGGTGGAAGCGATGGTGGTGAGTATAATCGGACGGCTTGAAAGAGGCAATGATGACTTTTGCCAATTTTTATTCACTTATGACGGATTAATCAGGCATTTGAGGTTATCCATCCGTATCTTGGCAGGGCATGCCACCAGCATTTCTGGTGGTTTTTGCAGCCATGGTGTGGTTGGACTCTCTTTCTACCTGAGCTTAACACAGATCTGAGCCTTACTTTCTCTATCAGTTTCGGGAAGCAAAAGGTTAGGGAAATGTACAAAGCAAAAGCTCAAAACAGAAAGAATGAGGCTACAATGTGCTTACGAGATTTCTCATTGAAAGGGTGGTTGCCGTTCTCTGCATCAGCCAATGATTTCTCCATTACTATAAGAAACCCAACAATTATTTTATCAACTTTAACAGATGGAATATATTATTAACAGACCTTCTGCAGGGTAAGGTTGCATTCAAATCCCACATGTGTGATACACTGGGAATGTTGTTATTTGTTGTTGTTGTTTGAGTATGTGTTAGGAGCTCTGTTGGATGGTTATTACATATTGTTGCAGAGGGTTTCTGTGTGCCCTTCAACTTTTTTTTTTACTTTTGTCAATGCTTCTGCTGGAGCATTGAATGCTGCTGGTGGGATTGGTAGAAACGATGGTGGTGAGTCCCATCAATGTGATAATCCCAACAGCCTTTTTATCAATCTTACTGAGGGAGTACTATTGAGGGTTTCATACCCTTTATGGCTATGCATGCGCTTAACCCAGCTATTCTATCTTTTTTTAAAAGTTCTGCGGACTATTGTAATTGTGGCGGTTGTCCGGGGCGAGTGAGTATTCATCAATAGTTTGTAAAAAGGCAATGATGATTTTGTTGAATTTTCATCCCCTTTGAACTGATTAACCGGGCATGTGAGATTGTCTGACCCGTATCTTGACAGCGCATGCTCCCAGATTTTCTGGTTGTTTTTGCAGCCATGGCATTGCCGGACTCTCTTTTTGCCCGACCTAAACACAGATCTGAGCCTTTATGTCAGTTTGAAAATTATATCTGTATTTAGGGTTTGGTTGCTTGGAGACTGGTTAGCCGTTAGAGTTATACAGGTGGTGATAAGCATAATTGACGGCTTGAAAGAGGCAAATGAGCTTATCAATCAGACTCTTTTTGCTCGAGCTTATCACATATCTGAGCCACACTTTCTCTCTATTGGATGCAGCCTCTCTATCTTTACAAAGTAGGGGTAAGGTCTACGTACACTCTACCCTCCCCCAACTCACTTGTGGTGTTACACTGGGTATGTAATTGTTGTACTTTCTCTGTCGTTTGGAAGGTAACAATTCAGCAAAACCTAGGCCAAAACCTTGTATTTGTTTTAAGAACTTCAGCTAAAATGTGTAATAATCTATCAATAGCCCAATAAACAAAGTCCTGGATTCACCTCCGGAGAAAAGTTAATCCTGGATCCACCTTTGAGACAAGTTATTCAGGTGGTGATGAGTATAATTGATGGAAAGAGGCGATGATGATTTTATACATCTTTCATTCCCTCCTAAGCTTATAGTAATCGGGCATTTTGACCCATATCTTGGAAGTGCATGCACCACATTTTCTGTTGGTTTTTGCAGCCATGGCATCGTTGAACTCTCTTTCTGCCAGAGGTAAACACAGATCTGAACCTCAATTTATTGATATTAGAAAATTCTGTCATAAAGATTGGTTGCTTATGTTGTTTTTGATATTTGAAGTATATGAACCCATGAATTGCAACTTTACGGTTCTCTCCTGTTAAATTCTCTCTATAACAAACAAAACTGGCCAGCTCATGCTATTGCTAGAAAAGTATATTCATGTGTAACTTGATTAAACCTGCCACATTTATCTATATTATCTTGAAAAGTAAGACTTTGAACTCTGCAGGAATGAGTCAAAGCAGTAGAGTGTTGACTGTAGAATAAGATTGTCTTTGCCAATTAAGGCAAAATTTAACTCAGAAGGTTTTGTGCTCTTTGTTCTATTTAATTATTTATCAGAAAAATGACCTTTGAGCAGTTGCTTTGGCTGTGCAAGATTACTAACATGACAAAATTTTATCTGTCTTTCAGTTGAAGTGTCACATGTTCTTCCTCAAATTTGATGCCCTTTTCAATATCTTGAAAATCCAAAAATACTGAGGCTATGAAGATTATCTTTATAAGACTGAAAATGTTTTAGTCAAGTCCAAGGCTTGGCTTGGCAAAGACAACTTGGAAGGTCTGTGAAGAAGGATGAGAAATAGTAGGTTTCTTGTAGTCCTTTCTCACGAGGCAACCAATATTTGCAGCCGTGGCTGGTTAAGCCCTGCTCTTTGATTAAATAGGCGAAAGTCTGAGCCTCCTTACCTCAGTTTAACTTACGTTTGATCACTGAAACAGTATCTTTTAGAAGTTTTCTTGAATTAATCTTAATATTTAGTTACCGATTTCATGACAAATATAGAAGACCAAAACAGGCCAGTGCATGCTTAAGAGGCTACATTGAACCTACTCTCAAACATAAGGGACTATTTTTTTCATTTCCTGCATTCTGAACTTGAGTCTTATTTGCCTCTTCTCTCTCTCTCTCTCTCTTCTCAACAAGAAAGCTCAGAAGGGATAAAATGAGGCCACGGAGAGTTAGAGGATTTTTGTTGAAAGGGCAGTTGCCTCTATCTGCATTAGCCAATGATTTCTTCATTGCTGTAAACATCTCAATAGCCCTTTCTTCGCTCTTCAGGACTTTGCTCTTTTGGATTACAGAGCTGTCTAGGAGGAAGCTTGAAGTGTTTCCTCCATGAGTAATTCAAGTAAGCCATGGATTAACATCCAAATGACGCTTTATGTCATAGTTACTCTGATAGATGAGGCCTCTATTTAGCTCTATGTTATCACTACTACTTACCTAAAAATATTGTTATAGTAGGTGTATTTTTATGTATTTAATCAGCTTCTTGCTGCTGCTATGTATTCTAATTGAAAGGGTCTAACATTATTTAAGTTTGAAAATAGGTAATTGTTTGATATATGCAAAAAAGAATTGCAAAACAAGGCAACTTTGCCGAGGGGCTCTGTATTTGTTGATCCCCTCTTTTTCCCTGTTGCCAATATCATCTTGAAAAGCTTGGAAACGCGACTAAGTTGATTGAGCTAAATTGGGTTCTACCAGCTGATTCCGCTGGCTACATTCTCCTCACTTGGATTGGGACATTATATATTTCAAAAGTTCCTCTTTGTTGTTGCAACGTGTGCACCATTAAACCTTATGTTTTATGAATACATCCCATGGCTTAGGAGCTTTGTTCAGCGGTATGAGTACAACAATTGCTGTGTATAGAGGTGCACATGTTGTTATCCCTTTTGTTTAGGGATAAGAGTGCAACAGTTGGTGAGTTAGATGATACCCAGATTTTGAATTATGAGCTTGGCTCTAAGCAGAGGAAAGGCCAGGATAGCCCGGTACATAGAGATTCAAACAAAAGTGAAATCTCTCTACTGTTTTTCTGAATATTGCTGATAATGTTCACAACTTCTATAGCCAAGTGAGACCATATGTTCAGTTGGAAAAATTGGTATAAAAGTAATAAGTGGTATACAAGGGTAATACATATTTGGAGTTAGAGAAAAGTTGTTTTTGATATAATTTGCAAAAAGAGAACAACGAAAGTGAAGAAACTAAGGTAAAATGTTGAAGATAATATGACAAACTAAAAAAGGAACAATCAGTATCAAAATTATACAATGAAGTGCAAGAAATATTAAATAATACTAAAAGGGATGGAACAACAAGAAACTTCATGGAAATTTGATTATCCATGGTCATACCTTCGCATTGGAACACTTGTACATCTCATTTTCACATATTCGAACTATCTTGACTGAGAAAATTTGGTAATTATATTAAAAAGAATCTAAAATTTGTAAATGCAAATCTCTGTGTCATAAAGAAATTGTTATATTATACTTTCAACATGATTAAAGTTTATTTCTTTAATGAAGATACTGTTCCTCTGGTAAAGATGGGAGTATTATAGTTCAAGTGTTGGGTACTATATAAGCAAAACCTTAGGGCAATGGACAAAGCAAAAAGCTCAAAAGGGAAAGAATGAGGCTTAAAGAGAGTTTAAAGATTTCTCATAGAAAGGGTGGTTGCCACTCTCTACATCAGCCGATGATTTCTCCATTGATCTAAGAATTCCAACAACCTTTTTCTTATCAATTTTGAACAGAGGAAATATACAATTATCAGCTTTGTTTGAAATGGGTTTCTATGGCCTTTCAACTCTTTTTCCCTTTTTATTTCTTTATACTTATGCTTGAGCATTCAGTGTTGCTGGCGGGGGTGATTATAATTGGCGTCTTTATAGAGGCGATGATGATTTTTGTCACTTTTTATGCCCTTTTGAGCTGATTAATTGAGCATTTGAGGTTATCTGATCTGTATCTTGGCGGGGAATACTTTTTTTTGCAGCTATGGCGTGGTTGGACTCTCTTTTTGCTCGAGCTTAACACAGATCTGAGCCTCAATTTGCTGGTCTCCTCATCAATTTTAATTGAGGGAGTATTATTAACAGCTTCAGGGTACTATAAGCTATTACTCATAAATTAAAAATGAGGCTAACATGGATTTTGAGGATTTTTATGTTGAAAGGGTGGTTGAGTCTCTCTGCATTCAGCCCATGTATTCTCCATACTGTAAGAAACCTAGCAATTCTTTTATTAATTTATAATGAAGTATATTAGTTTGTTTTGGCCATGTTTCATCGCGAAATTTGAAAAAAAATGTAGTGTTTGTTTTCAAAATGAAAAATTATATTTGAACATTAGAGTTGCTATGAGTACAAATTGGAGTCGTGTTTGACTTTTTGTGAGTAATTTGGAGTGAAAAAAGTAAAAATATCTTTTTTTGTTTGTTTTTCAAATCATATGGTTGAATTCCAAATTTTATGGCCAAACTTGTTTTTCAGTGTTGACTCCAGAAAAAATTGATAAAATATCATGGACAAACCTAACATCTCGTTTGGATTGTTGTTACATATTGTCAAAGACATGGATCAGGGTAGGAGGTTCGTAGGTAATAGACTAGTAGTGCATTGTCTTGCTATCTGCCCATACTAGTGGTCATAATATTACTCGTGTAGTTTCTTGTCTTTTCATTCTGTTACTATTGGAAATTTCTTGTACTTCGACTATCATATATTTTTGTAGTTACTGCTCAATATGTTTTGTTGCTCTTTCTGGACTGCTTTGGACTGTTTCTCTTAAGCCGAGAGTCTATTGAAAATCACCTCTCTACCTCTAAAGTAGGGGTAAGATATCGATATATCTACTCTCTCAAATCCACCATATGAGACTATACTGGGTATGCTGTTGGATATTTTGCAATATATAGAGGACTTAAATTAAACAGACACATTTTCACATCTAATAGTTCATATAGAAAATTCGTACAATACCATAAAACTTGAAAATTTTAAAATATATTTTAGCGTATTCTTAGCTATTAACTTTTTTTTTTTTAATGTAAACTTTGGATTCGTTTGAACTTGTGAAGTTTCCATGGATAGAGACATTATTGGATTTGGTGTAAACTTGGTGACTAAGAATACCATGTTAGCCTCAAGTTTTCACATTGTTGTCCCTACAATTGTTTGATATAATCCGACTATATAATATTATACAAAATATTAAGTTTCTTGTTTAAACAGATGAAGAGTCCTGATGAAATTTTAAGAGTGCTTTTAGACACTAATAATCATGGTTCACAATAGTGTTTTCTTATGCTGAATTTCCTTTGAAATCGATCTTTCGTATTATATTATGTTATCTACAATAAAATATTTAAAGAGTTTAACTAGCTTTTGAAAATAAATTACACTAAGGCTCACTTCATGATCAAAATTAGATTTGATTTACCCGATGACTCCATCCTCCAGTATGAAGGTCTGTCATGGGCATGGAGTGCAGGGGTATCAAATTTGTCTCACATTGGTTGCGGAATGGAGATATTGGGTATTCAGTCTCAGCATACATCAAAAATTGTGTCAAATAACAGGAAGCCAAGACATCAGAAACAGGAAATATGTTATATAGTAACTATATGTAGGTGAACATCATCACATCACAACTTTCAAACAAGATTATCAATCTGAGACTGACTTTTTCTCTTCATCTGAGATCATATTACAATAGAGAACAAAAAGAATTCAAGCTTATAGAATATCATGGATGATATAAACAAACAATTCTCCGATACTTCATATGCAACATAGACACAAGTTTATCCGTGGTTGAATCGCCCCCTTCCATCTTCAGAAAACAGTCTATAAAATTGTACAGCATGAATTGGTTTTCTTTGCCTGCTTGTAGAACATCTGTTTAGAAATCAACAGTTCATGTCAGGAAATAAGCCGAAACTAGTAGAGGCTCACAGATAATGTATAAGGGTCAGCAGCTTCTACAATATTGACATTAGCAGAAGAAATAGTAATGAAAGACTAACAGCAGAAACAAGCACATTGTGTTTTTAATAAGGGTGATCCATATCCATGGCCATATCACAAAGGGATTCAGCGAAATACAGTTCATGTATAAGAGAAGACAGCTTATTTCAGATGTTTACTTTCCAGCCACCAAGAAGCTTCATTTGTTCCTCTCCCCCCACGAGTAAAAAATTTAGCATGAAGTGTCTTTTAATTCAACTAAAGAACTCCCAAAACCCAATGGACATATAATGCAGAACAATATTCGACTATGTTTGTTGACACGAGTTCACTTAGCAGGAAGATGTGTGTATTAAGTGTGATAATACTACAAAACTTGTTGCTCAGTTCTGTATGTCCATATTATTCAACTAACGGTTCCATGGAATGCATGCGCCTGCACCTATCATGCCATGTCCACCATGCTTGTAGAGAAAATGTGACTTGTAAAATACTTCCCAAAAATAAATTGCAAATAACCTCCCCGTGCAACTTGATACTGACCGTAAAAAAACAACTTGGATCTTTTTAGTTAGTGAGCCATAGCAATAACATTGTCGAAAGATCCGAGTATTATCCACACAACAGTAGACATAATCTGAATTGTCAAAATAAATTGATAAAAATAGTAGAGGAAAAATATTCCACCTAAGAGGAAAGATGAAGAACTGTTCATTGTTAAATAGCGTTCATCTTCTTTTCAAGATTATAATCCTCTTATAGATTTCTTTTCAAGATTATAATCCTCTTAACAGATGCATTACCTGTGAAGCAGCACTGAGATCTGAACTCTTCTCAACCAAACTGTCTAGCTTCTCACCACGCTCTAAGACACTGTCAATTGTCTTATGCTGTGTCAAAAGGTAAGAGAAACCAATATCAGCACAGGTAACAGCAACCAAAAAAAGAGGACCAGAACTCCTTCATGAATTAATATGCATGAATATTTGATAAGTACAGTGCATATTTAGAAAGGAAATACAAATAAACACAACTAGCGTCTCAAAAGAGAAGTTACTTCTAAAAACACATTTAACTAACGCAATGTAAGAATATATTTGCTTTCCTAATTTCCACCCAACAGCATGTTTTCAACACGAGCATTTGATTTTAAAGCTTTAGGATGTCCACATAAGAATAGTTTGCTTAAAATGCACCAGGAAGGTCAAACCAGGTACTACTCAAAGAAATAACCATGGCCTACAAGAGGGAGTGAGGGACAAAGTGTAAATAACTTGGAAAGCTTATCAATGAAAGCATAAGACCGTTAAACTACTTGGATAAAATAACAAATATATTAGGAACTCAAAAATAAACTTAACTAGACATCAAATAATGAAGGTAGATACACATCCACCAAAAAGTGGCAACATACTAGTCAAATTCTAGAAAACAGATCTTGGGCCTAACACCATCTCAAAGAGCTAGCTTATGTGTGGGATACCCCGCACCCCATACCACACAGACACACACACATATATATAACCTATTCCCTCAAACCAATGTGGTAGACTCCAGCATACAAATGATTTCAACTTGTAAAAGCAATACAAAATTAATTAGTAACTTCCTCGGTAATTCAATGCACGAGCAGAAGCTCTACAGGAAAATGGCTGGCAGTGGCTAGGAGTTACATGTCCATATATAACCATCAGGGGATAAAGATCATTAACCAAAGAAATGGAGAATCTGTATTCTGTCCAGGTCTTCTGGAACTCACTCAATGATCAACAAACATTATCCAAATGCAAACTGCTCCCAATCATCTTGGAATAAAGAGCTTAAAAAGATGACACTAAGTAGGCAATCATAAGAATAACACAATACTTACGAGAATAATTTTTGTTTCATCCAACTCTCGTTGAATTTTGAAAAGCTTATCGGCCTCAGCAGGATCCTGTGGGGGTCAACATGATCAGCTCAAACATCAATTGTTTTAAGATGAAAGTGGGAAGAATTTGATTGAAAATGAAATTCCATCATCACCCAGAAAACAAAAACAGAAGGGGAACCTGAAATTTGGCTAGAGCTTCATTCAGATAAGGCCATGGTTGAGCATTGTCACTTTGAACCGTTTTCCATGACTCACCAAAATTCTTCAGATACTCATCCAAAACCTGGAAAAATCAGATGCAGATCCATAATTTGATTTCTCCATAAATAGAGTTTCTCCTCTCAAAGATGAATATCTAAAATAAAGAGCCTATACCTGGTTGAGCAATGAAAATGCACTTCGAACTGGATAGTGATCATCCATGAAGCCCAAAGCACATAAACCATTTCGATTGTATGAATGCACCTTGTATTCTAAGGTAAAAAAAAACACAAGTCAAAACTGGTGTATGTGTGACCAAAACACAATCGAGGAGTATACCATTAGGTCGGTATATAGATCAAATACGACTTAAAAATCACTACTTTGTGCTAGACGCTGTGATTGAGAACCAATCCACCAAATTTTTATATCCTACACTAGTTGATAAATATCAAGAACACCGATTAACATTACTCGTGTAAGCATGTGAAGACTTCAAGAAATATAACTGAAAAAGATCAATTCGTTAAACACAACAATTTTCCCAATCAAGCTAGTCAACACTTCATCCTTCTACTTTTGTACAAGGACAACATACCCCGTGTAGTTCAAAAAAGTGGCTTCTGGGTAGAGTAACATGTACCTGGAGGTTATTGATAAACTTTTGTACAAAACCATCCCCAAAACAAACAAAAAAAAAGAGAAATGAAAACAGAAAACCACAAAATTCAAGTCTCAAAGCATCACCAGCACCTATAGGACCACAAGCTGCAACCTTGCATCTTTTTTCATAACAATCGGTGTCTATGCCCACTTGCACGCACCTTGACTACAGGTACCTGCCACCTCCCTCCAGCCATAGGTACCAGCTAACTATATTCAATTATCTACAAAGCTAAAACAGATGGGAAGAAATCCTACTTTTTTTGTCTAACTTTGCAACATTACTCATCCATCTATACAATTTACCAATTGAAACAGCAAATTGAGCTGCAACCTACATAATATCACAAATCCAAACATCCAATAATAAATAAAAAAATCATCAATCCATAAGACATCTACAATTCCACCAAAACCAAACAACATATTTGATTCCCCAAACCAAGATAAGACAACCCCACAAACAAATCAACCAAAAGGTTGTTGGAAAAATCAAACCTTCATGCTGAACAGATTGTCGTTGTCCAGGTGGGTTCCTTTTAGCAACAGTTCGACCCACAAAAACGATAAATTCCTTAACGCTGGATCTCTGAAAATACCCAAAATGGTTAACATCAGAAGCGTTTGCTAAGATCACAGGATCCGAACCTTCTGGATTGCATTTCAACACCATCAAAGCTGTGATCTTCATCTCTGTTTTTCTCTCTAAACCTCTCAAACTTCTTCAAAAAATTATCCAAAAACACCAAAATAAATTTCAAAGAATATTTTTTTCTTCTCTTCTATGGCCGCCTTCAAAGGAATAGAACTGATCCTTCTTCAGATTACGCGATGTGTTGAATTTTATCACTATTTATTTTATTTTATTGCTATTAATTATTTAATGGAGAAGGAATAAGAATAAGAAAAAGGAAAAAAAAAAAAAGAGAATGGGGTTAGAATATTGGTCAATTGAAATTATGAAAAAAAAAAAAAAAAAGGAGAGGATTAAAATTTGCCCATTTACTATTTAAAATTGATTATATTTATTAAACATTTGAGTTATAGTATGTGTTAGTTTAATATGTGTCATGACTTAGATTTTGAAAAAGCATTTTATCGTTGCTTAAAGCCCAATCATTATATAAAAATATAAATTATTATTAAATTATATTATTCGTATTAAATTCTACAAACTCGTGGATTAATTAAGCCAACTTATATCCGCTGGGAAAATATGTATAAGTTTGAAAAGAGATGACAAAACGTTTCATTATATATTTAAAGTTCTATGACCCAAAGCTCCGCTTTAGAGTTTTTGAATATTTGTTTTTAACTTAGTTATTTAATTTAATCGATAGGTGATAATGGGCTAAAGTATAATTTAATTTAAGAATCCTATACTTTTAGCTTAATTATTTTAATACATAGGCCCATAACAGTAATTATCTTATTATATGAAATGGAAAGTGAGATTGAACAGGATTTGGTCAAGAAGTTTAAAGGTAAATGGAAAAGACAAAAATATGATGCTTATTTGTGTGATCTGGCAAAGAGGGCCATTCTATTAAATATACTGTGAGGATTAAATGGAAACGTACTGATGAGGGTTTAGTTAATGATTCAATCATCCTGAGTGCCCCTCGCCGCCCACTTGTCGCTCGTTCGCTCTGCACAGACGCCTCGTCGACCCCTCCCCCGCTCTCAGCCCCCTATCCCGCGCCGCCCACGCGTGACACACCCCCCCCTTCGCCCCCCTCCTCCGACCGCCCGCAGCGCCCTTGCCCTCCGGCGCACCCCATCCCGCCCCCTCGCTCCCGCCCCTACGCCCTCCCGGCCTTATCGCCCGCCGCTCTTTCTCTCCTTTCTCCCGGCGCGTCGCCTGCCTTGTCGCTTCGCCCTTTCTTCGCTCGCCCGCCTTCGTCGCTCCCCGCCTCGCCGCTCGCCCCGCTCGCCCGCCCCGCCCCCGCCCCCTCGCCTTCGCTCACCCCCGCCTCACACAGAACAAGAAGAAACGCCATTTCTCCCCTTTTCTCGCGCCAAAACCTCACCCTACCGCTCGCCTCCCGTCGCTCTCGCCGCATCCCCCCCCCCCGCCCGCTTTTTCCGCCCGCCCGCCCCCCCTCAGCTTCCCCCCCCGCCCCTCGCTCGCCCCGCCCCTTTCCGCGCCCCGTCGCCCCGCCCGCCCTCGCTCGCTCTCCGCTCGCCCCCGCCGCCCGCCTCGCCGCTCCTTCCCTTCGTCGCCGCCCCCCCCGCCCGCCTTTTCCGCCGCCTCCTTTCCGCCTCGCCCGCTCGCTTCGCCCCGCCGCCTCGCCTCCCCCCCCTCCTCGCTGCCCCCTCCGCTCGCTCCTCTCGCTCGCATTCGCCCGCTCGCCGCGCTGCCCCCCACCGCACCCCTCGCCCCTTTGCAACACCGCGCCGCTCGCCCGCGCTTTTCTCGCCTTCGACCCCTTTCGCCCTACCGCCCTCGCGTCGATCGCTCGCTCTTTTCGCTCAGCCCGCGCCCCCCCGCCTTCGCCGCCTCGCGCCCCTCGCGCTTCCCCTTCCGCCCCTCCGCTTCTTTCTTTCGCCTCCTCCGCCTTTTCGCCCCGCCCCCCCCCCCCCCCTCCCGCCCCCTTCCTCGCCGCCCGCCCGCGCTCCAGCCCGCCTTTCGCTTTTCCCGCGCCTTTTCCCGCACGCCGCCCCCGCCCTCTCGCCCTCGCCTCGCCCTCGCCTTCCCCCGCTTCGCCGCCCTTTCCCGCCTCGCTCCCCGCCCCTCCCGGCCCTCCCGCCCCGCACCCGCCCCGCCCCTTCTCGCGCCAGCGCCTACCCGCCTCGCCTATTCGCCGCCCCCCGCCCCGCCCCGCTTTCGTTCGCTTTCCCCGCGGCTCGCCCGCCTCCCGCTCGCCCCTCCCTTCAGCTTGCCTCTCTCCCCCGCTCGCCCTCGCCCTTCCCTTCCTCGCGCCGCTCCGCCCGCTCGCGTTTCATTCCTCCCCGCCTCCCCACCCCTCGCTTTTCCTCCCGCGCCCCTTTCCCCCCCCGCCCTCGCCCGCGCCTTGCCCCTCCCCTTCCCGCCCGCTCCCGCGCGCCGCGTCCGCCCCCGCCACGCCCTCGCCCCCCCCCTCTTGCCTCCCCGCCCGCCTTCTGTCGCTCCGCCCGTCTCGCTTCGCGCGCTCGCCTTCCGCCCTTTCGGACTTCCCGCCCCCGCCGCCACGCCCGCTCACCCGCGCCTTCCAATCTGCCTGTCCTTTCGCTTCCCCCGCGCCTGCCCGGGGACCCCGCCCTTCCGCCGCCCCGCGCCCCCTCGCCGCCTCTCCCATCCCGCCGCTCCTCGCCTCTCCCACCCCCCCCCTTTTTCCTCGCCTCCACTCGAACAGCCCGCCGCTTTTCGCCGCCCCGCCTGCCCCCTCGGCGCCGTCGCTCGCGCCGACGCCTTCTTCCCTCCGCCTTCGGCTCCCTTCTTGCCGCTCGCAGCCCGCCCCTTTCGCGCTCCGCCCGCGCTCCCCGCCCCTCGCCCCCGTCGGCCCGCCCTCGCGCTTCCCCGACCGCCCCCCCGCTCGCCAGCCGCTCGCTCGGCCCGCTCGCGGCCTTCTTACGCCCCTCGCCCCCCCCCCGCCCCGCGACCTTTCGCCCCTACGCCTCGCCCCCCTCCCCGCTTCGGCCTCGCCTTCGCTTCGCACCTCGCCCCCGCCCCTTCTGTTTTTTCTTCCTGTCCCCATTCGTCTCGTTTTTCTTCTTTTTTCCTCTTCTTCTTTTGTTCGCCTCTCGTGCTGCGGTTTTCTCCTCTAGCGCACTGTCCTTCCCTCTGGCCTTCTCTCTTATGTGGATCTCCTTTCGCATTTCTCATACTGGAAAGTTCAACTCGTTCTAGGCTTGCAACTCGGAGCCTATGAACTTGTACCATATTAATCGGAGCAAACTACTGAAATTTGACTATCGTTTTGGTGAATTTGTTTAATTTAGGAGGCTAGATATATAGCAATATGTTGGTTTAGTTTTGAAAGTTAAGTCTGACTATGTACTTGACTAGATTTCCATTGCTTGGAAGCTCAACTCAACGGAAAGGGAAGGCTCAAGTCCCAAGAGTAATTATTCGATTTGGCTAAGGCAAGTGGATTTCTTAACCTCTTGTTAACGTACGAAATTCGTGGTCTTTTCCTGGTGGTGATGTTGAGAATGATTTGGAGACTTTTGTTTTTATTTGTTGGTGTTGTATTCTTGTTGTAACTTGTGCTTTGTTATCAATGGTTATCCCCTCCTTTTCATTTGAAGCATGTCATTTTTGCATTGTGATCTTAGACATTGTTTGGTTAAGAGGATGATGTACTATTTTCGAGGGTCGTATCGCAGCGTCGCGATGGATCTTATATTTCGAGGGACGATCTCGCGCGCGAAGGTAACTATTATCGAGGGTCCGTGGTGTGCGCCGCGACAAGATGCATGGACAGATTGTCCCCCATGGGTCCCCTGCCCTGAGAGACGAGCGGGTTGTTATCGTTAGGAAAGACCTCAATCACGATATTTGACATTTTGCATCTCATGGCATTGCACATTTTTTTAATTGATGACTTGAACATGTGTTTTTTGTCTGATCTTGTGATTGTTTCTTTTCGTCTGTGAAGCCCTTGTTGACTGTTGAATATTGAGTTGTTATTGCGCCCTGTGTCAAACTGATCCGAGTGTATTATTGAGGTGGTGTTTTGGGTAACCTGTTAGCTTAGCGTGAGTTTAATAGGGCGTAAGGAGTACCGTATTTTTGTTTCACTTAACTTGTTTTAGGGTGTGCTTTGTTGGGGTACCGGCGTGGTTTGGTACTCACCCCTTGCTTCTATACAAATTTTTGCTTGTAGGTTAGAGCCCGATTTTTGATACCCTTCCGTTCTCTCATTCCGAGGCATCTTGTGGAGGGGATTTGTTGAGGTAAGCTGCTTGTCTTCCTCATCGAACTTTCCTACTCCAGTTTAATGATTTTGTTTTTACTGAAGACAACTTCATTTAGACCTTCCTATTTTTATTCCAATTCTAATATTTACATTATAGGGCTTTGCACGTGACAACCTGGTTTTGGGAATTGAATTTTGACTTGTTTTCATCTAGAAATTGTTGTTGAATTGTCTTTACTACTTTCCCCGCACGTTGTTAAAATTTTGTTTTAGGACTGACTTGTCCTTGGTGGGATAAGACGAGTGCCACACACCCTTTTTGGGTCGTGTTAGTTGTAATATTTGTGTCTGAACTTAGGATTTGAAAAAGCATTTGTACGTGTTCTTAAGCACCAATCATATATAAAAATATAAATTAATTATTTAAATTATATTATTAGTATTAAATTCTACACCTTAGGCTTAATTAAAGCCTAACTTAAGATACGCTTGAGGAAAATATGTATAAGTTTGAAAAAGAGATGAAAAGAACGTTCATTATATATTTAAGTGTCTAATCAAAATAAGTCATAATCAAGTATTTTTAAGAAGTCATAGTTATATTTAGTAAAAAAATAAAGATTATTTAAACGAAACTTCAACCTAATAGAAATTCTTAATTATGTTAAGAAAATAAATAGGTTTCTGTCAAAGTATTTTTTATGGTGAAAGACACTTTATATTGTACCTTTATTGGCAATGATGTTGTAGACTCAGACGGAAGCTAAGCTCTTGCTCACGTCCCATATAACAAGCTACATCAAGTAAGAAGTGTAGAGCAATTAGTTCAAACCTTCTTCGCCTTTCACCTAAGCTGTGAGGGCTCTTAATCTATGCTTAATCAGAGATTTCTCTATGAAAAATATGAATCAGAGTTTGAAGAAGGAGAGGATGAGGTGTCTTTGATTCACAAGAGGTTTATTCAATTACATAGTTTGAACTTCTAAAATTAACATCTTGTTCGCTCAGACTAAAGATTTCACAACAAAATAATAAGTAACATAATTTATTAAAATGCAAATATATGAATAACACAAAATATAATGAAGGGTGTAAATATAATTGAGCAATCTCAACTTGTATAAAAGCAAATTTAACAAGATTTGACAGCTCTAGCTCTAGATAGAATTTTTACAAATTTAGTCCATTTTATTTTTATTTTTATTTTTTATGCTAATAGAGAAATGATTTTAAAATGGGCTGAGAAAGGACAATCCCCATTCCTAGCGGGCTTGGGCTGGTCAGAGGCCCAACTAAGTATCATCAGCATCTGGGCCAAAGCCCCAAAATTGTGAATGATACAAAACTAAAATGTTATAGTCCGACATTTCTATAACGATCATCGTCTCTCAGTGTAATAGTCACGTTTTCTTTGGAACATATTTTTTTTATATTATGTTATATTATATGCTCTATGTAATAACTTTTCTCTACAGCAAGTCAAAAAATATTCAAACAAAAAACATCGTTATAAAGAGCTTTGACTGTATTTTGTAATGGTTTGAAGATTCAGTGTAAGAATAAGTACTTTTTTCTTTCTCAACAAGAAGCTCTCCGATACAATAATTATTTTTTAAAAAATCACTTTTATAGCCTATAGAATATCAATTTTAAAATAAATTAACATATTACTGGATCCTGACTTTTCTTAAAGGGTACTTATGTTACAGTGTTACAAATGATTATTGTTAGTCTTAATTGTTTTGATACATATATTATTAATTCATGTATTCTTTCTTTCATCTTTTATTTTATGATATATAAATTTTTTCTTAATTTAGACAAGCATTATTTCCATTTCTCATAACTAAAATGTTGAAATCCAGGTAAATTATAACTATACCATTTTATGTATGCAACCAAACTAGCCTAATATAATTATACATGACACATCATTATTATATCATATTTTTAAAAATAGATTGTGACATTGTTATATGTGTTTGTGGATAAAATGTCCTATTTGACATGTTGATAAATAGTGTCAATGGGTGTTAAGACCAATGAATTATTTTATTCACAAATGTCATAATCCCTTCATTTTCTTGTCATAATGTTAATTTATACCCTAAATAGGCTTAAACTGAAAATTAGAGCTTGAGAAAGCATAAATTTTGAGCAATTTATTTTAGGTTTATTATGGAATCTTTGACTATTTGATTGTAAGTCATTTTCATAGTTTAAATCAATTCAAGAGGGTAGAAATTTATAATAATACAAAAGGCCTAGGACCCATAATACTCTTCAAAATTATTATTTTTTTGTCTTTTGTGCTACAAATATGACATACTAATTAATGGCATTGACCCCTTTGGTAAAGGGTATCATCATAATTTAATTTATATGTATGTGAGCCATATACAATAATTTTCCAATTTTTTTTATATATATTAAAAAAGAAATAGGTTAATACTGTTTGAAAATAATATAATGTGGATATTAATTTAGGACAAAATCTTAATTACCATCATGAACTTGGATTCAAAGTATACAATTATAAGTCAAGATGATACAAGATCAACCTCTGCTTAAGCATACATATTTACTTAAAGGTGTAATGTAGTGATTAAAATTCAATCGTCTCATATTTAAAACTATAGAAATAATCTTTTAATTGAGGGATTTTATATTTCTTAACATGTTTATTCTTTAAAAATCTAGATTAATTAGATTTTAAAAATTGAAAACAATAATATGAATCCGAATTAAATAATACCCCAAAATAAATGTGACCATATATGCCCCTTATCCTTGTTCATGTATATAACAAACTAAAGTGATATAAAAAGCCTTAAAATGATTCACAATCATCCAAAAAATATCACAAACTTTATGGCAACAGCTTTTTCAGTATACACCATCATATAAAGTTAGCCTAAGAAAAAGACATAAGTCACAAGGTGATGAATAAATAAATCATTATCATCTTCATCAAGAAAATAAGAATTTATTTTTTTATATATCTATGGCTTCTTTTTCTTCTTACATTTTCTTGATTATATTGTTCATAATTTCTGTTGGTGTTTCAGAAATTAAGTCAATATATCTTCCAGGAACTTATCAATCTTCATTACTAGTAAAGAAACATGATGAAAAGACAAAAATACCCTTTAAAACTCATTATTTTCCACAAATTCTTGATCATTTCACTTTTCTACCAAAGAGTTGTAAAGTATTTTATCAAAAATACCTCATAAATGATCAATATTGGAATAGACAGGGCAAAAAGAAGGGAAAAGGCGAGCAGAATCATATGGAGGGGGCCCATCTTTGTATCCCCTTCAAATGAGGGAATATTGATTGGTTTGCTGCAAACACTGGATTCATGATTGATATTGCTCCAAAGTTTAATGCACTCCTAATCTTTATCGAAGTACGTGCAATTTAATCTTGAAAATATTTTATTAAATTACTTTTTAGATTCATACTAAATAGTCTCATATTTATCTATTTTTCGTTTAGTGAAATTAATCTAGCGTGATTAGGTTGATTTTAAGAGTTAAAATACTTTGAATAAGGTTTACAATCATTCATTTATTTTATATTACAATTTAAAAGATTATTTTTTATGTTACCTAAGCTCTCCAAACAGGGAAAAAGAAGGTTCATTTGAATCTCTTTCGTCAGAAATCAAGTTATATGTATAAGTTTTTCGGTAAATATTTGTCACTTTCTCCAAACACAGTAGAATTTTGCATAAATAAACTATCTATTAGCAACAAGAGCATACATCAACCTAAGGCATAGTAGATATTTCGTATTTTTTGACTCTTTTCCTTTATGTTTATTTGGATAAAATTAAGATATTACGTATTTTTGACTCTTTTTTATTTTATTTTTATTTATCTTTTTAGTGGGATGTCATTGATAGTTTTTTTTTTTTTTTTTTTGTATTTGGATATTTTAGCATAGGTTTTATGGAGATTCAATGCCATTTGGAAATAATTCTTACAAATCAGCAAAGACTTTGGGTTACTTGAATTCACAACAAGCATTAGCTGATTATGCTGTCCTCATAAGGAGCTTGAAGCAAAATCTTTCTTCTGATTCATCACCTGTTGTTGTTTTTGGTGGCTCTTACGGTGGAAGTAAGTAGTTTAAATTAAGAAAAAAAGTAACAGTATCGTTCAATTTGAAGATTAAGTTATCTAAATTTAATCATAATTTTTAGATTTATTTTGTTGAATGATATACAAGATTGCAGAATAAAATTTATATCTTTAATCAAATAAAATATATATTTTATCCTAAACTTAATATATTATGAAATATTTTATCTAATCATTTTATCTTATGAACCAAACGATCCTAAAATTGACAAAAAGAAAAGTAATACTTAAATGAGAAAGTTCCAACTTTTAGTTTTTATCTTTTGTCTTGATATATTATAAATGGAAATGACATGACATGTTACATTAGTGGACTTATTGATAAAACATTAGTTAGAAATCCACATTTTTAAAAAAGTGAGAACTTATATTTTATGGTTGCTAAACAACTTTTCTTCTACTTAATTACTGCATTTGTTTTTGTATTCAAGAAGTATATACATAAAAAAAGAGAATACAAGAATAAATTATTTACCTTGGTATATAATATTCCTTTTTGTTGATACTGTTATTATGTTTTTTTTCCAATATTTTGAATTATCAAATATTATAACGTAAATATTTATTATGTAGCTTTGTGATCCAATTTACATCAACAGTTAGTTAGTTTGATACTTGTACTTTGAATTGTATCACGTAAAGTAAAATGGAGGGAGTGTTTGTTTATTGTTTCTCTTTTGACTTTTTCTTTTTTTTGGTCAATCAGTGTTGGCTGCTTGGTTTAGACTAAAGTATCCACATATAGCCATTGGTGCAGTGGCATCTTCAGCACCAATATTGCAATTTGAAAAAATCACACCATGGTCAAGCTTCTATGATGCTGTTTCCCAAGATTTCAAGGTTTGTGATACTCATGAGGCTTAAGAATTGATTGTCCTATAATCGTATTATTCAGATCAATTTTATTTTACGGAATGTATCATATATTTCTTTTTATGTATGTATTATACAAGATAAGCCACGATTCAAAATCATGTCTGTGCCACTGATCCAAACTCATGCATGCTAGGACTTGATTTATATATATTAACAACATATAGACGATAAATTAATACAATATAAATTTAACTAAACTATTTGTATCCACCTCTATTGAAGTGTAAATGATTTTTTACGCTATTCGTATTTTTCAACCTATTATAACAAATGTTTTTTCTTTTTTTTTTAGATTAAGAGTTTTACTTATTGTGAATGATTTACTAATATTAATTATCTTTATTTTTTTCCTCATAAAATAGGATGCAAGTTTGAATTGTTATAAAGTGATAAAAGGGAGTTGGGCAGAGTTGGATGCATTATCAACACATGGTGATGGATTGATTAAAGTTAGTAAACTTTTCAGAACTTGCAAGTAAGTCTCTTTTAATGCAATAATAAAATAAAACAATAAATATTGATTACAATAATAATTAATCTCAATTCGATTAGAGTTGGTTATATAAAATTTTATTTTGTCATTTAAGCTCATATCATATTATTAATATAATAATAAATTTATGAAGATTCATCATGAATTAATTAATTTTACACTAGCTAGTTGTCTGTCTATCGTAACCATCCTTCTTTATTTGGTTTTGGAACAGACATTATAAATAAGCTCAAACTGACGAAATTAAAAAGTGATATGTTTTTAATATATTTATATAAATTTCAGGGCTTTACATTCAGTTTTTTCAGCTAGAGATTGGCTATGGGAAGCTTTTGTATACACAGCTATGGTTAATTATCCTACTAAGGCTAACTTTATGATGCCATTGCCAGCATATCCAGTTAAAGAGGTACACATAATATAGCAAAATTTATTATTATTTTTTTTATCATTTTGTAACTTACAAATAATTTACTTGTAATGATCGACTTACTAAGTTCCTTGAATAAAATGAAAGTCACTCTGATTTAAGAGGTGTCAATTGAAAAGTACGTGCAAATAAACAATTTCTTATGGCATGTTCTTCTTTTGTTGGATTTTGAATTATATATACTGACAATATGAATATTGTTCGCCTGATTAGTGTAGCTCAACATATTATTAACATAATTTATAATGGATTAGTTATTATTTTTATAATTTGTTGCGAATAATTTACTTGTAATAGTGACATTTTTTTTTATAAAGATTTACTTGTAAAGATCGATTGATTGCAATAAAAGTCACTCTTATTCAAGGGGTGTCAACCGAAAATTATCACTTAGATAGACAATCTATATATATACTAAATGTTAACTTTTTTTTGTGTGTGCGTTTACTTCTTTATTTTGATTTTTTGAATTTATTTTTGAATTAAGATGTGCAAGATAATTGATGGATTGCCAAAAGGAGGTTCAAAGCTTAGCAAGGCATTTGCTGCAGCAAGTTTATATTACAATTATACACAAACAGAAAAATGTTTCAATTTAGAAGGTGGTACTGATTCTCATGGTCTTCATGGTTGGGATTGGCAGGTAAACTTTACATAATACACATTTTATTTATCTTTCTTATACGTGTTAGTGACATATTCAGAATTTATTCATTTTCAGGCATGTACGGAAATGGTTATGCCAATGACTTGTTCAAATGAAAGTATGTTTCCTCCATTTTCCTTTAGCTACAAGGATTTCTCAAAAGATTGCAAGAAGCAATTTGGAGTAAAACCTAGACCACATTGGATCACTACTGAATTTGGTGGCTACGTGAGTTTTCATTCTTTTTTCATCTGATATTTGATATTCGTAAGCTCTATTTAAGGATATACATAGAGAGAGAGAGATTACTCCCACTTTCTTTTATATTCTTTATGTTGTAATACATGTATGAATGTTCTTCACAACCATTAAAAATAGCAGAGAATGATAAATACTATTTCATTCTTATTTATAGAATTCTCGAATTTGAACACTTTATAATAGGTAGATATCAAATTTTAGAGAAAAGTATTTTTTAAAAATGTTCATAACATATTTTTGATTTCAATATAATAAGATTCTAAAATATGTCTATAATTTCTCTATTTTTATTATATCAGAGAATTGAGCAAGTTCTCAAGAGATTTGGCAGCAACATGATATTCTCTAATGGAATGCAAGATCCTTGGAGCAGAGGAGGGTAAGTTAATGAGAGTATTATAACTTTTTATTTATACTGATAATATAAATAATCTTTACATTATCAATTAACTTAACGATGATTATCAATTATCGTCTATCAAAAATAGAATTAATAACATAAAAAGATAAAACAAGTTATCTGCTATATTGATAAGTAGTTTTTGATTTGAAATGTATAATAAAAATATATTTAGTATGATTTAGCAAACGTTAAATTTTGAATTCGCCTTTCGAATTGATTATTTTTGTTTCCATCCTTCTTTTTATGACAGTGTATTGAAAAATATATCATCTAGCATTGTGGCTTTGGTAACTCAGAAAGGTATATAATATGCTTCCGTATATCATCATTTTAATTGAATTAAACTTAGAGATATTGATTTATTTTATTAGTATTGATTTCATATATATATATTTTTTTGTAATTAATTAGGTGCACACCATGTTGACTTTAGATCAGAGACAAAGAATGACCCAGACTGGTTAATTATGCAAAGGAAGCAAGAAGTGGCTATTATTGAAAAGTGGCTAGAAGAGTACTATAAAGATCTCAAACAAAATTAGATACAATATGAATATATAGTGTCACTTTAGACACATCATGTAATGCACATTATTGTGGAAGAAAATAAAAATGTGTCATAAATTAAATTGAATTATATTAATTTGGGTTATATTTCTATAGGTTAATCTTTTGAAAAAAGAAGATATACGAAATATATATGTATTTTGAATAGGTATATATTTTAATATACTTATCTAAATTTTCGTTACTTTACTATTGATTGTGATGGAATTTGGATTGAAACTTCTTTACTTTTAATATGTGATTTGTGAAAAAAAATAGTGTTGAAAAGATGTAAAGATAAATTATGTATTTATATTTTAAATTTAGTTCGATTTAAATATAAATATCAAATATGAACGAAAAAAGGAAACTATGGGATATGTCACAATCATTTAGATATTTTCTTCTTTAAAATGAAATTTCGAGTTTGAATCTAAAATATAATCGAGTTCAAATATGAATAACGAATATTGAAAATAAAGTTAAAAAACTATTTATCATGCTGAAATGGTTGAGATGACTCCATTCTTAATATAAAATTTAAGTTCAAACCTTACGAAATAAAAAAAAGTCTTATTAAAAACATAACACATCTCTAAAAAATTGATTTTGCAATAAAATATTTAAATTTAATCGGATTCAAATACAAATAGGCGAAAGTTGACGGTGGACTTTCAACAATCTTGCTAATCCAAGTGTCAACTTGAACAACAACCGACAATCAAAAAAAAGAAAAAAAACAGAGTGAGAATTTACTGTAAGACCTTCAAGAAAGTAGATGGAAAGTAGCAGTACTAGTTAATTAATCAGCACTTATTTTCAGCTGAACATCTTTAACAATTTGAAAAAATCCCAATTAACCCCATCACAGTAGATCCATTTTGCCTTGTAGATCTCACTCCCAATTTGCTCTCAAAGCAAAAAAGAAACATGGCAAGGCAATCTGGGAATTGCTTAAGATGTTGTTTAGTAATTTTTGCTGTAGTTTCTGCTCTTTGTGTATCTGGTCCTGCTATTTATTGGAAGTTCAAGAAACTTAAAGTTAAAGCTGCTCAATCTTGTATGCCTTGTAAATGTGACTGTTCTCCTCCTCTTTCTTTGCTTGAAGTTGCTCCTGGTATGTCATTTTTAGATCGAAGTTTATGCTTTATATTAAATAAAGATCATGTTTTTATAGTTTGTTTTCTTGTTTGGGGTTTCTTTATTTGATTAAATAAAGAAATGGTGTTGATTTCATGTCTGCTTGTCAAAAAGATCATGTTTTTAAGGTTTGTTGTTTGGTTTCCTTTTATGGGGTTCCTTTATTTGATTCGTTCTTTTGAATGGTGTTAGCTTTATTGTAAGTTTTGAGGTTCAAGTTTGGGGATCTTCTTGTCTTTGGTTTGAGCTGCTAAGATGGAATTAGAATTTCGAGTTTATGAGTTTTAGATTCTAGATGAGGTATAATGTAACCCCACCAGTGGGGTCTGGGGAGATTTTTGAGCGTATGCAGACCTTATCTGTACCGGAGGACGGTTGTAGAGAGACTGTTTTCGATAGACCTTAGGCTCAAGAAAAAAGAATTAACAGGAGTAAGTAAGTCATGTCAAAATACTATAAGAGATTCTAGAAAGGGATCCAGATAAATTACTTGTACGTATTTCAGTGGATTTGTAAGCATAAAATATTGGATTTGAACCAAAACTATCAAGAAACTTCACAGCAGCGCCTTCCCTGCTGAACTGTCGTATGGACATCAATACTTGCTTATTTGGTTTTTTCTCATGTTGACCATTGGATTATGTGTTTATAATGCTAGATTGGCAGTAGATTTTCTGTTGTATGTGAAGAGTTTATTAAGTAACCTCTTAATTATCATGTTGATTGTTATCTTTTGCTTCAAACAAACTGCTGAAGTGCTCTTTGATTGCAAGTTTCGACCTATTTTTATGATCTACTTAACAAATTCTATCTTTTTTATAGGTTTGTAACTTGGTTTTCATTTTTGGTTTTCTTTATTTGATTCATTCTTTTGGACGGTGTTATTTTTATTGCAAGTTTTGAGGGTTGTGTATCTTGTCTTTTGTGATTTGGGTTCCGGAGTTGTCATATGGACGTCAGTGCTTGTTTTCGGTATTTTCTCGGGTTGAGGTTGGACTGTGGGTTATAGAATTTTGGATTGACTGTAGATTTTCAATTGCATGTGAAGAGTTTCTTAAGTGACCTCTTAATTGTCTTGTTCACTGTTATCTTCTGCTGCAAAAAAAAAAAAAAAACCTGCTCTTTGATTGCCAAGTTTCAGCCAATTGGTTCTTGCAAAGATAAGATCTCGGTGTAAAGCTGATTGTAGCAATGTTATCGGATTTGATTTGCCTGAAGACCCTTCTGGTCCATCTCTTTTGCAGCATTGATTGTCTTCGAAAACATGACTTGCCTAGGTGGAAGTAAGTAAATAAAATAAATTAGGAAGTGAATAGATATTTAATCCTGTCTGCAATATGGGATTTGGTCACTCTAATGATCTGAGGCTGATCAAATAACGAACTTGCTCCCCTCGTACCTTATCAAAAACTTGCTCCCCTTGCTTAAAGTGGGGATGAAGGTCTTATCTAAAAAAAATCAGACATTATTTTGATAAAATAAATTAGTAATCTTATGATTATTGCTTGAACTTAGTAAAGATTGAGGTCGGATAGGATGTAGTAGAAGCTCCAGAGAACTTTGATTGACACGCTCATGAAGGAAAATAGGAGAGTTGTGTCTACGTACTTTTGCACAAAAGCTCTCTGCTACATTTTTTCTTCCTGGTTTGGAAGCATGTTAATCAAGTCTCACCTTAAGTTTCTACCTTGTTGTCCCCATAATTAAGCAAACAATGAAAGATGAGCTTAGTAAAGATGTGATTTTTTGCTTATGTGGTAACAACGTAGTAAAGGTTCGTGACAGGATGTATTCTGCTTTTGTGTTTGGGTTAAATCCACCGAACCAGAACAGATTAACAAATGCTTTCATTAAGTATCTTGTTCTTTATCCTCAAAAAAATTTAATTATCTTGTTCCTGATGCACCTTATCAGAAACTTGTTGCCTAGCAAAAAGTGGGGATGAAGGTCTTGCTTCTAAAAGAATAAAGACATTATTTATGTAAAATAAATGGCTAATCTTACGACTACTGCTAGATCTTATCAACGATTGAGGTTTAGTAGAAGCTTAATAGAAGCTTTGATTGATAGGATCTGACAAAATAAGTGAGCTCTGCTAGAGACTGTCACAAAGCTCTATGTTAGACATTTTTCCTTCATGGTTTTGGAGTTTTATCGATCAAGCCTCACATCAAGTTTCTACTTTCCTAGCCCTATAGTTAAGCTAACTATGAAGAAATGAGATAATTCTTTCTGTCCCGTTGAACTGACAGTTCCTTCTATTTTTAGTGAAAAAGGATCTGTGTAGACGATACCTACTGCTAGTTTTGGGTTGAGGCATAGTTATTACTATTATAGTGTTTCAAGAATCCACCCTTGCTGAAAACTAAGGGCTGAAGGATGTAGAACTTTAATTACATGCAATATTTATTGTTTATGTTCTTTTCCGATACCTCTAAAAGCATGACCTGAAGTTCCCATCCTACATTGTACTTTTTAAAAAGTACCATGCAGAGTCTCCGTGCTGGATCAACTTTTCGATTCTTCTTGAGAAGCGGAGGTAATTCTGAAGAAGTACCGAGCACTGAATCTCCTCATTTGTTCTTTTTTTACCAACAAATGATACTTACAAACTTTACATATTACATGTAATGAGGACATAATTGTTAGTAAAATGACATTAGGAATGGAATCCTTTCCTTTTCGCATGGGATACTTACATACCCACTTATCTGTTTGGTGTTGCAATGTTCTTTTGTGTCCTATGTGAGTCTGGAGATCCTAAAATGACATTTAAGTAGAGAACACATTATATGATTGTTGGAGACTTCTTCATTGCGTTTGTCCATTCGTATTCTTGTATAGTGCAGGTGCCGTCTTTTATGCTTTTTTATACTTGGGCATATATCACGCTCCGAAGCTTATGATCATAATGACCTTATACTTTGTTGAAAAGGTTATTGTTGCTAGAGTTTAAGTAATATGCACCGTTATGTAAATAAGGTATCTTATTTTCAACATCTCAAATCTCACATTTTAAGGAGGCTTACGTGTAGATAACCTTTGAATGACTTGATGGTGTAAATAATTATTTATGTTTACAGTTTATAAACTTTAAACTCATATTTCTATAGCTGGTCGAGGTGTTAAACTGAACTCCGTCACATGTGACATACCTTCTTGATTGCTAGTTTTGGATATCTTCGTCTTTTGATATTTCAATTCTTGGTGAAAATTCTATAAATAATCATGTATAAGGTGCAGTTGATGGAATTTCAATGCCAATAACATTGTCTTATTTTTGGTTTCTGCTTGCGCAGGCTTGGCGAATCTTACAATCACAGGTGTGCTTTCTATTCAAATTCCTCTTCACTATTTACCCTTTCTTCTTCTCTTCCAAAAAAAATCGCAAGTGACCTTGGATGTTTTTCTTCCCTTAATACAATTATTTCTAAGATTATGCAATACTGAAAGGCCTTTTGATGAATACAAAAAAATACAGTCCTCAAGAATTGAGGCCAATTAGATGATAGTGACAAACATCCCTAAATTGAATTTCACTTTGACGATGGATACTTAAACCTCTGAATGATTGAACCTAATCGAATTTGAGTTTTCCTTTTAAGTAGGTTCTGACTTGGAGATTCGATCTGTTAGATCTTTAGACCAAGCTACTTCATTAAATAAGCACTGTCTGACTATTAGCCTTCTATAGATGTGTTGCCTAGATTCTCTTTTATGTAGCTTGTCGTCCTATAGTTTATTTTGGACCCTCAGACGCGGTTATGAGCAAGTATAAAGTGTTTTAGTGCTAAAACCAGAAAGTCTCCAGAGTGAAAAAGACGAGGGAAACAAGACGAAAGAAGCTACATTGGTTTAAGTAACACGCTCACAGATGCTCTATGTAATTTACAATGAAAGAAGTATGTTCCGCACCACAAAAACAGTTCAGAGATATTTGTTGTGATTTTCTCTTACCGTGTGTCTTCCACTTCTCCATATTACAAACTCAAAAATGTATTCATACTGCTCTTGCATGTAATGCTACTAGGAGCTTGGTTATCTAGAATCTATGTTGCTCGGACTCTCCTAAAATGTTGCCCCGTGTTGGAATCTCTAAAAAGTACTACTTATGGAGGATCCAACACACACCCGGCAGCATATTTGAATAGTCCGAGCGACATAGTCTAGAACACATGCAAAAGATTGTTTTAAGCTCAAATGACATGCTACATAGTTATGTTTCCTATTGGCAACAGACTGCGGAAAAGATGATCCGGACCTTAAGGAGGAGATGGAGAAACAGTTCGTTGATTTATTATCGGAAGAGCTGAAACTGCAAGAGGCTGTTGACAAGGAGCACGCCCATCATATGAACATCACCTTTGTGGAGGCGAGGAGGTTAGCTACCGAGTACCAAAAGGAGGCTGAGAAATGCATTGCTACAACGGAAACTTGTGAAGTCGGGAGAGAAAGAGCTGTTGTGTTGTATGCCAAGGAAATGAAGTTGACTAACCTTTGGGAACGCAGAGCGCGCCAAGCTGGTTGGGAAGACTGAATACAAAAATGAAGTTTTCATCACGCTAGCTCAAATTTTGTTGTCCGCTATTGTAGCTTTATGCTAGTTGTATTTCTATGTATGAGCACAAAATTGCTCATATTTCTTCATCTAATATATGTATTTTACCTGCTCTCCTGTGTACCTTGCCATTATCATATGAAATATAAACTTCCCCACTATAGTTTATATGATGTTCACTCTGTCATTGATGGCGTTATACACATTTTTGGTGCATGTTCTCGAGTTTGAATCATGAGACTCGAGAATCTTTCTACAAGGGGACACGTCCCACCTTAGTAGGACTACTTCTAGGCGTGAATTTCGATTAGTTGAATCAGTGTATCTTGAGCATCGCATGGTTTGTTTATTTTATTCTTTCAATTTTCAATGTAAGAAAAGATTGTTCGAATCTCAAAGTATTTCGTATTCATGTAGGGTTTGGGATGTCCATTTACAAGGTCAAACGAGTTTCAGAGATTTGTTGGTGGTCCAGATTTTCGATGTCATTTTTGCCAAAAAAATACATGGACCTCCGTTAAGACCATAGTTATGGAGTCAGTTGGTCACCAGGGCCAAAACAATCCTTTTTCAAGGTCAAACGAGCTCTGAAACACGTAAATCTCTCTATTTTGTTGATTTTCGTGTGTTATAGTCTACAGGATTTATGGTGACCCGAAATTTCAACGTCATTTTTTCCAAAAATTTACATGGACCTCCTTTAAGACCTTAGCTATGGATCCAGTTGGTCAGTACGACCAAAATGACCCATTTACAATGTTAAACGAGCAACAGAGCATGTAAGCCCCCCATTTTGCCGATATTCGTATACTATAGTCCACAAAATTTTTCAATGACCTAGAATTATGATGCTATTTTTGCAAAAAAAATTACATGGACCTCCTCTAAGACCTTAGCCATGGAGACAGTTGGTCACCACGACCAAAATAAACCATTTACCAGGTCAAATGAGCGACGGAGCAGGTAAACCCCCCAGTTTAGCTGATTTTCATATGCTCTAGTCTAAGAGATTTTTTTTGACGCGTAATCCAACGTTATTTTTGCCAAAAATTTACATGGACCTCCGTTAGGACCTTAGTCATGGAGCCACTTGGTGACCATGACCAAAGCAACCCATTTACAAGGTCAAACGAGCCACGAAGCAGGTAAACCCCCAATTTTGCTTATTTTCATGTGATATAATCCATAAGATTTTTCGGTGACCCGAAATTCCAAAGTCATTTTTGCTAAAAATTTACATGGACCTTTGTTAAGACCTTAGACATGGAGCCAGTTGGTCACCACCTCCAAAACGACACATTTACAAGGTCAAACGAGCCATGAAGCAGGTAAACCCCCATTTTGTCGATTTTTGTGTGCTATAGTCCATAAGTTTTTTTGGTTACCAAGAATTTCGACGTCATTTTTAGAAAATATTTACATAGAACTCCGTTAAGACCTTATACATTGAGCCAGTTGATCACCATGGCTAAAACTCCCCATTTACAAGGTCAAACGAGCCACGGAGCAGGTAAACCCCCTATTTAGCCTATTTTCATGTACTATAGTCCACAAAATTTTCCGGTGACCCAAAATTTCGACATCATTCTTGTCAAATATTAACGTGGCTTTGTGTTAAGACCTTATCCATGGATCTAGTTGGACACCATGACCAAAATGATCCATTTTCAAAGTCAAACGAGCCCCGAAGCACGCATACCCCCAATTTTAGACAATTTTCGTGTGCTATAGCAGACCATTTTTTGGGTGATCCGGATTTCGATGTCAAAAATGCCAAAATTTTTTGTGGACGTCGAAATGAGGGGTATGCTCGCTTCGGGGCTCGTTTAACTTTCCAAATGGGTCGGACAAGCCGTGATGGCAAACTGTATGCATAGACAAGGTCTTGAAGGTCGTCCACGAAACAATTTGACATTTTTGACGTCGGAATCCGGATCACCCAAAAAATGGTGTGTTATAGCACACGAAATCACAGAAATGTAGGGTCTGCTCGCTTCGGGGCTTCGTTTGAACCTTCCACATTGGTTGGACAAGACCGTGATGGCCACCGTAGGCATAGACAAAGTCTTGAGGACGTCCATAAAAAATTTTTGTGCATTTTTTGACGTCGGAATCTGGATAACCCAAAACTTGGTGGCTATAGCACACGAAATCTTCGAAATGAGGGTCTGCTCGCTTCGGGCGCTCGTTGCACCTTCCAAATGGTCGGACAGCCGTGATGGCCAACCGATGAAATATACAGGTCTTGACGACTTCCATGAAAAAATTTGCATTTTTGACGTCGGAATCCGGATCACCCTAAAAATGGTGTGGCTATAGCACACGAAAATTGTCGAAATGAGGGTATGCCTCGCTTCGAGGCCTTTGACCTTCCAAATGGGTTCCGAAAACCGTGATGGCAACCGTATGCATATACAGGTCTTTACGGACGTCCCCGAAAAAATTTGGCATTTTTAAACCGTCGAATCCGGATCAACCCCAAATGGTGTGCTATAGCACAGAAAATCATCGAAATGAGGTATGCTCCGCTTCGGGGCTCGTTTGACCTTCCAAATGGGTCGGTACAGCCGTGTATGGAAACCGTATGCAATAGACACCAACTTGACGGACGACCCCGAAAAAATTTCGGCATTTCCTATCTAACGTCGATCTGGATCACCAAAAAATGGTGTGCTTATAGCACACGAAAATCATCGAAATGAGGGGTATGCTCGCTTCGGGGCTCGTTTGACTTCCAAATGGGTCGGACAAGCCCGTGAGTGGCCCCCCCCCCCCCCCCAAAAAACGTTTCTATACAAGTTCTTGAGACGTCCACGAAAACATTGTCATTTGGACGTCGTAATCCGGATCACCCAAAAATGGTGTGCTATAGCACACTAAATCGTCGAAATGAGGGGTATGCTCGCTGGGGGGGCTCGTTTGACCTTCCAAATGGGTCGGACAAGCCGTGATGGCCCAACCGTCATGCCTAAAAAAGTTTCGTTAACTTATTACGGACGTCCCAGGAAAAATTTGGCATTTTTGACGTCGGAATCTGGATCACCCAAAATGGTGTGCTATAGCACACGAAATCGTCGAAAATGAGATGGTATGCTCCGCTTAGGGCTCGTTTTGACCTTCCACATGGATCGGACAAGCCGTGATGGCCAACCGTATGCATAGACAAGGTCTTGACGGACGTCCACGAAAAAATTGTCATTTTGACGTCGGAATCCGGATACTTAAAAATGGTGTGCTATGCACCGGAAAATCGTTGAAAATCGTCGAAATGAGGGGTTGCTCCTTCGGTGCTTGTTTGACCTTCCCAAGGGTCCTGTACAGGCCCGTGAGGCCAACCGTATGCATAGAAAAGGTCTTGAGACGGACGTCCACCAGAAAAAATTGGGCATTTTTTTTGAGTCAGAATCCGGATCACTTAAATGGTGTGCTTATAGCACAGGAAAATCGTCGAATGAGGGGTATGCCGCTTCGGCTTCGTTCGACCTTCCAATGGGTCGGACAACCTTAATGGCCAACCGTATGCACTAGACAAGGGCTGACGTACGTCCACAAATCCATTTGCAGTTTTTATGGTCGGAATCCGGATCACCCAAAAAATGGTGTGTTTATAGCACAACCCAAATCAATGAATGAGGGGTAATGCTCGCTTCGGGGCTCGTTTGACCTTCCAAAATGGTCCGGACAAGCCGTGATGGCCAACGTATGATATACAGGTCTTGACGGACGTCCACGAAAATATTTGCATTTTGACAGTCGAATCCGCGGATCACCTTAAAAATGGTGTGCTAATAGAAACACGAAATTTTCGAAATGAGGGGTAATGCTTCCTTCAGGCTCGTTTGACCTTCCAAACGGGTCAACAAGCCGCGATGGCCAACCGTAATGCATATACAAGGTCTTGACGACAACCACGAAAAATTTGGCATTTTGACGTCGAATCCGGATCACCCAAAAAATGTTGTGTCTATAGCACACGCAAATCGTCTAAATGTGAAGGGGTAATGCTCGCTGTGGGGCCGTTGAAAACCTTCCAATAGGTCGGACAATACGTGTGGCCCACCGTAATGCATTAAACGAGTTTCTTGATGCGGACTCCACTAAAAAATTTGGCATTTTTGACGTCGGAAAATCCGATCACCCAAAAAATGGTGTGCTATAGCAACGAAAATCGTCGAAATGAGGGTATGCCCGTTTCGGGGCTCGTGACCTTCCAAATGGGTCGTACACGCCGTGATTGCCACCGTATGCATAGACAAGTTCTTGACGGACATCCACGAAAAAATTGGCATGTTTGACGTCGGAATCCGGTCACCCAAAAAATGGTGTGCTAATAAGCACACGAAAATCGTCGAAATGAGGTGTTGCTCGCTTCTGGGGCTCGATTGGACCTTCCAATCGGTCCGGACAAGCCGTGATGGGCCACCGTATGCGTAGACAAGTTCTTGACGAGTCACGAAAAATTTGGCATTTTTGACGCGAATCCGATCGCCCAAAAAATGGTGTGCTAATAGCACACGAAATCGTCGAATGAAGGGTAATGCTGCGCTTCTGGGCTCGTTGACCTTGCCAACTGGGTCGGACAATGCCGTGATTGCCAGCCTTATGCATATACAAGTTCTTGACGATGTCCCCAAAAAAATGGCATTTTTGACGCGGTCGGAATCCGGATCACCCAAACGTGGTGTGCTATAGCACACAAATCGTCGAAATGAGTCATGGCTCGCTGGGGGCTTGTTTTGACCTTCAAATGGGGTCGGACAAGCCGGGATGGCCACCGTATGCATAGACAGAACTTGACTGACGTCCAACAAAAAAATTGGCATTTTGACTTCGGAATCTGGATCCCCCAAAATGGTATAGCACAACGAAAATCATCGAATGAGGTGTATGCTCGCTTCGGAGCTCATTTGACCTTCCCATGGGTCGTCACAAGCCGTATGGCCACCGTATGCTATACAAGTTCTTGACGGACGCCACGAAAGATTTGGCATTTTGTATAACGTCGTAATCCGGATTCACACCAAAAAAATTGGGTGCTATAGCCATCACGAAAATCGTCGAATGAGGGGTATGCTCCGCTTCGGGGCTCATTTGACCTTTCCAAATGGGGTTCGTCAAATCCAGATGGTCACCGTATGCATATACAAGTTCTTGACTGACGTCCACGAAAAATTTGGCATTTTTGACGTCGGATCTGGATCAATACCCAAAAATGGTGTGCTATAGCACACGAAAATCATCGAAATGAGGGGTATAGCTCGCTTTGGGGCTCGTTTGACCTTCCAATGGGGGTCGGACAACCCGTGATGGCCAACCGTATGCTTTTAAAAAGTTCTTGACAGACGTCCACGAAAAAATTGGGGCATTTTGAAACTTCGGAATCCCCGGATCCCCCAAAAATGGTGTCTTAGCACACGAAAATCGTCGAATGAGGGGTTAAATTGCTCGCTTCGGGGCCTCGTTTGACCTCCAATGGGTCGGACAAGCCGTTATGGCAACCGATGCATATACAAATCTTGACGGATCCACGAAAAAATTGGCATTTTTAATAACGTCGGAATCCTATCTCCCCCCAAAATGTGTGCTATAGCCACGAAAAATCGTCGAATGAGGGGTAATGCTCCTTCGGGGCTCGTTTGACCTTCAAATGGGTCCGGACAAGCCGTTATGGCCAAACCGTATGCATAAACAAGTTCTTGACGGACACGTCCACAAAAAAAAATTGGCATTTTTGGACGTCGGAATTCCGGATCATCAAAAAAATGGTGTGCTATAGCACACGAAAATCGTCGAAATGAGGGGTATGGCCTCGCCTTCGGGGCTCGTTTGACCTTGCCAAGTGGGTCGTACAAGCCGTGATGGCCAACCGTATGCGAGACAAGTTCTTGACGTACGTCCACGAAAAAATTTGGCATTTTTTGACGTCGGAATCGACACCCAAAAAATGGTGTGCTTATAGCACACAAATCGTCCAAATGAGTGGGTAATGCTGGCTGGGGGGCTCGTTTGAGACCTTCCAAATGGGTTGACAAGCCCGTGATGGCCACCGTAATGGATAGAAAAGTTTCTTGACGGACGTCACGAAAAAATTTACGCATTTTTGCGTCGGAATCCGGATCACCCAAAAAATGGTGTGCATAGCACACGAAAATCGTTGAATGAGGGGTATGCTCGCTGGGGGCTAGTTTGACCTTCCAAATGGGTCGGACAAGCCGTGTGGCCAACTGTAATGCATAGACAATTCTTGACGAACGTCCACGAAAATTGGCCTTTTTGACGTCCGGAATCCCGGATCACCCAAAAATGGGGGTGCTATAGCGCACACGAAAATCGTGCGAAATGAGGGGTATGGGGTCGCTTTGGGGCTCGTTTGACCTTCCAAATGGGTCGTCACAAGCGTGATGGCCAACCGTATGCATAGACAATTCTTGACGGACGTTCCACGAAAAAATTTGGCTTTTTGACTTGGAATCCGATCACCCCAAAAATGTGTTCTATAGCACACTAAAATCGTCGAAATGAGGGGTAATGCTCGCTCGGGCTCGTTTGACTTCCAAATGGTCCGTACAAGCCCGTAAGGGCCACCGTATGCTTAGACAGGGTCTTGACGGATGTCAACGAAAAAATTTGGCATTTTGACTCGAAATCCTGGAATCACCCAAAAATGGTGTGCTATAGCACACAAAAATCGTCAAAATGAGGGTATGCTTCGCTCGGGGCTCGTTTGACCTTCCAAATGGGTCACAGAAGGACCAGCCATGATTTGGCCAACCCGTATGCATAGTACAAGTTCTTGACGACGTCCATGAAAAGATTGTGGCACTTTTTTACGTCGGAATCCGGATCACCCAAAAAATGGTTGCTATAGCACAACAAAAAATGTCAAAATGAGAGTATTCTCGCTTCGGGGCTCATTTGACCTTCGCAACTGGGTCGTACAATCCATATGGCCCAACCGTAATGGCATATACAAGTTATTCAGGGACGTCCACGAAAAATTTTGGCATTTTTGACGTCGGAATCTGGATCACACAAAAAATGGTGTGCTATAGCACACGAAAATCATCGAATGAGGGTATGGTCGCTTCGGGGCCGTTTGACTTCCAATTGGGTCGGACAAGCGTGATGGCCAAACCGTATGCATAGACAAGGTCCTGACGGACTACCGAAAAAAATTTGGCAGTTTTTGACGTCGGAATCCGGATCACACCAAAAACAATGGGTGTGCTAGCACAAAAATCGTCGAAATGAGGGGTCATGCTCGCTTCGGGCTCGTTTGCCTTCCAAATGGTCGTACAAGCGTGATGGACAACCGTATGCAAAGAACATGGTCTTGAACGGACGTCCACGGAAAAAATTTGTTCATTTTTGACGTCGGAAACCCCGGATCACCCAAAAATGTGTGCTATAGCCTTCATCCAAATCGTCGAAATGAGGGGTATGCCTCGCTTCGGGCTCGTTTGACCTTCCCAATGGGTCGGATAAGCCGTGATGGCAAAACCGTAAATGCAATAGACCATACTTGACGGTGTTCCACGGCAAACATTTGGCATTTTTTGACGTCGGAATCCGATCACCAAAAAATAGTGTGCTATAGCACACGAAATCGTCCAAATGGGGGTTATGCTCACTTCTGGTGCCGTTTGACCTTCCAAAGGGGTCGTACAACCGGAGGCCAACCGTATGCATAAGACAAGTTTTGACGGACCGTCCACTCAAAATTTTGGCATTTTTTTAACGTCGGAATCTCCGGAGTCCACCCAAAAAATGGTGTGCTATAGCACACGAAAATCGTCGAAATGAGTGGTAAATGCTGCTGGGGGGCTCGGTTGACCTTTCCAAATGGGTCGTTACACCGTGATGGCCAACCTTATGCATATACAAGGTCTGACAGACGTCCGCGAAAACAATTTGGCATTTTTTGACGTCGGAATCTCGAAGCACCCAAAAAATGGTGTCTATGCACACGAAAATCGTCGAATGAGTCGTAGGCTCACTTGGGGGCTCGTTTGATCCTTCCAAATGGGTCCGACAATCCGTGATGGCCAACCGTATGCATAGCAGGTTCTTCATGGGACGTCACAAAAAATTTGGCATTTTTTTTTTTTTTTTTTTTTTGACGTCGGAATCCCCGATCACCCAAAAAATGGTGTGTTCCTATAGCTACACCGAACATGTCCAATGAGGGGTATGTGCGCGCTTCGGGGCTCGATTGTACCTTCCAAATGGTCGTACAAGCCGTGATGGCCAACTGTATGCATAGAGAATTTCTTGACGGACGTTCCACGAAAAATTTGGCAGTTTTTTAAACGTCGGATCCGGATCACACAAAAAAATGGTGTCTATAGCACCGAAATCATCGAATGAGTGGGTATGCTCGCGGGGTGGCTCGTTTTGACCTGCCAAATTTGGTCGGACAAGCCGTGATGGCCAACCGTTGCATAGACAAGGTCTTGACGGATGTCCAACCGAAAAAGTTTGGCATTTTTTGACGTCGTATCCCGGATCACCCAAAAAATGGTGTGCTATTGCACACGAACATCATCGAATGAGTGGTTATTCTCCGCTGGGGCTCGTTTAACCTTACAAATTGGTCGGAAAGCCTATGGTCCAACCGTAATGCATGACAATGTCTTGACGGACTTCCACGAAAAATTTGGCATTTTTGACGTCGGAATCCGAATCACACCCAAAAAATGTGTGCTATCGCACACGAAATCGTCGAAAATGAGTCGTATGCTCACTGGGGGGCTCGTTTGACCTTCAAATGGGTCGGACAATCCGTGATGCCAACCGTATTCACTAGACAGGTTTCTTGATGGACGTCCACCGAAAAATTTGGCTTTTTGGATGTGGAATCCGGATCACCCAAAAAATGTTGGGGCTATAGCACACGAAAATTGTCCCCATAGGGGTATGCTCGCTTCGGGGCTCGTGACCTTCCCATGGGTCGTACAAGCCGTGATGGCAACCGTAATGCATAGAGAAGTTTCTTGACGGACCGCCACGAAAAATTTGGGGCATTTTTTAAACGTCGGAATCCGGATCACCAAAAAATGGTGTGCTATAGCACACGAAATCGTCGAAATGCTGGTATGCTCGCTTTGGGGCTCGTTTGACTTCAATGGGTCGTATAAGCCCCGGGATGGCAAACCCTATGCAATACAGTTCTTGAACGGCGTCCACGAAAACTTGGCATTTTTTACGTCGGAATCCGGCTCATCCAAAAAATGGTGTGCTATAGCACACGACAATCGTCCGCAATGAAGGGGTAGCTCGCTTCGGGGCTCGTTGACCTTCCCAATGGGTCGGACAATCCGTGATGCCAACCGTATGCATAGACCAAGTTTCTGATGACTCCACGAAAAAATTTGGCATTTTTTGACTCGTAATCCGTGATCACCCAAAAAATGGTGTGCCTATAGCACACGAAAATTGTCCAAATGAGGGGTATGCTCGCTTCGGGGCTCGATTGACCTTCCAAATGGTCGTCCAGCTCGTATGGCCACCGATGCAATAGACAAGTTCGTGACGGACGTCCACGAAAAAATTTGGCATTTTTAACGTCGTAATCCTGATCACACAAAAAATGTGTCTATATCCCATTCGAAAAAATCGTCGAAATGAGGGGTAATTCGCCTTTCTGGGCTCGTTTTGACCTTTCAAATGGGTCCTGACAAGCCTGGATGGCAACCGTATGCCAAGACAAGTTTCTTCACGTACGTACACAAAAAATTTGGCATTTTGACGTCGGAAGCCTAGATCCCCAAAAATGGTGTCTATCGCATACGACAATCGTCGAAATGAGGGGTATGCTCGCTTCGGGCTCGTTTTACCTCCAATGGGTCGGACAGGTCCCCGGATGGCCAACGTAGCATATACATGGTCCTTGACGGACGGCCCGAAAACATTTGGGCATTTTTGACGTCGGAATCCGGATTCCCAAAAATGGTGTGGCTATAGCCACGAAAATTTGTTGAAATGAGGGGTAGCTTTCGCTTTCGTCGCGTCGTTTGACCTCTCAAAATGGGTCGACTAGCCGTGATGGCAAAACCGTATGCATAGAAAAGAACTGATTGGACGTCCACGAAAAAATTTGTCATTTTTTTGACGTCGTAAATCCGGATCACCCAAAAAATGGTGTGCTATAGCACACGAAAATCGTCGAAAGAGGGGTATGCTCGCTTCGGGCTCGTTTGACCTTCCAAATGTGTCGGACAAGCCGTGATGCCAACCTTAGACTAGACAAGAACTTGAAGACGTCCCCGAAAAAATTGGCTGATTTTTGACGTCGGAATCCGGATCCGCCCCAAAAATGGTTGTGTCTTATAGCACAACTAAATCGTCGAAATGGGGGTATGCGCGCTCAGGGCTCGTTTAACCTTCAAGTGGTCGACCAGCAGTGTGGCCAACCGGTATGCATATAAAAGGTCTTGACGGATGTCCACGAAAAAATTGTCATTTTTTGACGTCGGAATCCGGATCCCCCCAAAAATGGTGTCTATAGCACACAAAAATCGTCGAAATGAGGGGTAGCTCGCCCTGTTCAGGCCTCCTGTTTGACCTTCCAAAAGTGGGTCGTACAAGCCGTGATGGCCAAACCGTATGCATAATACACGGTCTTTGACGGACTCCACAAAAAATTTGCCATTTTTGACGTCGGAATCCAGATCACCAAAAAATGGTGTGTGCTATAGCACACAAAAATCGGCGAAAATGAGGGGTATCGTCTCGCTTCGGGGCTCGTGAACCTTCCAGTGGTCGTACAAGCCGTGAATGCCAACTGATGCAAGACAAGGTCTTTTACGGACGTCCACGAAAAAATTTGGCATTTTTTGACTTCGGAATTCGGATCCCCAAAAATGGTGTGGCTATAGCACACGAAAATCGTCGAAAGGAGGGTATGCTCGCTTCGGGGCTCCGCTTGACTTCCAACTGGGTCACAAGCCTGATGGCAGCCGTATGCATAGACAAGGTCCCTTGACGGCGTCCAAAATTTTTTTTTGGCATTTTTTGAACGTCGAAATCCGAATCCCCAAAAAATTGGTGTGCTTATAGCACCGAAAATCAATCGAAATGAGGGGTATGCTCCTCGGGCTCGTTTTGACCTTCCAAATGGGGTCGTACCAAGCCGTGATGGCCAATCTATGCATAGACAAAGGTCTTGACGAACTTCCATTCCACCACGAAAAAAACTTTGATTTTTGCCGTCAGAATCCGATCACCCAAAAAATGGTGAGGTGCTATATGCACACGAAAATCGTGCTGGTGGGGTAATGCTCGCTCGGGGCTCGTTTGACCTCCATGGGTCGGACAGCTATGATGGCCAACGTATGCAAATACAAGGTCTTGCCGGATGTCCACGAAAAAATTGCATTTTTGACGTCGGCATCCGGATCAACCCAAAAAAATGGGTGTGCTTATAGCCACACTAAAATCGTCGAAATTAGGGGTAGGCTCCCGCTTTGTGGCTCGTTTGACCTTGCAAGTGGGTCGAACAAGCCGTGTGGGCCACCCGTATGCATAGAAAAAGGTCCTTGACGGATGTCCAGAAAAATTTTGGCATTTTTTTGAACGTCGAATCCGAATTCATCACCTAAAAAAGGTGTGCTATACCACACGAAAATCAATCGAATGATTGGTAATCTCGCGGTGGGGGCGCCGTTTGAACTTCAAATGGGTCGACAAGCCGTGATGGCCAACCGTAATGCATAGACAAGGTCCTTGACGGGACGTCCACGAAAAATTGGCATTATAACGTCCGGAATCCGATCAACACCCAAAACATTGTGTGCTATACAGCACCAAAAATCGTCGAAATGATGGTATGCCTCGCTTCGGGGCTCTCTGCCTTCCCAAATGGGTCGGACAAGCCGGATGGCCAGCCGTATGCATAGAACAAGGTTTTGAACGGACGTCCAAAATTTTTTTGCATTTTTGACGTCGAAATCCGGATCCCCAAAAAATGGTGTGCTATATCACCGAAAATCATCGAAATGAGTGGTATGCTCTCTTCCGGGGCTCGTTTGACCTTCCACATGGGTCGAACAAACCGTGATGGCCCAACCGATGCATAGACAAGGTCTTGACGAACGTCCACGAAAAAAATTTTGGCATTTTTGACGTCAGAATCCGGATCACCCAAAAATGGGGGGTGTTCTATAGCAACACAATCTCGAAATGTAGGTATTCTCGCTTCTGGGCTCGTCGAACTTCCAAATTGGTCGTTACAAGCCGTGATGCCAGCCGTATGCATGACCAGGTCTTAACGGACGTCCATGAAAAATTTGGCATTTTGACGTCGGAATCCGGATCACCAAAAAAATGTGTGCTATAGGCACACGAAAATCGCGGAAATGGGGTTATGCTCGCTTCGGGCTCGCTTGACCTTCCAATGGGTCGACCAGCCGTGATGCCATCCTTATGCATAGACAAGGTCTTGAACGACGTCTAATGAACAATTGGCATTTTTACGTCCTGAATCCGGATCATCCAAAAATGGTGTACTAATAGCACACGAAATCATCGAAATGAGGGGTATGCTCACTTCGGCCTCGTTTGAACCTTCCCAAAGGTCCAACAGCCGTGATGGCAACCGTAAATGCATAGACAGGTCTTGACGACGTCCACGAAAAATTTTTGGCATTTTTACGTCGGAATCTGGATCACCCAAAAAAAGTGTGCTTACACACCGAAAATCTTCGAATGAGGGGTAATGCTCGCTTCGGGGCTCCGTCTGCCTTCCATTGGTCGACCAGCCGTGGAATGGCCATCCGTATGCCTAGACAAGGTCTTGAAGGACGTTCACAAAAAAATTTGGCATTTTTTGACGTCGGAGATCCGGTCACCCAAAAAATGGTGTGCTATAGCACACGAAAAATCCGTCTGAAATGAGGGTAATGCCTCGCTTCCTGGGCTCGTTTTTACCTTCCAAATGGATCAAAAGCTGTGATGACCACTCGTATGCATGAAAGGTCTTGACGGACGTCCACCAAAAACATTGGCCTTTTTGACGTGCAAATAAATCTGATTACCAGAAAATGGTGTGCTATAGCACACGAAAATCGTCGAATGAGGGGTAGCTCGCTTTCGAGCCCTCGTTTGACCTTCTAAAAATTGGGTCTTACAAGCCGTGAATGGCAAATCGTATGCATAGACAAGTTATTGACGGACGTCCACGAAAAAATTGGGCCATTTTGCGTCAAAATCCCGGATTACCCAAATAAATGATTTAACTATAGCACACGAAATCGTCGAAGAGGAGTATGCTCGCTTCGGGGCTCATTTGACCTTCCAAATGGGGTCTTACAAAAGCCGTATGGCCAACCGTATCATAGACCAGGTCTTGTAGACGGAAATCCACAAAAAAATTTGACATTTTTGATGTCGGAATCCGGATCACCCAAAAAATAGTGTGCTATAGCACACGAAATCGTCGAAATGAGGGTATTCTCGCTTCGGGGCCGTTTGACCTTCCAATGGTCGGACAAGGCCGTGATGGCAACCGATGCATGACCAAGGTCTTGACGGACGTCCATGAAAAAATTGGCATTTTTGAACGTCGGAAGCCGGATAACCCAAAAAAAATGGTGTGCTTATGCACACAAATCGTCGAAATTTAGGGGTAATGCTCACTTCGGGCTCCGCTGACATTCCAAATGGGTCGACAAGCCGTGACGGCCAACCGTATGCATAACAAGGTCTTGTACGGACGTCCACGAAAAAATTTGCATTTTTTACGTCGAAAATCTGGATCCCCAAAAAATGGTGTCTATAGCACCGAAAATCGTCGAAATAAGGGTATGCTCGCTTCGGGGGCTCGTTTGAGACCTTCAACATAGGTCGGACAAGCCGTGATGGCCAATCGTAATGCATAGACAAGGTCTTGACGACTCCACGAAAAAATTGCTTTTTGACGGGCCGAATCCGGATTACCCAAAAATGGTGTGCTATAGCACACGAAAATCGTCGAAATGAGGGTAATGCTTCGCTTCGGGGCTCGTTGACCTCCAAATGGGTCGTACAAGCCTTGATGGCAAATCGTATGCTCAGACAAGGTCTCGACGGACGTCCCACAAAAAAAATTGCATTTTTGACGTCGAAATCCGGATTAACCCAAAAAAGGTGTACTATAGCACACGAAAACCGGTCGAAATGAGGGGTATGCTTGAATTCGGGGCTCGTTTGGTGACCTTCCAAATGGGTCGTACAAGCCGTTATGGCCACCGTATGCATAGATAAAGGTCTTTGACGGACTCCACGAAAAATTTGGCAATTTTTGACGTCGAATTCGGATCAAACCAAAAATGGTGTGCTATAGCACACGAAATCGTCGAATGAGGTAATGCTCCGCTTCGGGGCTCGTTTGAGACCTTCCAAATTGGTCGGACCAGCCTGATGGCCAACCATAAGGCCTAGACAAGGTCCTTGACGGACCGTCTAGGGAAAAATTTGGCATTTTTTGACGTCGGAATCTCCGGATACTCCAAAAAATGGTGTGCTATAGCACACGAAAATCGTCGAAATGAGGGGTAATGCTCGCTTCGGGTCTCTTGTGACCTTCAAAATGTGTCTGACAAGCCGTGATGGCCAACCGTATGCATAGACAGGTCTTGACGGAACGTCCATGAAAAAATTTGGCATTTTTTTGACGTCGGACTCCGATCACTTAAAAAATGGTTGTGCTATAGGACACGAATCGTCGAAATAGGGGTATGCCTCTCGTGGGGCCGTTTGACCTTTCAAAAGGGTCGGACAAGCGTGATGGCCACGTAATGCAATAGAAAAGGCCTTGGACGAACCTCCACGAAAAAAATTGGCATTTTGACTCCGAATCTGGATTAACCCAAAAATGGTGTGCTATAGCTACAAAATCGTCTAAATAAGGGGTATGCTCGCTTCGGGGCTCGTTTTACCTCCAAATAGGTCGTGACAAGCCGTGGATGGCCAATCAAGTATGCATAAGACAAAGGTCCTTGACGGACGTCCACGAAAAAATTGGCATTTTTGGACGTTGAATCCAGATCACTTTAAAAATGGTGTGTCTAATAGCACACGAAAATCGTCGAATGAGGGTATGGGCTCGCTTTCGGGGCTCGTTTGAGACCTCAAAATGGGTCCCTGATACAACGTGATGGCCAAATCGTATGCATAAAAAAGGTCTTGACGTCGTCACAAAAAAATTGGCATTTTTGACGTCCCGAATCCGGATTACCCAAAAGATGGTGTGCTAATAGCACACGAAATCGTCGAAATGAGGGGTATGCTCGCTTCGAGGCTCGTTGACCTTCGACAATGGTCCGGACAAGCCGTGATGGCAACCGTATGCATGGTGGAAATAGACGAGTCTTGACGGACCGGTCCTGAAAAATTTGGCATTTTTGACGTCGGAATCGGATCACCCACAAAATGGTGTGCTTAGCACACGAAAATCGTCGAAATGAGGGTATTGCTTCGCTTCGGGCTCGTTTGACCTTCAAAATGGGTCGGACAAGCCGTGAGGGCCAACTGTATGCATGACAAAAGGTCTTGACTGACGTCCATGAAAAATTTGGCATTTTTGACGTTGGAATCCGTATCACCCAAAAAATGGTGTGCTAATAGCAACACGAAAATCGTCCGCAATGAAGGTATGCACCCCTTCGTGGGCCTCGTTTGACTTCAAAATGGGTCGGACAAGCGTGATGGCCATCGTAATGCATAGACAATGCTTGAACGGACGTCCACGAAAAAAATTTGCATTTTTGAGTCCTAATCGATCACACCCAAAAATGGTGTGCTATAAGCCACGAAAATTGTCGAAAGGAGGGGTCTGCTCGCTTCGGGCCTTCGCTTGACTTCCATTGGTCATACGCCGTGATGGCCAACCGGTATGGTATAAAGGTCTTGACGGACGTCCATGAAAAAATTTGGCATTTTGACATCGGAATCCGGATTACCCACAAATGGTGTGCTATAGTCACATGAAATCAGCGAAATGAGGGAGTATGCTCCGGCTTCGGGGGCTCGTTGACCTTCCAAATGGTCGGGACAGAAGCCCTTGATGGCCAACCGTATGCATAACAAGGTCTTGAGGACGTCCACGAAAAAATTTGGCATTTTTGTACGGGGGGGGCGGGGGGGGGGGATCCGGATCACCCAAAAAAGGGTGGTGCTATAGCACACGAAAAGCATCGAAATGAGGGTATCTTCGCTTCTGGGCTCGTTTTGACTTCCAAATGGGGGGCGGATAGGCCGTGATGGCCAACCGTAGATTAGACAGGTCTTGATGGACGTCCACAATAAACATTTTGACATTTTTGACGTCGGAATCTGGATCACTCAAAAATGGTGTTGTCTATAGCACACCGAAAATCGTCAAAATGAGGGGTTATGCTCATTCGGGCTCGTTTGACCTTCCAAATGGTCGGACAAGCCGTGATTGGCCAAGCATTGTATGATATACAATGTTCCTTGACGGACGTCCACGAAAAAACTTGGCATTTTTTGACTTCGAATCCGGATCACCCCAAAAAAATGGTGTGGCTATAGCCAGAAAATCGTCGAATGAGTCGTATGCTCGCGGGGGCTCGTTTGACCTCCCATGGGTCCGGACAAGCTATGATGGCCAACCGTCATGCACATACAAGGTCTTTACGGATTTCCCAGGGGGGGTCCACGAAAAATTTGGCATTTTTTTTTACGTCCGGAATCCGGAATCACCCAAAACGGTGTGCTATAGCACACAAAACGTCGAAATGAGGGGTAATGCTCACTTTGGGGGCTCGTTTGACCTTGCAAGTGGGGTTCGAACAAGCCGTGTGTGGCCAACCGTATGCATATGAAAAGGGTCTTGACGGTGCCACACGAAAATTTTTGGCATTTTTGACGTCGGAATCCGAATTCACCTCACCTAAAAATGGTTGCTATCGCCACAAAATCGTCGAAATGAGTGGTAATGCCTCGCTGGGGAGCTCGTTCTGACCTCTCAATGGTCGGACAAGCCGTGATGGCCAACCGTATGCTAGACAAGGTCTTGACGTAACGTCCACGAAAAAATTTGGCATTTTTACCGTCGGAAGCTCCGGATCACCCAAAACATTGTGTGCTATAGCACAACAAAAATTCGGTCGACATGAGGGGTATGCTCGCTTCGGGGCGTTGACCTCCAAATGGGTCGGACACCGTGATGGCCAGCCGTATGCATATACAAGGTTTTGACGGACCGTCCAAACATTTTTTTGGGCATTTGACTCGAATCCTGATCACCCCAAAAAATGGTGTGCTATAACCACGAAAACATCGAAATGAGGGTATGCTCTCTTCGGGCTCGTTTGACCTTCCAAATGGTGTCTGAACAAACCGTGATGGCCAACCGTATGCATAGACAAGGGTCTTACGAACGTCCACGAAAACAATTTGGCATTTTTTGACGTCAGATCCGGATCACCCAAAAATTGGTGTGCTATGCACACGAAAATCGTCGTAAAGTGGGTATGCTCTCTTCGGGGCTCGTTGACCTGCCCCAATTGGTCGGCCAAAGCCGTGGATGGCGCGTATGCAGAACCAAGGTCTTAACGGACGTCCATGAAAACATTGCCATTTTTGACGTCGTACATCCGGATCACCCCAAAAATGGTGTGCTACAGCACACTAAAATCTTCGAATGAGGGGTATGCCTCGCTTCGGTGCTCGCTTGAACCTTCCAGAATGGGTCGACAAGCCGTGATGGCCATCAGTAGCATAGAACAAGGTCTTGACGGGACGTCTATGAAAAAAGTTGGCATTTTTGACGTCGATTCCGATCATCCAAAATGGTGTAACTATAGCACACAAAATCATCGAAATAGGGGTATGCTTCGCTTCGGGCTCGTTTGACCTTCCAAATGGGTCAGACAAGCCGTGAATGGCCAACCGTATGCATAACAAGGTCGTTACTAACGTCCACGAAAATTTTTTGGCATTTTTAACATCGAATCCGGATCACCCCAAAAATAGTGTGCTATAGCACACGAAAATCTTCTGAAATGAGGGGTATGATCGCTTCGGGCTCGTCTCTGACCTCCAAATTGGTCGGACAAAAGCCCGTGATGTCCCAGCCGTATGCATAGACAAGTTCTTGACGGACGTCCACAAAAAATTTGGGGTCCCTTTTTGACGTCGGAATCCGGATCACCCAAAAAATGGTGTGCTATAGCACACGAAATCGTCGAAATGGAGGGGTATGCTCGCTTCGGGGCTCGTTTGACCTTCCAATGGATCGGAACCAAGCCGTTATGACCAATCGTATGCATAGACAAGGTCGTGACGACGTCCCACGAAAAATTGGCATTTTTGACGTGGCAAATCCGGATTACCTCCCCCCCAAAAAAATGGTGTGCTATAGCACACTAAAATCGCTGAAATGAGGGGTCTGCTCGCTTCGAGCTCGTTTGCCTTCTAATGGGTCCGTACAGCGTGATGGCAAATCGTATGCATAGACAAGGTCTTGACCCGGACGTCCACGACAAAATTGGCATTTTGACGTCAAAATCCTGATTACCCAAAAATGAAATGTACTATGCCCAACGAAAATCGTCGAAATGAGAGTATGCTCGCTTCGATGGCTCATTTGACCCTTCCATGGTTCCGTACAAGCAGTGATTGCCAACCGTATGCAAGACAAGGTTCTGACGGACATCCACAAAAAATTGACCATTTTGATGTCGGAATCCGGATCACCCAAAAACATAGTGTGCTATACACACGAAAATCGTCGAAATAGGGGTATGCTTCGCTTCGGGGCTCTTTTGACCTTCCAAATGGGTCGGACAAGCCGTGATGGCCAACCGTATTCATAGACAAGGTTTCTTGACGACGTCCATGAAAAAATTTGTCATTTTTGACGTCGGAATCCCCGGATCACCCAAAAAATGTTGCGATAGCACACAAAATCATCGAAATTCAGGGTTATGCTCACTTCGGGGCTCGCTGAACATTCCAACTGGGTAGTACAAGCCCGTGACGGCCAACCGTATCATACAATTCCTTGAAGGACTCCCCGAAAAATTTGGCATTTTGACGTCAAATCCGGATCACCCAAAAAATGGTGTGCTATCGCACAGAAAATCGTCGAAATGAGGGGTATCGCCGCTTCGGGGCTCGTTTGACCTTCCAATAGGTCGGACAGCCCATATGGATGCCAATCGTAAGCAAGAGACAAGGTCTTGCGGACGTGCAACGAAAAAAATTGGCATTTTTTACGTGCCCAAATCCGGAATTACCCAGAAAATGGTGTTTCTATAGCCCAGAAAATCTCTAAATGAGGGTATGCTCTCGCTTCGGGGCCTCGTTTTGACCTTCCAAAATGGGTCGTACAAGCGTGATGGCAAATCGATGCATAGACAAGGGGTTCTCGACGTACGTCCACAAAAAAAATTGGCATTTTTGACGTCGAATCCGATTCACCCAAAAAATGGTGTCTAATAGCCACACGAAACTTCATCGAAATGAGGGCGTATGCTTCGTTCGGGCTCGTTTGACCTTCCAAATGGGTCGTACAAGCGTGATGGCCAACCTTATGCATAGAAAGGTCTTACGGACAATCCACGAAAAAATTTGGCATTTTTGACGTCGGAATTCGATCACCAAAAAATGGTGTGTGCTATATAGCACACGAAAATCGTCGAAATGAGGGTATGCTCGCTTCGGGGCTCGTTTGACCTTCCAAATGGGTCGGACAAGCCGTGATGGCCAACCTATGCATAGACAAGGTCTTGACGGACTTCCACGAAAAAAATTTGGCATTTTTGACGTCGGAATCCGGATCACCCAAAAAATGGTGTGCTATAGCACACGAAAACCGTCGAAATAGGGGTAGCTCGCTTCGGGGCTCGTTGACCTTCCAAATGTCGGTACAAGCCGTGATGGCCAACCGTATGCATAGACAAGGTCTTGACGGACGTCCAGAAAAATTTGGCATTTTTTGACGTCGGAATCGATCACAAAAAATGGTGTGCTATAGACACGAAAATCGTCGAAATGAGGGGTATGCTCGCTTCGGGGCTCGTTTGACCTTCAAAATGGGTCGACAGCCGTGATGGCCAACCGTATGCAATAGAAAGGTCTTGACGGACGTCCACGAAAAAAATTGGCATTTTTGACGTCGAATCGGATACCCAAAAATGTGTGTATAGCAACACGAAAATCGTCGAAAAGGGGTATGCTCGCTTCGGGGCTCGTTTGACCTTCCAAATGGTCGGACAAGCCGTGATGGCCACGTATGCATAGACAAGGTCTTGACGGCGTCCACGAAAAAATTTGGCATTTTTTGACGTCGAATCCGATCACAAAAAATGGTGTGCTATAGCACACGAAAATCGTCGAATGAGGGGTATGCTCGCTTCGGGGCTCGTTTGACCTTCAAAATGGGTCGGACAAGCCGTGATGGCCAACGTATCATAAAAGGTCTTGACGGACGTCCACGAAAAAATTGGCATTTTTGTACGTCGAATCCGGATCACCCAAAAATGGTGTGCTATAGCACACGAATCGTCGAAATGAGGGTATGCTCGCTTCCGGCTCGTTTGACCTTCAAATGGGTCGGGACAAGCCGTATGGCCAACCGTATGCATAGACAAGGTCTTGCGGACGTCCGAAAAAATTGGCATTTTTGACGTCGAATCGGATCACCCAAAAAATGTGTGCTATAGCACACGAAAATCGTCGAAATGAGGGGTATGCTCGCTTCGGGGCTCGTTTGACCCTTCAAATGGGTCGGACAAGCCTGGATGGCCAAGTATGCATAGACAAGGTCTTGACGGACGTCCAGAAAAATTTGGCATTTTTGACGTGAATCCGGATCACCCAAAAAATGGTGTGCTATAGCACACGAAAATCGTCGAAATGAGGTTGCTCGCTTCGGGCTCGTTTGACCTTCAAATGGGTCGGACAAGCCGTGATGGCCAACGTATGCTACATCGAGACTGACGGCATCGTCCACGAAAAATTGGCATTTTTGACGTCGAATCCGATCACCCAAAAATGGTGTGCTATAGCACCACGAAATGTCGAATGAGGGGTATGCTCGCTTCGGGCTCGTTTGACCTTCCAAATGGGTCGACAGCCGTGATGGCCAACCGTATGCATAGACAAGTCTTGACGGACGTCCAGAAAAAATTTGGCATTTTTTGACTCGGAATCCGGATCACCCAAAAAATGGTGTGCTATAGCACACGAAAATCGTCGAAATGAGGTTATGCTCGCTTCGGGCTCGTTTGACCTTCCAAATGGGTCGGACAAGCCGTGATGGCCAACCGTATGCATAAGACAGGTCTTGACGGACGTCCACGAAAAAATTTGGCATTTTTGACTCGGAATCCGATCACCCAAAATGGTGTGCTATAGCACACGAAAATCGTCGAATGAGGGGTATGCTCGCTTCGGGGCTCGTTTGACCTTCCAAATGGGTCGGACAGCCGTGATGGCCAACCGTATGCATTAGACAAGGTCTTGAGGCGTCCACAAAAATTTGCATTTTTGACGTCGGAATCATCCCCCAAAAAATGGTGTGCTATAGCACACGAAATCGTCGAAATGAGGGGTATGCTCTTTGGGGCTCGTTTGACCTTCCAAATGGGTCGGACAAGCCGTGATGGCCAACCGTATGCATAGACAAGTGTCTTGACGGACTGTCCACGAAAAAATTTGGCATTTTTGACGTCGGAATCCGATCACCCAAAAAATGGTGTGCTATAGCACACGAAAATCGTCGAAAGAGTGTATGCTCGCTTGGGGCTCGTTTGACCTTCCAAATGGTCGAACAAGCTTGATGGCCAACCGTATGCAAATAAAGGTCTTGACGGAGTCCACGAAAAAATTTGGCATTTTTGACGTCGGAATCCGATACCCAAAAAATGTGTGGCTATAGCACACGAACAATCGTCGAATAGGGGTATGCTCCTTTCGGGGCTCGTTTGACCTTCAAATGGGTCGAACAGCCGTGTATGGCCACCGTATGCATAGAAAAGGTCTTGACGGATGCCCCCAAAAAATTTGGCATTTTTGACGTCGGAATCCGAATCACCCAAAAAATGTGTGCTATAGCACACGAAAATCGTCGAAATGAGGGTATGCTCGCTTCGGGGCTCTTTGACCTTCCAAATGGGTCGGACAAGCCGTGATGGCCAACCGTATGCATAGACAGTCTTGACGGACGTCCACGAAAAATTTGCATTTTTAGAGTCGGAATCCGGCACCCAAAAATGTGTGTGATAGCAACAACACAATCCGAAATGAGGGTATGCTCGCTTCGGGGCTCGTTTGACCTTCCAAATGGGTCGGACAAGCCGTGATGCCAACCGTATGCATACAAGGTTCTTGACGGACGTTCCACAAAATTGGCATTTTTGACGTCGAATCCGATCACCCAAAAAATGGTGTGCTATAACACACAAAATCTCGAAATATGGGTATGCTCGCTTCGGGGCTCGTTTGACCTTCCAAATGGGTCGACAACCGTGATGGCCAACCGTATGCATAGACAAGGTCTTGACGAACGTCCCGAAAAAATTTGGCATTTTTGACGTCGGAATCCGGATCACCCAAAAAATGGGTGCTATAGCACACGAAAATCGTCGAAATGTGAGGATGCTCGCTCGGGCTCGTTTGACCTTCCAATGGGTCGGACAAGCCGTGATGGCCAACCGTATGCATAGACAAGGGTCTTACGGCTTCCAAAAAAATTTGGCATTTTTGACGTCGGAATCCGGATCACCCAAAAAATGGTGTGCATAGCACACGAAAATCGTCGAAATGAGGGGTATGCTCGCTTCGGGGCTCGTTTGACCTTCCAAATGGGTCGTACAACCGTGATGGCCACACCTATGCATAGACCAAGGTCTTGCGGGACGTCAAAAAAATTTGGCATTTTTGACGTCGGAATCCGATCACCCAAAAATGGTGTGCTATAGCACACGAAAATCTCAAATGAGGGTATGCTCGCTTCGGGCTCGTTTGACCTTCCAATGTGGTCGGACAAGCCGTGATGGCCAACCGTATGCATAGACAAGGTCTTGACAACGTCCACGAAAATTTTGGCATTTTTTACGTCGGAATCCGATCACCCAAAAATAGGTGTGCTATAGCACACAAATCTCGAATGAGGGGTATGTCTCGCTTCGGGGCTCGTTGACCTTCCAATGGGTCGACAAGCCGTGATGGCCAACCGTATGCATACCAAGGTCTTGAGGCACGTCCACAAAAAATTTGGCATTTTTACGTCGGAATTCGGATCACCCAAAAAATGGTTGCTATAGCACACGAAAATCGTCGAAATGAGGGGTATGCTCGCTTCGGGCTCGTTTGACCTTCCAAATGGTCGGACAAGCCGTGATGGCCAACGTATGCATAGACAAGGTCTTGACGGACGTCCACGAAAAAATTTGGCATTTTTGACGGTCAATCCGATCACCCAAAAATGGTGTGCTATAGCACACGAAAATCGTCGAAATGAGGGGTATGCTCGCTTCGGGGCTCGTTTGACCTTCTCAAATGGGTCGACAAGCCGTGATGGCAAACGTATGCATAGACAGGTCTTGACGACGTCCACGAAAAAAATTGGCATTTTTGACGTCAATCCGGATCACCCAAAAAATGTGTCTATAGCACACGAAAATCGTCGAAATGAGGGTATGCTCGCTTCGGGGCTCGTTTGACCATTCCAAATGGGTCGACAAGCCGTGATGGCCAACCGTATGCATAGAAAGTCTTGACGGACTCCACAAAACATTTGGCATTTTTGAGTCGGAATCCGGATCACCCAAAAAATGTGTGCTATAGCACACGAAAATCGTCGAAATGAGGGGTATGCTCGCTTCGGGGCTCGTTTGACCTTCCAAATGGTCGGACAAGCCGTGATGGCAACCGTATGCATAGACAAGGTCTTGACGGACGTCCAGAAAAAATTTGGCATTTTTGACGTCGGAATCCGATCACCCAAAAAATGGTGTGCTATAGCACACAAAATCATCGAAATGAGGGTATGCTCCTTCGGGCTCGTTGACTTCCAATGGGTCGAAAGCCTGATGGCCAACCGTATGCATAGACAAGTTCTTGAGGACGTCCACGAAAAATTTGGCATTTTTGACGTCAATCCGGATCACCCAAAAAATGGTGTCTAATCACACGAAAATCGTCGAAATGAGGGGTATGCTCGCTTCGGGGCTCTTTGACCTTCCAAATGGTCGGACAAGCCGTGATGGCCAACGTATCATAGACAAGGTCTTGACGGACGTCACGAAAAAAATTGGGCATTTTTGACGTCGAATCCGATACCCAAAATGGTGTGCTATAGCCCACGAAATCGTCGAAATGAGGGGTATGCTCGCTTCGGGGCTCGTTTGACCTTCCAAATGGGTCGGACAAGCCGTGATGGCCAACCGTATGCATAGACAAGGTCTTGACGACGTCCAGAAAAAAATTTGGCATTTTTGACGTCGGAATCCGGATCACCCAAAAATGGTGTACTAAGCACACGAAAATCGTCGAATGAGGGGTAGCTCCTTCGGGGCTCGTTTGACCTCCAAATGGGTCGACAAGCCGTGTGGCCAACCGTATGCATGAAAGGTCTTGACGGACTGCCACGAAAAATTTGGCATTTTTGACGTCGGAATTCGGATCACCCAAAAAATGGTGTGCTATAGCACACGAAAATTGTCGAAATGAGGGGTATGCTCGCTCGGGGCTCGTTTGACCTTCCAATGGGTCGGACAAGCCGTGATGGCCAACCGTATGCATAGACAAGGTCTNGCCAAATTTTTTCGTGACGTCCGCTAAGACTGTATGCACACGTGGGACCATCACGGCTTGTCCGCACACATTTGGAAGGTCAACGAGCCCGAAGCGAGCAGAACCCGCGTTTAGACGATTTTCGTGCTGGCTATACACACAATTTTTGGGTTGATCAAGATTCGACGGCAAAATGACCAAATTTTTTCGTGGAAAGGCCGCTCAAGGCCGTGATCTAGGCCATACGGTTGGCACAGAACGCTTATTCGCACAACCCCCCCAACCAAACCGTCCAGAAACCGACCCCCCCAAAAACCACCACACCACAACCCCCCCCCCACCAGACCCATGCGAAGGTCAAACGAGCCTCGAGCCGACGCATACCCCTCATTTCAACGATTTGCGTGCGAGATAGCCACACCATTTTTTGAGGTTGATAGGATTTCGATAGTCAAAAATACCAATTTTTTTGTGGACGTCCGTCAAGACCTGTATATGACATACGGTCGCGCCCATACAGCACAGCTTTGTCACGACCATTTGGAATGGCAAACGAGACCCCGAAGGCGAGGCATACCCCTCAGTCGACGATTTTCGTGTGCTATAGCACACAATTTTTGGCGGTGACGATTTCGTAGGTTGTCAAAAATACATTTTTTCGTGGACGTCCGCAAGACCTTGTCTATGCCCATACGCCACGTTGGCCATCACGGCTTGTCCGGCCATTTGGGAAGGTCGAACGACCCCGAAGCGGGATACTCCTAATTTGAACGATTTTCGTGTGCTATATCACACCATTTTTGGGTGATTAGGATTCCAACGTCAAAAATGCCAAATTTTCGTGGACGTCCGATCAAGACCTGTCCTATGCACACGTTGGACATCACGGCTTGTCCGACCCATTTGAGAAGGTCAAACGAGATCCGAAGCGAGCCATACCCTTCATTTCGATGATTCTCTTGTGCTATAGCACAACCATTTTGGGTGATCTGGATTCCGACGTCAAAAATGCCAATTTTTTTGTGGACGTCCGGTCAAGACCTTTCTAGCATACAGTTGTCCATCACGCCCGATGTCGACCCATTTGGAAGGTCAACGAGCCAAGAGAGCGAGCATCCCCTCATTCGACGATTTTCGTGTGCTAGAGGCACACACACACCCACCACCCTTTTTGGGTTGATCGGTTACGACAGTCAAAAATGCCAAATATTTGTGGACGTCCGTTAAAGACCTTGTCTATGCACACAAGGTTGCAATCACGGCTTTTTCCGACCTTTGGAAGGTCAACCGGAAGACTCGAAGCCGAGACATACCCTCATTTCGCCAATTTTCGTGTTACTATTTTTGACACCATTTTCGGGTGATCCGGATTCCTGATTGTCAAAAATGCCAAATGTTTTCGTGGACGTCCTCAAGCCCTTGTCTATGCATACGGTTGGCGCCATCACGGCTTGTTCCGACCCATTGGAATAAAAGTCAAACGAGCCCCGAAGCGCGATACCCCTCAATTTCGACGATTTTCGTGGCTTAGCACACCATTTTTTTGCGGTGATCCAGATTCCGACATCAAAAATAGCCAAATTTTTCGTCGGACGTCCGTCAAGACCTTGTCTATGCATACTCTATCTTTTCTCCTAAGTACGGGTTGGTATTGGGGAAGCGGTGAGAATGAAGCGAGGCTGTCATTAGACTAGGTCTTGACGAAGACTCCACGAAAAAATTTGGCATTTTTGATTGTCGGGGAATATGGGATCACCAAAAAAATGGTTGTGCCTATAGACAACACGAAAATCGTCGAATAGGATGTGGTATGCTCGCACCTTCGGGGCTCGTTGACCTTCCAAATGGGTCGGACAAGACGTGATGGCCAACCGTATGCTAGACAAGGTCTTGAAGGACGTCCACGAAAACATTTGGAAATTTTGAATCGGAATCCGGATCACCCAAAAATGGTGTGCAACAATAGAAACACGAAAATTGTGCGCAATGAGCGGGTCTGCCGCTTCGAGGCTCGTGGTGCCATCCTTCCAAATGGGTCGGAAAACCGTGATGGCCAACAGTGTGTGCATAGACAAGTCTTTACGGACGTCCACATAAAATATTTGGCCATTTGGACGTCGTAATCCGGATCACCCAAAAAAATGGTGTTGCTATAGCACACGAAAATCGTCGAAATGAGGGGTTGCTCGCTCGGGGCTCGTTTTTGACCTTCCAAAGTGGGTTCGGAAAGCCGTGAGGCGAGCAACTGATGCATAGAAAAGGTTCTTGACGGACGAGTCCACAAAAAAATTGGCACCATTTTTGACGTCGGAATCCAGATCACCCCAAAAAATGGTGATATGCATAGCACAAGAAATCATCGAATGCAAGCGGTATTAGGGTATGCGCTTCGACCGTGTGACCTTCCAAATGGGTCGGACACAAGCCGTGCTGTCCAACCGTGTGAAGAGACAAGGTCCTCCCATGGACGGAGTCCACGCAAACCATTGGCATTTTTGACGTTGGAATCCTAATCACCCAAAAAAATGGGGATGATATCACACGGAAAATCGTCAAAATAGGGAGTATAGCCCGCTTTCGGGGCATCGTTCGACCTTCCAAATGGCGCGCGACAAGCCGTGATGGCCAACCGTATGCATAGACAAGGTCGGACGGACGTCCAGAAAAAAATTGGTATTTTTGACATCGAAATCCGAGATACCCAAAACAATCGGGTTGTGCCTAGAGCCCACACGAAAATCGGTCGATAGAAATGAGGGGTCTGCACTGCTGCTTCGGGGAGCCGTTTGACTTCCAAATGGCGCGACAAGCTGTTGATTGCCACCGTAGCCATAGACAAGGTCTGACGGACGTCCACAAAAAAATTGGTATTTTTGACATCGAAATCCGGATTAACCCAAAAAATGGTGTGCTATAGACCACGAAAATCGTTGGATGATGAAATGAGGGGTATGCTCGACACTTCGAAGGTCGTTTTGACCTCCAAATAGGGTCGGATAAGCCGTTCGTTGATGGACCAACAGATGCCATAGACAAGGCGCTTGACGGAAGTCACCGAAAAAATTGCGCATTTTTGACGTCGAAATCGGATCACCCAAAAAATGGTGTGCTATAGCACACGAAATCGTCGAAACGCAGGGGTTATGCTCGCTTCGGGCCTCGTTTGACCTTCCAAATGCGGCTGGACAAGCGTGATGTCCAAAAAAAAAAAAAAACCGTGTGCTAGACAAGAGTCTTTACGGGACGCTCCACGAAAAAAATTGGCATTTGACTTTGTGAATCCTAATCACCAAAAAATGGTGTGACTATAGCCACACGAAAATCGTCAAAATGAGGGGTATGCTCGCTCGGAGGCTCGTTTGACCTTCCGAATGGTCGCACAAGCGTGATGGCACCAACCGTTTCATAGACAATGGTCTTTACGGACGTCCACGAAACAAAAAAATTGGCAATTTACGTCGGGGATCCGGATAATCACCAAAAAATGGTTGCTAAAGCACACGAAAATAGTCGAAATGAGGGGTCATGCTCGCTCGGTGCTCGTTATGACCTTACAAAGTGGACGTCGACAAGCTGTGATGGACAACGTATGCAAGACAACGCGTATTGAAGGTACCGTCAATAAAAAATTTTGGCATTTTTGACCATCGAATCGGATTCACCCAAAAAATAGCGTGTGTTTATTAGCACACAAAAACGTCCAAATGAGGGTATGCTCGTCTTCGGAGGCTCGTTGACCTTCCCCCCCAAAGGTGGAGAGGGATCTAGCCAGGATGGGACCAACCGTATTGCCATAACATGAGTATTGACGAACGTCACGAAAAATTTGGCAATTTTGAACCGTACGGATCCAGATCATCCAAAAAAATGGCAGTGCTACAGCACACGAAACTCGTCCAGAATTTGTCGGAAATGCAGGGGTATGCCGGCTTCGGGGGCTCGTTTGACCTTCCAAATGGGGTTTGGACAAGCCGTGATGGCCCAACTTATGCATAGACAAGGGTCTTGACGGACGTCCCAAAAAATCTTTGGCATTTTGACGTCAGAATCCGGGATCACCCAAAAAATGGTGACTGCCCATATAGCACACGAAAATCATTAGAAATGAGCGGAATGCTCGCTTCCGGGCTCGTTTTGACTTTCCAAATGGTCGGAAAAAGCCGTGTGGCCCCACCCGGTGATGCATTTTTTTTTTTTTTCGGGGGGGGGGGGACAAGGCTTTACGGACGTTACACAAAAAAAGATTTGGCATTTTTTGACGTCGGAATCCGGATCACCCCCAAAAAAATGGTTGGGCTATAGCACACGAAATCTCGTCCAAATGTAGGGGTGATGCTCGCTTCGGGGCGTGTTTGACCTTACAAATGGGTCGGGAAAGTAGCCGTTGATGAGCAAACCTATGCATAGATATGGTCCTGACGAACACCGTCCACGAAAAATTGGCTTTTGGACGCCCTCGGATCCAGATCACCCAAAAAATGTGTGACGATTAGCACAGGAAAATATTCGAAATGAGGGGTATGCTCGCTCGGAGGCTCGTTTGACCTTCCAAATGCGGTTCGGACAAGGGCCGTGACGGCCAAACCGTATGCATAAATAAGGTAAAAATATATAAATATATAAAACAAGGTCTTGAAGACGTCCACGAAAAAATTTGGCATTTTTGACGTCGTAACCGGTCACCCCCAAAAAAGGTTTGCTATAGCACACGGAAAAAAATCATCGAAATGAGGGGCAGGGAATGCTCGCTTCGGGGCTCGTGTTGAGCCTCCTAATGGGTCGGAAAAGCCGTGATGGCCAACCGTATGCATTAGACAAGGTATTGACGGACGTCCACGGAAAACATTTGGATTTTGACGTCTAAATCTGGATCATCCAAAAAATGGCGTGCTTAGCACACGAAAATCGTTCGAAAATGGGGGTATTTCGAAAATGAGGGGTATGCTCGATTCGGGGCTCGTTCGACCTTCAATGGGTCGGACAAGCCGTCGAGGGCCAACCATATGCAGTAGACAAGGGTCTTGACGGACGTCCACAAAAAAATTGGAAATTTTGACATCAGCATCATGGATTCACCCAAAAAATGTTTGTGCTATAGCACCACGAAAATCGTTGATGTGGTTGAATGATGGAAATGATGGGGTAAGGGTATGCCTCGCTTTCAGTGTCGTTTGACCTTCCAAATGAGGTCGGACAAGCCGTGATGGCCAACGTATGCATTAGACCAAGGTATTGATGGAATCCACAAAAAAAATTTGGCATTTTCACGTCGGAGATTCGGGATCACCCACAAAATGGTGTGCTATAGCACACGAAAATAATCGAAATGAGGAGTAGCTCGCTCGGGGCATCGTTTGACCTTCCAAAGGGTCGGACGCCGTGATGGCCAAACTTATGCTATACAAGGGTCTTGCGGACTCCACGAAAAATTAGCATTTTGACGTCGGATTCCAGATCACCAAAAAAATGTGTGCTATAGCAAAAAGAAAATCATCGGAAATGGGGGGTATGCTGCTTCGGGGCTCGTTTGACTTCCAATGGGTTCGGACAAGCGTTGATGGCCACCGTATGCATAGACAGGTATTGAGGGACAGTCACGAAACAATGTGGCATTTTTTAATCGGAATCCGGATCACCCAAAAAATTGGGTGCTATTTAGAACAACGAAAATCATTGAATGAGGGGTATGCTCGCTCGGGGCGAGTTTGACCTTCCAAATCGGTCAGACAAGCCATGATGTCCAAACCGTGTGCATAGACAAGGCTTGACGGATGTCCACGAAAAAAAAAAATTTGGCATTTTTGACGTTGGAATCCTAATCACCCAAAAAAATGGTGGCTATAGCACACGAAAAAATCGTCACCCATGAGGGGTATGCTCGCTTCGGAGCTCGTTTGACATTTCAAATGGGTCGGACAAGCCGTGATGCCCCAACGTATGCATATACAAGTTCTTGACGGACGGTCCGAAAAAATTTGCATTTGACATCAAATCGGACACCCAAAAAATTGTGTGCTATAGGACACGAAATCATCCGAATGAGGGTATGCTTCGCTTCGGGGCTCGTTTGCCCTTCCAAATGGGTTCGGGACAGCCGTGATGGGCAAACCGTATGCAAGACGAGGTCTTGGACGGAAGTCCATGAAAAACTTTGCAATTTTTGAGTCCGAATCGGATACCCAAAAAATGGTGTGCTATAGCACACGAAATACGTCGAATGAGGGGTGTATGCTCGCTTCGGGGCTCGTTTGACCTTCCAAATGGGTCGGACATGCCGTGATGCCACATTATGGCATTGACAACGTCTGACGACCGTCCCACGAAAAAATTTGGCATTTTTGACGTCAGAATCCGGATCACCAAAAAAATGGTTGCTATAGCACAAGAAAACGTCGAAAGAGGGGTTGGGTATGCTCGCTTCGGGGCTGTTTGACCTTCCAAAATGGGCGGGGAAAAGCACGTGATGGACAACCGTATGCATAGACAAGGTCTTGACGGAAGTCCAGAAAAATTGGCATTTTGACTTCGGAATCCGGATCACCAAAAAATGGTATGTGCTCTAGCACACGAAAATCGTCGAAATGAGTGTATGCCTCGCTTCGGGTCGTTTGACATCCTAAATGGGTCGGAAAGCCGTGATGCCAACCGTATGCATAGACACAAGTTTCTCTTGAAGGACAGTCCACGAAAACATTTGGCATTTTTGACATCGGAATCCGATCACCCAAAAATGGTGTGCAATCGAACACGAAAATTGTCGAAATGAGGGGTATGTCAGCTTCGGGGGCTCGTTTGGACCTTCCAAATGGGTCGGAAAAAGCCGTGATGGCCAGTGTGCATAGACAAGGTCTTTACGGACGCCACCCAAAAATATTGGATTTGAAGCTCGGAATATGATCAACCCAAAAATGGTTTTGCTATAGCACACGAAAATCGCGCGAAATGGGAGGGCGTATGCTCGCTTCGGGGCTCGTTTGACCGTCAAAATGGTTCGACAAGGCCGTGATGGACAATGTATGCATAGAAAAGGTCTGACGGAACGTCCACAAAAAAAATTGGCATTTTGACGTCGGGATCCAGAGTTCACCAAAAAAAATGGTTGGCTATAGCACAAGAAAATCATCGAAAGAGGGTATGCTCGCTGTCGGATCTCGTTGACCTTTCCACATGGGTCGGACAAGCCAGATGTCCACAGTGGCATAGACAAGGGTCTTGACGGACGTACACGAAAAAATTGGGCATTTTTGAGTTTTGGGGAATTTCCTAAGCACCAAAAAAATGATGGGATAATAGCACACGAAATCGTCGAAAATTAGGAGTATACTCGCTTCGGGCTTCGCTTACTTTCCAAAATGGGTCGGACAAGCGTGATGGCCAACGTATTGCATAGACAGGCTTCTTGCCGGGACGTCCACGAAAAAATTTGGTATTTTGACATCGAAAAATCGGATAACCCAAAAAATGTGTGCTATAGCACACGAAAATCGTCGAATCGAAATGAGGGTATGGCTCGCGTAGAGGTACGTTTGACCTTCCAAATGGGTTCGGTAAGCCGTGATGGCCAGCCGTATGCATAGGACAAGGCATTGACGGACGTCCACGAAACAATTTGGCATTTTGACGTCGAAATGTGGATACCCAAAATGGTTGTTGCTATAGCACACGAAAATCATTCGAAACGAGGGTTATGCTCGATGCGGGCGCGTTGGACTTCAAATGGGTCGGAAAAGCCGTACTGTCCAACCGTGTGCATAGCCACGGGCTTTACGTAGTCCACGAAAAAAATTGCATTTTTGACGTTGGGGAATCCTAATCACCCACAAAATGGTGTGCTATGCACACGAAAATCGTCAAAATGAGGGGATGCTCGCTTCGGAAAGCTCGGTGACCTCCAAATGGTCGGAAAAGCGTGATGGCCAACCTATTATAGACAAGGTTTTGACGGACGTCCACCGAAAAAAATTGGCATTTTGACGTCGGAATCCGGATCACCCAAAAAATGGTGTGCATATAGCACACGAAAACGTCCAAGGAGGGGTTGCTCGCTATTCAGGGGTCGTTTGACCTTCCAAATGGGGACTAGCCGTGGATGGCCCAACCGTATGCATAGACATGGTATGACGGAACGTCCAAGAAAAAATTTGGCATTTTTGACGTCGGAATACAGCTCACAAAAAGGATGGTGTGCTTATGCACACGAAAATCGTCGACCGGAAATGAGGGGTATGCTCGCTTCGGGGCTCGTTGACCTTTCCAAATGGGGTCGAGGACAAGCCGTGATGGCCAATGTATGCATAGACAAGGGTCTTAGACGTTCCACAAAAAAAACATTTTGGCATTTTGACGTCAGGAATCCGGATCACCCAAAAAATGGTGTGTGCTATAGACACGAAAATCATCGAAATGAGGGGAATGCTCGCTTCGGGGCTGTTTGGCCTTCCAAATGGGTCGGAAAAGCCGTGATGGACAAACCGTGTGCGATTAGACAAGGTGGTCTTACGGATGTCCACAAAAAGATTAGGCCTTTTTGACTCGGAATCCGATTCACCACAAAAAATGGTTGGCTATAGCACACGAAAATGTCCAAGTTTCACAAATGAGGGTATGCCGCTTCGGGGCGTCTTTGACCTTACAAATGGGTAGGGACTAGCCGTATGATGGCAAAAGTGCATAGATATGGTCTTGACGAACGTCCACGAAAAATTTGGCATTTTGACGTCGGGAATCCAGATCACCCAAAAAATGGTGTGCTATAGCACACGAAAATCGTCGAAATGAGGGGATTGCTCGCTTCGGGGCTGCGTTTGACCTTCTCAAATGGGTCGGACAAGCCGTGATGCGAACTGTAGCAATAGACAAGGTCTTGAAGGACGTCAAAACCAATTGCATTTTTTGCCGTCGAAATCCGGATTACCCAAAAAATGGTGTGCTAAGCACACGAAGTAGTCGAAAATTGAGGGGGAAAATGCTCGCTCGGGGATAGGTTTGACCTGTCCAAAATGGGTCGGAAAAAGCATGATGGCCAACCGTGAGCATAGACAAGGTCTTTCGGATGTCCACAAAAAAGATTTGGCCATTTTTGCACGTCGGAATTCCGGATCACCCAAAAAAATGGTGTGTGCGATAGCACACGGAAAATGTCCAAAATTGAGGGGTATGCTCGCTTCGGGCTTGTTTGACCTTTCCCAAATGGTCGGACTAGACGTGATGGCCAAATCGTATGCCAGAGACATGGTCTTGACGAAACGGTCCACGAAAAATTTGGCATTTTTGACGTCGGAATCAAGATCACCAAAAAATGGCTGTGGCCTATAGCACACGAAAATCGTCGAAATGAGGGTAGCTAGCTGTCGGGGATCGTTGTGACCTTCCAAATGGTCTGACAAAGGCCGTTTGATGGCAAACTGTATGCATAGACAAGGTTTGATGGACGTCACAAAAAAAGTTGGCATTTTTGAGTCGGAATCCGGATCACCTCAAAAATCGTTGTGCTATAGCACAAAAAAAATCATCGAATGAGTATGCTCGCTTGATCTCGTTTGACTTTCCAAAGGGTGTGGACAAGCCGTGATGTCCAACCGTGTGCTAGACAAGTTGACAGACGTGCACGAAAAATTCATGGCATTTTTTGACGTTGGAAATCCCGAATCACCAAAAATGGTGTGCTATAGCACACGAAAATCGTCGAAATTAGGAGTATGCTCGCTTCGGGGCTCGTTTGACCTTCCAAATGGGTCGGACAAGACGTGATGGCCAACCGTATGCATAGACAAGGTCTTGACGGACGTCCACGAAAAAATTTCGCATTTTTGACATCCGAATCCAGATCACCTAAAAACTAGTGTGCTATAACACACGAAAATCGTCGAAATGAGGGGTATGCTCGCTTCGGGGCTCATTTGACCTTCCAAATGTGTCGGGCAAGCCGTGATGGACAACCGTATGCAAATACGAGGTCTTGAGGACGTCCACGAAAACATTTGGCATTTTTGACGTCGGAATCCAGATCACCCAAAAAATGGTGTGCTATGCACAGAAACATCATCGGAAATGAGGGGTATTGCTCGCTTCGGGCTCGTGTGACCTTCCAATGGGTCGGACAAGCCGTGATGGCGAACTGGATGCCATAGACCAAGGTATTGACGGACGTCCACAAAAAAAATTTGCATTTTTTGAAGTCGAAATCGGAATCACCCAAAAAAATGGTGTTGCTATAGCACACGAAAATCGTCGAAAGAGGGGTATGCTCGCTTCGGGGCTCGTTGACCTTCCAAATGGGTCGGAAAAGCGTGATGGCCAATCGTGTGCTAGACAAGGTCTTTACGGCACGTCCACCAAAAGATTTGGCATTTTTGACGTCAGGAATCCGGATCACCCAACAAATGGCGGTGCATAGCACACGAAAATCGTTCAAATGAGGGGTATGCTTGGCTTCGGGGCTGGTTTGACCTTCCAAATGGAGTCGGACCTAGACGTGATGGACAACCGTATGCCATAGAATGGTATTGACGACGTCCCGAAAAATTTGGCATTTTGACGTCGGAATCCAGATCACCCAAAAATGGTTGCTATAGCACCCGAAAATCGTCGAAATGGAGGGGGTATGCTCACGCTTAGGGATCGTTTGACATTGCCCAAATGGGTCGGGACAAGCCGTTGATGGCCAACTGTATGCATAGGACAAGGTATTGATGGACGTCACAAAAAAATTTGGGCATTTTGACGTCGGAATCCGAATCACCCAAAAAATGGGTGCTATTAGCACAAGAAAACTCACGAAATGATATGCTCGCTTCGGATCTCGTGACCTTCCAAAATGGGTCGGACAAGCAGTGATGTCCAACGTGTGTGCTAGACAAGGTCTTGACGGACATCCACGAAAAAATGTGGGCATTTTTGACGTTGGAATCTTAATCACCCAAAAATGGTGTGCTATAGCACACGAAAAAAATCGTCGAAATAGGCGTATGCTCGCTTCGGGGCTCGTTTGACCTTCCAAAGGGTCGGACAAGACGGTGATGGCCAACCGTATGCATGACAAGGTCTGACGGACGTCCACGAAAAAATTCGCATTTTTGACATCCGAACCAGATCAACCCAAAAACTAGGGTGCTATAACACACGAAAATGTCCCTCGAAATGAGGAGTATGCTCGCTTCGGGGCTCATTGGGACCTGCCAAATGTTCGGCGGGCGAAGCCGTGATGGCCAACCGTATACAAAATACGAGGTTCTTGAGACGTCCACGAAAAAAGTTGGGCATTTTGACGTCGATCGGATCACCCAAAAAATGGTTGGTTGCTATAGCACACGAAAATCATCGAAATAGGGGTATGCTCGCTTTCGTGGTCGTTTGGACCTCCAAATGGGTCAGACAAGCACGTGATGGCCAAAACCGATGCATAGACAAGGTCTGGATGGCACGATCCACAAAAAAAATTTGGATTTTTACGTCGAAATCTGATCACCCAAAAAATGGTGTGCTATAGCACACGAAAATCGTTCGAACTGAGGGGATGCTCGACTTCAGGGCTCGTTTGACCTTCAAATGGGTCGGACAAGCTGATTTGGCCAACCGTATGCATAGACAGGGTCTCTTGACGGATGTCCACGAAAAAAATTGGCATTTTGACGTCGAAATCCGGATCACCAAAAAACATGGGTGTGCTAATAGCCACACGAAATCACGAAATGAGGGTTATGCTCGTCTTCGGAGCTAGTTTGACCTTCAAATGGGTCGTACAAGCCGTGATGGCCAACCGTATGCATAGACAAGGTCTTGACGGACGTCCACGAAAAAATTTGGCATTTTTGACGTCGGAATTTGGATCACTCAAAAAATGGTGAGCTATAGCGAACCATTTTTTGGGTGATCAAGATTTTGACGTCAAAAATGCCAAAAAATTTTGTGGACGTCCATCTAGACCTTGGCTATGCAGCCGGTTTGACCTCACGGCCAGTTCGACCCTTTTTAAAGGTCAAAAAAACCTCGAAGCATTCGTACCCACAATTTTTGTGTGCTATAGCAAACCATTTTTTGGGTGATCCAGATTCAGACATCAAAAATGCCAAAAAAATTTGTGGACGTCCGTATAGACCTTGGCTATGCATCTGGTTCGCCATCACGGCCATTCCGACCCATTTTAATGGTCAAACGAGCCTCGAAGCGCGCATACCCCCCATTTAGACGATATTCGTTTGCTATAGCAAACCATTTTATGGGTGATCCATATTCGGACATCAAAAATGCCAAAAAATTTTGTGGACGTCCGTCTATACCTTGGCTATGCAGCCTGTTGGCCCTCATGGCCAGTCCGACCCTTTTTCAAGGTCAAACGAGCCCCGAAGCACGCATACCCCCCATTTAGACGATTTTCTTGTGCTATAGCAAACCATTTTTTAGGTGATCCAGATTCGGACATCAAAAATGCAAATAATTTTTGTGGACGTCCGTATAGACCTTGGATATGCAGTCGGTTGGCCATCACGGCCAGTCCGACCAATTTTCAAGGTCAAACAAGCCCCGAAGCATGCATACCCCCCATTTTGATGATTTTTGTGTGTTATAGCAAACCATTTTTTGGGTGATCCGGATTTTGATGTCAAAAATGCCAAAAAAATTTGTGGACGTCTGTCTAGACCATGGATATGAAGCCGATTCACCATCACGGCCAGTCCGACCCTTTTTCAAGGTCAAACGAGCCCCGAAGCACGCATACCCCCCATTTAGACAATTTTCTTGTGCTATAGCAAACCATTTTTTAGGTGATCAGAATTCGGACATCAAAAATGCAAATAATTTTTGTGGACGTCCATCTAGACCTTAGCTATGCAATCGGTTGGCCATCAGGGCCAGTCCGACCCATTTTCAAGGTCAAACGAGCCCCGAAGCATGCCTACCCCCACTTTGACGATTTTCGTGTGTTATAGCAAACCATTTTTTGGGTGATCCGGATTTTGATGTCAAAAATGCCAAAAAATTTTGTGGACGTCTGTCTAGACCTTTGATATGAAGTCGGTTGTCCCTCTTGGCCAGTCCGACCCATTTTAATGGTCAAATGAGCCTCAAAGCGCGCATACCCCCCATTTAGACGATTTTCGTGTGCTATAGCAAACCATTTTTTGGGTGATCCGGATTTTGATGTCAAAAATGCCAAAAAATTTGTGGACGTCTGTCTAGACCTTTGATATGAAGTCGGTTGGCCCTCTTGGCCAGTCCGACCCATTTTAATGGTCAAATGAGCCTCGAAGCGCGAATACCCCTCATTTAGACGATTTTCGTGTGCTATAGCAAACCATTTTTTGGGTGATCCAGATTCGGACATTAAAAATGCCAAAAAATTTTGTGGAAGTCCGTCTAGACCTAGGTTATGCATCCGGTTGGCCATCATGGTTAGTCCGACCCATTTACAAGGTCAAACGAGCCCCGAAGCGCGCATACCCCCCATTTAGACGATTTTTGTGTGCTATAGCAAACCATTTATAGCAAACCAATTTTTGGGTGATCCCGATTTTGACGTCAAAAATGCCTAAATTTTTTGTGGACATCCGTCTAGACCTTGGATTTTCAGCTGGTTGGCCCTCACGGCAAGTCCAACCCATTTTCAAGGTCAAACAAGCCCCGAAGAAAGAATACCCCCCATTTAGACGATTTTCGTGTGCTATAGCAAACCATTTTTTGGGTGATCCAGATTCAGACATCAAAAATGCCAAAAAAAATTGTGGACATTCGTTTAGACCTTGGATATGCATCCGGTTGCCCTCACGTCTAGTCCGACCCATTTACAAGGTCAAACGAGCCCTGAAGCGCGCATACCCCCCATTTAGACGATTTTCGTGTGCTATAGCAAACCATTTTTTGGATGATCCCGATTTTGACGTCAAAAATGCCTAAATTTTTTGTGGACGTCCGTATAGACCTTATCTATGCATCCGGTAGGTCATCACAGCCATTCCGACCCATTTTAATTGTCAAACGAGCCTCGAAGCGCGCATACCCCCATTTAGACGATTTTTGTGTGCTATAGCAAACCATTTCTTGGGTGATCCAGATTCGGACATCAAAAATGCCAAATTTTTTTGTGGACGTCCGTCAAGACCTTGGCTATGAATCAAGTTGGCCATCACGGCCAGTCCGGCCCATTTACAAGGTCAAACGAGTCACAAAGCACGCATACCCCCATTTCGACGTTTTTCATGTGCTATAGCAAACCATTTTTTGGGTGATTTAGATTCGGACATCAAAAATGCCAAAACTTTTTGTGGATGCCGTCTAGACCTTGGCTACGCATCCGATTGGCCATCACGGCCAGTCCGACCCATTTTCAAGGTCAAACGAGCCCTGAAGCACGCATACCCCCCAATTAGACGATTTTCGTGTGCTATAGCAAACTATTTTTTGGGTGATCCCGATTTTGACGTCAAAAATGCCAAAAAATTTTGTGGACGTCCGTCTAGACCTTGGATATGCATCCGGTAGGTCATCACGGCCATTCCGACCCATTTTAATTGTCAAACAAGCCTCGAAGCGCGCATACCCCCCATTTAGACGATTTTCGTGTGCTATAGCTAACCATTTTTTGGGTGATCCCAATTTTGACGTCAAAAATGCCAAAAAATTTTGCGGACGTCCGTCTAGACCTTGGCTATGCATCTAGTAGGTTATCATGGCCATTCCGACCCATTTTAATTGTCAAACGAGCCTCGAAGCGCGCATACCCCCCATTTAGACGATTTTCATGTGCTATAACAAACCATTTTTTAGGTGATCCAGATTCGGACATCAAAAATGCCAAAAAAATTTATGGACGTCCGTCAAGACCTTGGCTATGAATCAAGTTGGCCATCACGGCAAGTTCGGCCAATTTACAAGGTCAAACGAGCCACAAAGCATGCATACCCCCATTTAGACGATCTTCGTGTGCTATTGCAAACCATTTTTTTGGGTGATCCGGATTCCGACATCAAAAATGCAAAAAAAAATTGTGGACGTCCGTTAGGACCTTGGCTATGCATCCGGTTGTCCCTCTCAGAAATTCCGGCCCATTTTCAAGGTCAAACGAGCCCCGAAGCGCGCATACCCCCATTTTGACAATTTTTGTGTGCTACTGCAAACCATTTTTTAAGTGATCCGGATTACGACGTCGAAAATGCCTAAATTTTTGTGGGCATCCTTCAAGACCTTGGCTATGCATGCGCTTGGCCCTCATGGTCAGTCCGACCCATTTTAAAGGTCAAATAAGTCCCCAAAGAGCGCATACCCCCATTTCAACGAATTTCGTCTGCTATAGCAAACCATTTTTTGGTTGATCCAGATTCCGATGTCAAAAATGCCTAAAATTTTTGTAGACGTCCATCTAGACCATGTATATGCATCCGATTGGCCCTCACGGCCAGTCCGACCCATTTTAAAGGTCAAACGAGCCCTGAAGCCCGAATACCCCCCCATTTAGACAATTTTCGTGTGCTATAGCAAACCATTTTTTGGGTGATCCAGAGTCCGACGTCAAAAATGCCAAAAAATTTTGTGGACGTCCGTCAAGACCTTGGCTTTGCAGCCGGTTGGCCATCACAGCAAGTCCGACCCATTTTAAGGTCAAACGAGCCCCGAAGCACGCATACCCCCCCCCCCCCCCCCATTTAGATGATTTTTGTGTGCTATAGCAAACCATTTTTTGAGTGATCCAAATTTTGACGTCAAAATGCCTAAAATTTTTGTGGACATCCGTCTAGACCTTGGCTATTCATCTGGTTGGCCCTCACGGCCAGTCCAACCCATTTTAAAGGTCAAACGAGCTTCGAAGCGTGCATACCCCCCATTTAGACGATTTTCGTGTGCTATAGCAAACCATTTTTTTGGGTGATCCAGATTTGAACATCAAAAATGCCAAAAGTTTTTGTGGACTCCGTCTAGACCTTGGCTATGCAGCCGGTTGGCCATCACAGACAGTACGACCCACTTTAAAGGTCAAACGAGCCTCGAAGCGCGCATACCCCCATATTTAGACGATTTTCGTGTGCTATAACAAACCATTTTTTGGGTTATCCGGATTCCGACGTCAAAAATGCCAATAATTTTTGTGGACGTCCGTCTATACCTTGGATATGCAGAGGGTTGGCCCTCAAAACCAGTCCGACCCACTTTCAAGGTCAAACTAGCCCCAAAGCACGCATACCCCCTATTTAAACGATTTTTGTATGCTATAGCAAACCATTTTTAGTGATCCGCATTCCGACGTCAAAAATGCAAAAAAAAAAATTGTGGACGTCCATATAGACCTTGGCTATGCATCCGGTTGGCCCTCACGTTCAGTACGGCCCATTTTTAAGGTCAAACAATCTCCGTAGCGCGAATACCCCCTATTTTGACAATTTTCGTGTGCTATTGCAAACCATTTTTTTGGGTGATCCGGATTCCGAAGTCAAAATTCCCAAAAATTTTGTGGAGGTCGTTCAAGACCTTGGCTATGAAGACGGTTGGCCATCACGACCAGTCCGGCCCATTTTCAAGGTCAAAAGAGCCCCAAAGAACGCATACCCCATTTAGACGGTTTTCGTGTTCTATAGCAAACCATTTTTTCGGTGATCCAGATTCGGACGTCAAAAATGCCAAAAAAATTTGTGGACGTCCATCTAGACCTTGGCTATGCAGCCGCTTGACCCTCACGGCCAATCCGGCCCATTTTCAAGGTCAAACGAGCCCCGAAGGGCATACCCCCCATTTAGACGATTTTCGTGTGCTATAGCAAACCATTTTTTTGGGTGATCCAAATTCCGAAGTCAAAAATGCCAAAAAATTTTGAGGAGCTCGTTCAAGACCTTGTCTATGAAGACAATTGGCTATCACGGCAAGTCCAGCCCATTTTCAATGTCAAACGAGCCCCGAAGCACACATACCCCCCATTTAGACAATTTTCGTGTGCTATAGCAAACCATTTTTTTGGTGATCTGGATTCCGACGTCAAAAATGCCAAAAATATTTGTGGACATTCCGTCTAGACCTTGGCTATGCAGCCGGTTGGCTATAACTGCCAGTCCAGCCCGTTTTCAAGGTCAAACGAGCGCCGAAACACGCATACCCTCCATTTAGACGATTTTCGTGTGCTATAGCAAACCAATTTTTTGAGTGATCCAGATTCCGAAGTCAAAAATGCCAAAAAAAATTTGTGGACGTCCGTCTAGACCTTGTCTATGCAGCCGGTTGGCCCTCAAGGCAAGTCCGACCCATTTTCAAGGTCAAACAGGCCCCGAAGCGCGCATACCCCCTATTTAGATGATTTTCGTGTGCGCAAACCATTTTTTGAGTGATCCGGATTCCGACATCAAAAATGCCAAAAAAAATGTATGGACGTCTGTCTAGACCTTGACTATGCAGCCGGTTGGCCCTCACGTTCGGTCTGGCCTATTTTCAAGGTCAAACAAGCCCCGAAGCATGCAAACCCCCCATTTAGACGATTTTTGTGTGCTATAGCAAACCATTTTTTGGGTGATCCGGCTTTCAACTTCAAAATTGCCAAAAAAATTTGTGGACGTCCGTCTAAACCTTGTCAATGCAGCCGGTTGTCCCTCACGGCCAGTCTGACCCATTTTAAAGGTCAAACGAGCCACGAAGCACGCATACCCCCCATTTAGATGATTTTCGTGTGCTATAGTGAACCATTTATTGGGTGATCCAGATTTCGACGTAAAAAATGCCAAAAAATTTTGTGGACGTCCGTCTAGACCTTAGCAATACAGTCGGTTGACCCTCACGGCCAGTCCGAACCATTTTAAAGGTGAAACGAGCCTCGAAGCGCGCATACCCCCCCCCCCCATTTAGACGATTTTCGTGTGCTATAGCAAACCATTTTTTGGGTGATCTGGATTCCGACGTCAAAAATGCCAAAAAATTTTGTGGACGTCCGTCTAGACCTTAGCTATGCAGCCGGTGGTCCTCACGGCCAGTCCGACCCATTTTCAAGGTCAAACAATCCCTAAAGCGCTCATACCCCTTATTTAGACAATTTTCGTGTGCTATAGCAAACCATTTTTTGGGTGATCCGGATTTCGACGTAAAAAAAGCAAAAAAATTTGTGGACGTCCTTCAAGACCTTGGCTATGCAGCCGCTTGTCACTAACGGCCAGTCAGACCCATTTTCAAGGTCAAACAAGCCCTGAAGCGCTCATACCCCCAATTTAGACGATTTTCAAGCGCTATAGTAAACTATTTTTTGGGTGATCTAGATTCCGACTTCAAAAATGCCAAAAATATTTGTGGACATTTCTTCTAGACCTTTTCTATGCAGCTGGTCTTCTATAATCGCCAGTCCGGCCCATTTTCAAGGTCAAACGAGCCCCGAAGCATGCATACCCCCCATTTAGACTATTTTTGTGTGCTATAGCAAACCATTTTTTTGGGTGATCCGTATTCCGAGTAAAAAATGCCAAAAAAAATTTTTGACGTCCGTTTAGATCTTTTCTATGGATCCGGTTGTCCCTCCGGCATTGCCGCCCCATTTAAGGTCATCAACACAAGCCCGAAAAGAGCGCATACCCCCTATTTAGACGATTTTCGTGTGCTATAGCAAACCCATTTTAGTGATCCGGATTCTGAATGTCAAAAATTGTTCAAAAAAAAGTGTGGGCCGTCCCCGTCTAGACCTGGGCTATGCAGCCGATTGTCCCTCAAGGCAAATTTTTGTCCGACCCATTTTCAAGTAAAACAAGCCCCGAAGAGCGCATACCCCCTATTTAGACGATTTTCGTGTGCTATAGCAAACCATTTTTTGAGTGATCCGGATTCCGACATCAAAAATGCCAAAAAAAATTGTGGACGTCCGTCTAGACCTTAAATATGCAGCCGGTTGACCCTCACGTTCATTCCGGCCCATTTTCAAGGTCAAACAAGTTCCGAAGCGCAAATACTCCCTATTTCGATGATTTTTCGAGTGCTTTAGCAAACCATTTTTTTTTGTGATCCGGATTCCGAAGTCAAAAATCCCAATTTTTTTTGTGGAGGTCGTTCAAGACCTTGGATATGAAGCCGGTTGGCCCTTACGGACAGTCCGACCCATTTTCAAGGTCAAACGAGCCCTGAAGCGCTCAAACCCCCTCTTTAGACGATTTTCGGGTGCTATAGCAATTTTTTTTTTGGTTGATCCAGATTCCAACGTCAAAAATGCCAAAATTTTTTGTGGATGTTCGTCTAGACCTTGGCTATGCAGACGGTTGGCCATCACGGCCAGTCCGACCAATTTTCAAGGTCAAACTAACCCCGAAGCACGCATACCCCCCATTTATACGATTTTCGTGTGCTATTTTTTGGGGTTATCCGGATTCCAACGTCAAAAAAGCCAAAAAAAATTTGTGGACATCCGTCTAGACCTTGGCTATGCATCCGGTTGTCCCTCACGGCCAGTCCGACACATTGTCAAGGTCAAACGAGCCCCGAAGCACGCATACCACCCATTTAGACGATTTTCATGTGCTACAGCAAACCATTTTTTGGGTGATCCAGATTCCGACGTCAAAAATGCCAAAAAAATTTGTGGACGTCCATCTAGACATTGGCTATGCAGCCGGTTGTCCCTCACGGCCAGTTCGACCAATTTTAAAGGTCAAACGAGCCTCGAAGCGTGCATACCCCCCCATTTAGATGATTTTCGTGTGCTATAGCAAACCATTTTTTTTTGGGTGATCCGGATTCCAAAGTAAAAAATCCCAAATTTTTTTGTGGAAGTCGTTCAAGACCTTGGCTATGAAGTCGGTTGGCCCTTACGGACAGTCCGACCCATTTTCAAGGTCAAACGAGCACTGAAGCGCTCATACCCCCTCTTTAGACGATTTTCGTGTGCTATAACAAACCATTTTTTGGTTAATCCAGATTCCGACGTCAAAAATGCCAAAAACATTTGTGGATGTTCGTTTAGACCTTGGCTATGCAGCCGGTTGGCCATCATGGCCAGTCCGGCCAATTTTCAAGGTCAAGCGAACCCCGAAGCATGCATACCCCCCATTTAGATGATTTTCGTGTGCTATAGCAAACCATTTTTTGGGGTGATCCGGATTCCAACGTCAAAAAAGCCAAAAAATTTTGTGGACATCTGTCTAGACCTTGGCTATGCAGTCGGTTGGCCCTCACGGCCAGTCCGACCCATTTTCAAGGTCAAACGAGCCCTGAAGCACGCATACCACCCATTTAGACGATTTTCGTGTGCTACAGCAAACCATTTTTTGGGTGATCCGGATTCCAACGTCAAAAATGCAAAAAAAAATTATGGACGTCCGTCTAGACCTTGGCTATGCAGCCGGTTGTCCCTCACGGCTAGTCCGACCCATTTTAAAGGTCAAACGAGCCTCGAAGCGTGCATACCCCCCATTTAGACGATTTTCGTGTGCTATAGCAAACCATTTTTTGGGTGATCCAGATTCGGACGTCTAAAATGCCAAAAAATTTTATGGACGGCCGTCTAGACCTTGGATATGCAGCCGGTTCACCTTCAAGACCAGTCCGACCCATTTTCAAGGTCAAACGAGCTCTGAAGCGCTCATACCCCCTATTTAGATGATTTTTGTGTGTTATAGCAAACCATTTTTTGGGTGATCCAGATTCCGACGTCAAAAATGCCAAAAAAAATTGTGGACGTCCGTCTAGACCTTGGTTATGCAGCCGGTTGTCCATAACGGCCAGTCCGGCCCATTTTCAAGGTCAATAGGCCCCGAAGCACGCATACCCCTCATTTAGATGATTTTCGTGTGCTATAGCAAACCATTTTTTTTGGTGATCCGGATTTCGACGTCAAAAATGCCAAATTTTTTTGTGAAGGTCTGTCTAGACCTTGGCTATGCAGCCGGTCTGCCCTCACGGCCAGTCCGACCCATTTTCAAGGTCAAACAAGTCCCAAAACGCGCATACCTCCTATTTCAATGATTTTCGTGTGCTATAGCAAACCATCTTTTTGGGTGATCCAGATTCCGAAGTCAAAAATGCCAAAAAGATTTGTGTAGGTCGTTCAAGACCTTGGCTATGCAGCCGGTTGGCCATCACAGCCAGTCCGGACCATTTTCAAAGTCAAACGTACCCTGAAGCGTGTATACCCCCCATTTCGACGATTTTCGTGTGCTATAGCAAACCATTTTCTTGGTTAATCCAGATTCCAAAGACAAAAATGCCAAAAAAATTTGTGGAGATCATTCAAGACCTTGAATATGCATCCGGTTGTCCATCACAGCCAGTCCTGACCATTTTCAAATCAAATGAGCCCCGAAGTGTGCATACCCCCCCCCCCCATTTTGTCGATTTTCGTGTGTTATAGCAAACCATTTTTGGGTGATCCGGATTACGACATCAAAAATGTCAAAAAAATTTGTGAACGTTTATAAAGACCTTGGTTATGCACCGGTTGGACCTCACGTCCAGTACGGACCATTTTAAAGGTCAAACGAGTCCCAAAGCACGCATACCCCCAATTGGACGATTTTCATGTGCTATAGCACACCAATTTTTGGAAATCCAGATTCTAACGTCAAAAATGTCAAAAAAAAAAAAATTAAACGTCCGTCAAGACCTTGGATTTTCAGTAGGTTGGACCTCACGGCCAGTCCAACTCGTTTTCATGGTCGAACGAGCACCGAAGTGCGTATACCCCCATTTCAACAATTTTCATGTGCTATAGCACACCATTTTTTGGGTGATCCGGATTTCGATGTCACAGCCAAAAAAATTTGTGGACGTCCGTCAAGTGCTTTGCTATGCAACTGGTTGTCCCTCACGTCCAGTCCGACCCATTTTCAAGGTTAAGCTAGCCCCGAAGCGCGCATAACCCACATTCCGATGATTTTCGTGTGTTATAGCACACCATTGTTTGGGTGATCCATATTCACACGTTAAAAATGTCAAAAAAAAAATTTGAACGTCCGTCAAGACCTTGGCTATGCAGCTAGTTGGCCCTCATGGCCAGTTTGACCAATTCTCAAGGTCCAACGAGCCCCCGAAGAACGCATGACCTCACTTTCGATAATTTTTATGTGCTATAGCACACCATTTTATCTTGTGATCTTGATTTCGACATTAAAAATGCCAAGAAATTTTGTGGACGTTCATCAAGACCTTGGTTATGCAGCCGGTTGGCCCTCACGGCCAGTTCGACCTATTTTTGTGGTCAAACGAGCCTCGAAGCGCTCATACCCCCCATTTCATCGACTTTCGTGTGCTATAGCACACCATTCTTTTGGGGATCCGGATTTCGACGTTAAAAATGTCAAAAAAATTTGTGGACGTCCGTCAAGACCTTGGCTATGCAGTCAGTTGGCCCTCACGTCTAGTCCGACCCATTTTCAAGGTCAAACTAGTCCCGAAGCGTGCATGCCCCTCATTTCGTCGATTTTCGTTTGTTGTAGCACACCATTTTTTTAGAGATCCAGATTCCGACGTCAAAAATGCTAAAAAAATTTGTGGACGTCCATCAAGACCAGCCGGTTGGCCCTCACGGCCATCCAACCCATTTCCAAGGTCAAACGAGCCCCGAAGCGCGCATACCTCCCATTTCGACGATTTGCATGTGCTATAGCAAAATATTTTTTGGTGATCCGGATTCCGACGTCAAAAATGCCGAAATTTTTTGTGGACATCCATCAAGACCTTGGCTATGCATCCGGTTGGCCCTCACGGACAGCCATACCCAATTTCAAGGTCAAACGAGCCCCGAAGCGCGGGTACCCCTATTTCAATGATTTTTGTGTGCTATAGCACACCATTTTTTGGGTGATCCGAATTCCGACGTCAAAAATGCCAAAAAATTTTGTGGACGTCCGTCAAAACCTTGGCAATGCAGTCGGTTGGCCCTCACGGCCATTCCGATCCATCTTCAAGGTCAAACGAATCCCGAAGCGCGTATACCCCCATTTCGTCGACTTTCGTGTGCTATAGAACACCATTTTTTTGGTGATCTGGATTCCAACGTCAAAAATACGGATTTTTGAAGTCGGAATTCTAACATCATTTTTGCCATAAATTTACATGCACCTCCGTTAACAACCTATTATATTGCAATCTTTAGTGACGGCTTCCACAACTCGAGCCCGTCAACTATAACTATCCTCTGTTATCTGAAATGTCTCTTTCTTTTCTTTTTTTCAAATTTCCCTCTCAGCTTTCTTAACAAGAAAATGAATCTCTAAATCTGTGCATCTACTACTACAATTTTCCTACAAAAAATAACTTAATTCCTCTTTCTGCTTGAAATATTATCAAAAAATCATGTATAAACCCAGAAATTTGATTGAAATAAGCTACTCTTTTACAGTTTGGGGTTCAAATTATTTGCTAAGTAATGATCATGGTCGCCTTCTGAACCGTCCATTCCTTTCAAGAACATATTTAAAACCCAAGAAACAGATTCCATTGCAAATGAAATCAGAACCCCACTTGGAAAAACAGTCCATTTTTAGCTGCAATAAAATGATTATGAATTTAGGACGTCAAGGCAAAGTTAAAGAAGCACGGCAGTTGTTCGATGAAATGCCTCAAAGGGATGTTGTTTCTCATGCTTCGATAATTACTGTTTATCTAAAACACAAGGATCTTCCTAAAGCCGAGAGATTGTTTTATTCCATGCCTGAGAGGAGTGTAGTGTCTGATTCGGCTATGGTTCATGCTTACGCGAAAGCTGGGAGGATCGATGAGGGTCGGAGAATCTTTGATTTGATGCCGGATAGAAATGTTTACGCGTGGACCAGTTTGATTTCTGGATATTTTCAGAACCGTAGAGTGGACGAGGCTCAAAAGTTGCTTCAACAAATGCCTGAGAAAAATGTGGTTACGTGGACTACAGCGATGGTGGGGTATGCTCAAAATGGTTTGATTGCTGAGGCGCGAAGTATTTTTGATCAGGTTCCTGAGAAAAATGTCATTGTTTGGACGGCTATGATCAGGGCTTATGTTGAAAATCATCAAGTCAATCAAGCTCTCGAGCTATTCGATAAGATGCCAGAACGTAATTTGTATTCTTGGAATGTTATGATTCAAGGCTGTTTAAATGATAACAGGGTGGAGAAAGCTTTGGAACTGTTTAATGCAATGCCATGGAGAAATATGGTTTCTTGGACAACTGTCGTTACTGGTCTTGCACGAAATGAGATGATAGAAATGGCAAGAGAGTACTTTGATCAAATGCCAAACAGGGATCCTGCTGCATGGAATGCTATGATAACAGCTTATGTTGACGAAGGCCTAGTGGCTAAGGCCAACGAACTTTTCGATTCGATGTCTAATAAAGATCTTGTAAGTTGGAATGTAATGATTGAGGGTATTGCCTAAGTAGGCCTTGAAGGTGGAAGCCTTCTTAAGCGATCATCTTATGATTTCGATTCGGGTTAAGGCCGATCCGCTATCTCTTACCAGTGTAGTGACCTCATGTGGGGGCATCCTGGAATTAATGCAAGCTCATGTTCTTGTTTTGCTTCTAGGATTTGACCAAGACACTTCACTTGATAACGCTCTTGTCACTATGTACTCCAGATGTGGAGATATAAACTCATCATTGATCGCTTTTGAGAATCTCAAAGTAAAGGATGTTGTTTCGTGGACAGCAATAATACTGGCATATGCTAATCATGGTCTTGGTAAACAAGCATTGCAATCCTTCGCGCAGATGTTAAAGTCCGGTAACCAGCCAGACGAAATCACTTTTGTGGGACTCTTGTCAGCTTGTAGTCATGCTGGTCTTGTTAAGAAAGGTCAAAAGCTCTTCGAGTCAATGAGGCATGCCTATGGTTTAGAACCGAGAGCGGAACATTATTGTTGCCTTGTTGACATTTTAGGTCGCGGTAAGTTAGTTGATGAAGCTATAAGGGTGGTGCAACGGATGCCTCCTGAGGAACGTGATGCTGCTGTTTTAGGGGCTTTACTTGGCGCTTGTAAGTTGTATGGAGATGTTGGAGTAGCTAATCAGATCTGCGATGAAATAGTAGAGCTTGAACCGGGTAACTCAGGGGCTTATGTACTAATGGCAAACACTTATGCGGCTTCTGGGAGATGGGGTGATTTTGCGCAAGTAAGAAAGAAAATGAAGGAGAGGAAAGTGAAAAAGGTACCCGGTTTTAGTGAAATAGAAGTCAATGGGAAAAATCACATATTTTTTGTGGGAGACAAGTCTCACCCTGAGAAAGAGGAGATTTACACACTTATTAAAGAAAATCTATTGCCTCTAATGCAAGAGAAGATGATTTAGATGAATCAAAGGGATGCATTGATAACCAGGGATTGAAGAATTTAATTTGAACTATTCGCTAATGTAAGTTCTAAAGCTCAATGCAGAAAGGCGACCAGGTCAGGTGACTAGATTACACTCCTATTCAAATATTAGTTCACTCTGTCCACTCTCTAGCCCATTCCATTGCTCATGTGTGAGCTAGAAGCCCCTATACAGGTTCGGCACCAGCTGAGGGTAAACTTTGGGACTCATTATCCATCGAGTTTCAAACCATGCACCAGCTGACTCCTCGAGAAGGATTTTTTTTTTTGGTTATACTAACATAATTCACATGTAAACATTTCTTTGTTGATGCAATAGAAAATCACATATGTACATTTCTCTATCATAAATTCTTGCGTGAGGTGTGTAAACGAGTTAATACACTTTTGTTCTCTGTTGTGCATATAAAGTCTATCAAGCTCTTTAGCTATTTGATAAGATGCCAGAACGTAATTTGTATTCTTGGAATGTTATTATTCAAGGTTGTTTAAAGGATAACAGGGTGGATGAAGCTTTGGAACTGTTTGATGTGGTGCCATGGAGAAATGAGGTTTCTTGGACACTATGGTTACTGGTCTTGCACGAAATGGGCCTCTAATGCAAGATATGATTTTTTAAGGGGGGAGATCCATCAAGGTAGCTTGCTACTAACAATAAAAAAAAACAATAAATTTACGTAACAACCAACACAATCATGGTATTAAAACTAACAATACAGTATAATACAACAGGTAATAACCAGAAAAAAAAAAAGGTGTAAGCTGAAACTGTGTATGTTGCGAGGCAATAATGCATGAAGTATATACTAAAACTTCATCCTTCTTCTTTTGTGTCGTCTTCTCTTTTTTGCCTCAATTCTTCTCTTTGCCTCAATTTTCAAAAGGATCCTGTTGATGTGTTGGTTGACAATGTTTACAAACCATTTTGGTCTCCCTGTTAAGAAAATGATATATACTATAAACATCCCAAACACTGATCCACAACCACATCCTATTATTGCAGCTATCCAATCCATAAAACCTGAATCTTCTTCGTCTTCAATATCAGGTACAGTAGAATGAGGCATCTCATTGTCTCCGCAGTTTCTTGACAAGGGAAATCCACATAATCCAGCATTTCCTGAATATGAATCATTTTCAAATGTATCAAGCTGTGGACCTCTAGGTATGCGTCCCATCAGGCGGTTCTGTGAGAGATTCATGACAGCAAGAGATTTCAGTGAAGCAATTTCTTGAGGAATGTTCCCTGAAAGTTGGTTCCACGAAAGGTCTAACGACTCAAGAACGGATAAATTTCCAAAAGACTGAGGTATAGGTCCAATAAGGCTGTTGTGTGACAAATTCAACCCGCGAAGTGAACCAAGATTGCCAATGGATTTTGGTACATCACCTTTAAATTTGTTATTTGAGAAATCAATGGTTGTGAAGATAGAAAAAATCCTCACAAGTTCAATCTGCTGTCCTTTTATAGACAATGTCAAGGAATCATGGTATCGAACTTCTCCAATATAAGTTAAAGGAGTTCCCGTTTGATCTTCTATTATCATGGATTTCAAGTTGTTGAAGAACCTTTCTGACATGTGTCCCTTTTTCCCCCCCCCAGTGAAGTCATTAATAAAGAGATCAAGGATTTTTCAGCTTTTGAGATAAAGACTGGTTTTCCTTGTAATGGAAAATCGGTCGGGCCATTTAAACTTTATTGGATCTCAAACTGAGAACTTGAAGCCTAGGAAGTGATCCTAACCATTTGGGAAATGTATCATTCAACAAGTTTTCTCCGAGATCAACTACTTCGAGCCCTCTGCAATTGGTAAGCTTTCTTGGTAACACTCCTTCTAGTTTATTTTTCCGCAAATTGAGACTTCTCAGACTACTTCCCTTACCAAAGTTATTTGGAATTGTCCCGCTAAAATGATTGTTGTGCAGGTCCAACACTGAGAGACTTGTGCTCATGTTCACTAAACATTTTGGAATTACTCCACTCAGGCTGTTATTGGACAAATCAAGAATCACAAGGGAACTCATTTTGCATAATGGTGAATTAGGTAACTTCCCCGTGAAGTTATTGTTCGAGGCTATGAAGAGGAACAATAAGGGAGGTGGAGCAGGTAATTCTCCTTGAATCAAGTTAGATCCAATATCAAGATAGTATAGACTCTCAAAGTTATGAAGCAGGTCAATAGCAGTTAGAAAGTTGCTAGAAAGATTCAAATAAGACACTGAGACTTGCCAATTGGACCATGCCCAATCAGGAATTTTTCCATGCATCTTGTTGTTAGAAAGATCTAAGTTACCAATGTATTTTGCAGCTCGTAGGAAATTTAACTCCCTTATGTTGCAAGAAGATGCATACAAACTTCCAAGAGAAGTAGGCAAGGACGCATCTTTTTGACTGGAAAATACAGACAGATTGTTAAAAGAAAGGCCAAGACGTCGAAGTTGTTTGCATTTTGAAAATAACCCAATATCTAGACCACCAGAAAGGTTGTTAGTAGAAAGATCAAGTGTTGTCAAGTTCACTAGTTTAGAGAATGATGTTGGAATAGGTCCATTCAGCTTATTGTCACCGACATCAACAACTTCTAACAAGTTGTATCTGACTTCCTTAAGTTGACCAGTTAGTTGATTGCTTCTCAAAACTAAGTATTTTAAGGAAGGAAGATTGAATATCCAAGATGGTATTTCTTCGCTAAGGGAGTTATATGGTAGGAAGAGCAAGATGAGGTTAGGGAATCCGGTGCTGATGCTAGAAGGAATAGGACCAGTTATAGAACAATTTGAGAGGTCTAAACTCTCTAGCTCTGTTAGGTTTGTAACCGAGGATGGAAAAAGTCCCGTAAAGAGGTTATATGAAAGAGACAAAGATTTGAGCTTGGTGAAGTTACCGAAAATATCTGGAATGTTTCCTGTCAAGGTTTTTTAGAATGAGATAATCAACTCAACAAGGTGCAACCCGATTTAATATTTGTTTATCTACTCACATCGTTGGACCTTTGAAGTTTGTTGGAGGAAGATTGCCAAACTCCGTGAGCTCGGTGAGATCACCGATAGTTGGAGGAATGTTACCAGAGAAGTAGCAGCCTGATATATCTAATTTCCTCAAAGAGTTGAGATGACCAATAGAATCTGGTATATTCCCCGAAAAGCCTGAGGAAGAAAGATCTAATTCCCTTAAAGAGTTGCTGCAGTTCCATTGAGTTGTTGGCAAATGCCCTGTGAGATACAAGTTGCTCCCTAAGTTAAGCATTTGCAATCTTGGTAAATGGAAAATGTCATCAGGGATTTTCCCAGACAATTCCGTTCCGACAAGATTCAGCTTTTGTAAGGAAGAGGACAAGTTTGATGGGAGTGATGAAGATATATATGTTGAGGTGAGGTAAAGTTCCCTTAGTTGAGTTAAGTTTTGAAGGAGCATTTTGAAAGTGTGAGGTTCAACTCTCAACTCCTCAATACCTGCAGAAAGATCAAGTGATATCAACTTAGATAGATATGAGACTTGTAAAGGTACTGTCCCTGAAAAACCAGAACGCGATAGATTAAGATGTGTCAAACTCGGAAACCAGCCAAATTTGCTTGAAATTTGGGAAGGTGAGAAATCATTGTAAGCTAAATTAAGGTTTTGAAGATGAGAAAGTTGGAAGAGGGTGCTGTTGGAGTCAATTGTTCCATGAAGTTGGCTACAACTAAGATCAAGACGAGTTATTCGACCTGTAAAACCACACCACCAACAAACATAACCAAAAACAACAACATACGCGATTAAAAAAACATCATATGTTACCCATCCCAGTACAACAATCAGTGGTTCTATTCCAAGAAAGTGTCTTTGGATAGGGAAAGTAACCATTGGATTCACAATCAGCAGAAGCAGAGTCATCTATGGACAGTTTAAGCTTCAGGTTTTGCAAAACCAAACTCTCGTCTCGTCGACATAGATGACTTGAAAAGATAACAAGTGGATATTGCAACACAAGAAGAAGAAGAAATAGACAGCTCATGATTAGTACTTGAGAAATGAAGGAATAATTCACAAGATTTTATTTACTTGAGGTATGAACTATCTTCCTTGACTCCTTCTAGAACAAGTAATAAAATCCAGCCTCGTTGATGATCAAATCATTATGCAGCTTGCATTCATAGTAAAATAATTGTGTGTGTGTATATGTTAAATGTCAACTCTATTTTTTTCTGTTTGACTGACGGTTTGATCGCGCTAGGAGTATCTTTGACATTCAAACTTGATAAATTCAGATGATTGCGACTCTATATATAAATGACTAGTCATCCGTCACCCCAGTGGTTTGATCGAGTGGTCGATAAAGTGCATGAGAGATCAGGACTCAAATCCCGGATGGCTCATAAATCTCTCCTTGACTCCTTCTAGAACATGTAATTAAGAAGTATTTAAATCTCCATACAGGTTTGTCTATATAGAATATATAATGGTGTATATAATATCATATATGTTATTTAGTCAATTGGTAATGCCTACCTGTCACGTTGAGAAAAATATCAAGATAGTCCCTTAAGTATACATCTAGAGTTATGTTTCATCCCTCTAATATTACAAAATGAAGACAGGTTGGTGCACCAAACTCTCGCTATGTACGAGCAGGATATGAGGAAGGATCGGACTAGAAGGGTCTATTGTACGCAACCTTACCCTACATTTACTCAAAGAAGAAAAGTAAGTATAAAAGTTGTAGGCTGAACACTAATTAAAGCATACCTTTTTCGGCCTTTTGACTAAGATCAAGTTTATAATTGAGATTCATACTTTCTAAAATAAGACAAATCAAATACATTGCAAAGAGTAGCATATATCATCTTGCAACCAATTGTGTAATTGTTGCATTGTCAATTTCAAATTCCCCATTTGGAATAATATTGCCAACTTGATCTTCATCTTGTCTTGTAGAAAATGCAGGCCTCTTGAGAGTATTCATAACTAAATTTTCAATATTTTTGAACATAGATGAAATTTCCAACATTGTAGGCCTATCCAATGGATTTTTTTGGACACATAATAATGCAATTTGCATGCATTTTAATAGTTTACAAGAATGTGTTGTATCATCAAGTGATTGATCCATAAATTCCATGCCTTTTTCACCATCTTTAAACATCTCAAATGCCTGTATAATTTTTTTAAAAAAAATATTAATTACTGGTATTTATAAATTAAATCTCAATGGTATATATATATGAATTTATATTCAACAACTCACCATAAATCAAGAAGGTCTAAATGTTCATCTGGACCATAGTAACTTATTCTTTTTTGTTCACACTTATGATTTGAAGAAGAAGTACTCCAACCGCTGAAAACATCAGATTTTGATTTGATATCGTGCCTTCATATGCATCACTCTACAACACTCATGAATATAACCCCTACAGACACCTAGCAAATATAAACTAAATATATCCATAAAAATAAATTACGATTCGCTAATGTGGATTCAGTCACTGACTGTCTGCGCTATTTTTAGGAAAAACTGTCTACATCACCACCCTTTAATGTGTCAACCCTTTCTTAAACCCGATGTGTTTCGTGGACGGATTATATTTCTTTAATAAATGTAAGTAAATAAATTTAATTCGAAAATATATGTATAATACTTACTTTGTTCCAACTATTTTGTTGGTATTTGCTTCAATTGCATCTTTCTTGAAAATTCTTGCCATTCCAAAGTCAGAAATCTTTGGTTTCATTTGTAAGTCCAATAGAATATTGCTGGCTTTTATATCTCTATGAATAATTGTTAATCTTGAATATTCTTGGAGGTATAATAGCCCTTGAATAATGCCTTCAATTATTTGCACTCTTTTTTCCCAATTTAGAATTAATCTTCTCACTTGATCTACATTTGGAAATACAAATCAAGTTGATCAAAAAAAAATATAGATTACAATTTGTTAGTATATATTTATATAATCGGAGTTTAATCTCATATATCTGTGAATTAATGAAAAAAGGAGGTCAATCAGATAGCCACATATTCTATGTATTATCATCGAAAAATAGTAGACACGAATTATATATCTTTCAATAAATACATAGCCCAACAATGATGTAAAAATATTTTTACGATGTATATAAATTAAACTCAATATAACATGAAAAGAAAGGAAGGGAAAATAATGAAACTTTACTTCAATTAGTAATCCAAAAATCCAAGCCTTGTTGGCACATATTCATACATCCATTTTTTCTCGCATTTTCAATGCAAATCCCACAACTTTTACAAGATTTATATGTTGTAATTTTGCAGTAAGAATCACTTCATTTTCAAATTCTTCAAATCCTTGAGATGAAGTCTCTGATAGCCTTTTCACTGCTATTTTTTCCCCATTCTTCATCTTCCCCTAATTGAATTTAGAAGCGAATTCAAAATTTTAATGCATCATTAAGAAGAAGTAGATATAAATATAAATTTGACCAATTTAACCTTAAGTATATATTATATATTTTTTATAAAAAATATTTTCTTATTTAGTACTATTTGCTCTTATATTAATTTTTTTTCTTTTTTACTTATCTATTTTATCAAAATAAAGAGAGTTTTATTATTTATTTTTTATATTACTCTTAATATTAAATAGTTATATGAAGCAATAATAGTCAATTTTATATTTCAAAGTATCTTTAGTATAGTTTATTTTAATGAAAACACATTTCTAATCATTAGCATACTCGTGAATTTCATTAACGGAATTCAAAATATGAATAAATAAACACAAAAAATCTAAAAAAAATCAATATCTACTATAAATAATAATAATAAATTTAATCATATAAATAGTATAAATCTTCTTTTAAAAAGAATATGGATAAACCCAACCCTTTATTTAGCTCATAATAAAAAGGTTTCTTCTTGAAGACGTGTCCCGTTAATAATTTAATTTAGTTAATTTAAAATATATAATATTGTGTTCAACTAATATTTATAATCTAAGCCCAATTATTCAATCATCATTTAGTTACTATTGAATTGGTCAATGTCATATTTTCCTTCGTATTCAAGACTATTTTTGCCCCAATAATCTCTAATTATAAAAAACTAAATGAAAATTAAATATTTTATATTTATTAATTTAATATAAATATCAATAAAATTTACCTCGTAAACTGGTCCATATCCACCTTCTCCAAGCTTATTTTCAAATGAAAAATTATTTGTAGCTTCCTTCATTTCATCAAAACTAAAAACTTGCAAATTCCCATTATCTCCGCTTTTTCTTGCTTTATTTTTACTCCCCAATTCGTTCCTTTGGTTCCTCTCTAACTCTAATATTTTTTTTTGTAAAAAAATAGAAGAAATATTAATAACACTCCTTAATTCAGCTCATACTTGGAAAAAAAAAATTAGGATAAAAAATAACTTTTTAATAATTAAAATTAGAGGAAAAGAGTAATTAATTACCTTCAAACTTAAGTAGTTGTCTCTTTCGAAGACGCCAAATTATAAACACTAGCAATATGAATATTAGTAGTGCACCAATTGGAATCAAAATGATAACTAGTCGATTGATTTTTTTCTTCTTGTTCACATCTTCTCCTTGTGTCACTCCATCAGCCTCTAAATTTAAAAGCAAACATTTGAATCATTCATATAATATTAAAAAAGGAATTAATTTATTTGTACCTTGTGAAGCAGCATGAGAAAGAAGAGAATTCCAATTAGTGTCTCCTGAAATATCAAATGCATAGTAACCAAGCAATTCTCTACTTTTAATATATGAAACTTTAGTCCTCACGCTTTGAATATCATCGTAACTAATCCAAGTATTTCCTGAATAACAATAATCTCCAACGATTCTTGCATTATATACAGTCGTAGCACGACGCTGCACTATAAAATCCCTAATTTGGTCATATCTCATCCACGGGTCATCGTAAACTTCTGATTTTCCCATAGCCGGAGCCCTAAGACCATGAATATTGGTATTAGTCAATCGCCAGGCGTACCCGAAAAAGGGAATTCCAAAAACAATTTTGTTCGGCGGTACGCCTTCCCGGATCCACTGGTTGATTCCGTCGCTACCACTGACTTGTTTCACCGGATCGAATAATTGTGCGTGTGAATTCGTTTCTAAAGGAGACCAATTCGGTCCGTAAAACCCGTATGCTAGTACATTAATCCACTCCAAGTTTCCTGTCAATGATTGAATTGGGTATATCGAATTGTTGACTCGGGGCGAACCGGAAACAGTTGCCGTCAGAAGTAGAGGATCTTCGCCGGAGTTTCTCGCCTCCGTGTTGATAGTAATGCGCCACTTATCCAAAAGGATACCTGAAAAAGTAAATAAATAAAAGGGCAAAAGTCTCGAATTACATATTTTTAGTGTAAAATTATTATTTATTTTTTATAAATTTATAATTATAAAAAAAAAATTAAATATAATAATACAAGTGATAGCTATATTAATAAAATATTTATTGTTAAGTAAGATTATTACATTTTATAGATAATATTCTAATTTAATGTGCGAAATACGTTAATTTAATGAGAAATTTTGAAAATTAATAGAAAATAATGATAATAAGAAAACTTAAAGGTGGAATTTGTGTCCTGTGATCTCTTTGACACATCATTAACAAATAATAAGGATAATATATAATTTTGATTTTTTATGTTCTTCAATATGATAGTAAAATAGACACAAAACGTAAATTATTTCTTGATTTATTAAACTGAACAAGTATTTTTAGAATAGTGAACGTTCAAATGTTATTAAAACGAAGGAAGTACATATATAGTTGTTCTAAGATATAAATTCAACCAAAAAACAATTTATGAGATATTGAGTATGAGTTAAGTGAGTATACGAGAAATTAACTAATTCAAAATACTTATACATGAAACATGTTATAGATCTGTAGCAAATGTAGCTAAATTTGCCATGTCTGAAGCTGATTCTGGAAATATCCAACTGAGATCAAGACCATGAAATCCCAATTGCCTAGCTAATTTTATTGATGAATCAATAAAACTCTTTCTTGAATTTGCTGTTTTAGCCATAACTCCATATGTTGTTTTATTTGCACCTCCTCCACCTATAGACAATAATGTTTTTGCAGAAGGATTTTTTTGTTGGACTATTCTTAAAAATTGTGTGAATGATGAACTTGGTGAAGTCAAAATTAATTGATCGGCTTGGGAATTAATATCAGCAAAACCACAAAATAAATGAGTGAAAGGAGTTAAATCAATTTTGTCTAACGATAATTCACTCTCCGTTAGCCAGTAACCTCCCTTAATTGTAATATTTTGGCCATTACAGAAGATGATTAGTTGGAGGAACAAAATAATAGCACACAGAGAGGTCATGGCTTAAACTAGAAAGTAGTATATGATTATTATTATTATTATTTATATAATATAGTTTCAGTGGACTCAAATAGATAAGACTTTTCTCTGCCCTTAGAAATGGCGTGATGAACACTCTATTGTACGTTTGATATTAACAGAAAAATTTGTCACATCAATTTAGTCGTGTTTTTTTTTTCTCTTTGTGGAATAGTACGACTAATAATTGAGAAAAAAAAAGTGATTTTTCTTCTACTAGCAGGGACAGATTCGTTGCGTTCACATTTTTGTGTTCATAATATATTTATCACAACAATGCTTGTAAATAATCAATTATTATTGTATATTTAGACTTTGATCAGTTTTTGATTTATTTCAGTATTTTATTTTTTTCCTTTTGATTTTTGGTGGATGCACTATTTTGATTGGGAAAATGTCTCGTATATATTTATTACACATGGACTAATTGGTCTTTGGATTATTTTGTTTGTTTATTTGTTGGTCTTTGGATTATTTGATCGATGGATGCACTATCTTTATTTATTGGAGCTAATAAATTGACTAGTTGATCTTTAGGAACAAGTCAAGTAAGAAATTTGGGCAATGTTGTTTTCTTCTATAAATTGGATATTTATTATGCTATGATTTGTGGACTTGTACCTCCACATACACACGAACCAGATAACATTTTCAAAGAGTCCGAGCAACATAGGTCTGAAAGATTAACTTTTTTCCAAGATATTGTTAGATTTATCACCACATTAAAGTAATCTGAACTTTATCACAGCACAAAATTTATCTGCAGAATGCCATGAAAAGAGAAATGACAAGAAGAAAAAAAACTTTGATCTTGGAGAAGTCATGGAGCTAAGAAGCTGCAAGCAATTTGCATTAGCAATGGTACTGTCAATAACATCATTTCCAGAAGAAAATAACGAAATAGAAGGCGGGATGGAGTACTACTACATATTGACACTATAACTCCTAAAAGGGAGAAAATTAGTAATGCTGCAACCTAGCTAGATCCTCTTTTTGCTGACAGCTATAGAAAACTTCATAGTTAAATCCATATTGTTCCTTCATCTAACATACCTCCATCTTGCTCCTGCATTGCATAACGAAAATTCCTTTAAAATGAAGTCTGAAGAGCACAAAATTTCGAAAAGCATTCCCTTTTGCTTCTTGGTAATGTATGTTAAATGAGAAAAGAATGTCAGACAAGAATGTGATGAGCGAAAAGTGCTGGCAAAAATAAAAAAAAAAACTTTTTGAATTTTGATGCCTAGCGACCCCTGATAACCTAAGACTAGTGGTGATTAGACTGATGTGGTATCTTGGAAACTAGGATTTGACGGTATACAAATAAGAGTCATGGCATTCAATCTCATATTGCAAGAAATTCATGATTTTTCTGGGACACTAGCAAGAGCAAAAATAGTTGAGAAGTATACTGTTTTTGATTAATAGACTGATTCAACTTGAAAAGAGATGAAATGAACAATGTACTCGGAGTAGAAGAACACAATAGACATTGACTATAGCTTCATATAGGTGTACAGGTCGATATAAGTATGCACCTTACTGACATCAGATTTAGTGCCAGATGAATCCCAAAGGGGAAACAGTGTTTAATCCTGAGAAGCTATAGGAAGAGATAACCAACGTAGCCATTTGATTCAGCTCCGCTTTTTGTGGTATTGATTGCTATTGTTGGTGAAGCAAGAATATGTCATCACCCCCTCTGCAGATTTTTTTTTTCATGAGTTGGATGCAAAATCCAGCTATACATTTAACTATTGACGTACAAGTCAGGTTTATCTCATTCAAATACATTATCTTACATTGAACTAGTGTTTTCTATGTATATTGTTTATGCTGAAAAAAGTAATATTCGGACATTTCAAGATTAGAGAAGGTAATCATACCTGTTTCATTGCAGTCATAAGATCATCCAGGGAGTCATAGCCTTGTGGACTAAAACCAACTTGTTGCTTTGTTGGCTCCAAGAGGTATTCTTCATTTGACCTTGTCCTTGAATCTGGGGTCAACTTTTCATGCTCGTTGTGCTGCACGAGTGTCGAAGAACCTCCACTCGATCTACCAATCAATGACATGTCCATCCTTCTTCCAAAGTTCTCATTGTTTTGGTTCATACTGTGGCTTAAAGAAGCCATGCTACCATCGTTGGGAACCTGAGAACTTAAGTTGTTGCCGAAAGTATTATTTGAGTTGTGGGAATATTGTTGTTTATTATCGGCCCATGCTTGAGATGGTGTTTGATTCATACTCTGAACAGCACTAGCCATACTTTGACGGTATTGGATTTCTCCCCTTGAATCTTCAAAAGGAGGAGAAACTGAGGTGGTGGAAGTAAAATCAAGAGGGCTATTCTGTAAATGAGCCGCCGCTTCCCTTACACTATTTTGTGGCAAATGGCTGTTAATGAAGGATTCAGTCAATGGGAAAGAATTAGACTGGAACTTCGATAGCTGAACGGAATTTTGCCAGTCATTACATCTACCATGTTCCAGAAAGTTGGAAGATCCATTAACACCAGTATTGAACGAGTCTGAGCTAAAGGGAGTTATGTTTTGAGAGTTCTGATTTCCAAATCCTCCCCCAGTCAGTGGTTGCTGGGGATTCCCTTGAAGCAACACCGGATTATTGGGTAAGGAGTTATTCGAGCAACCGAGCACATCAGTTGTTAGCAGTCTCGACTCGTCCAAAGGAATAAGCGCTGAGGACTTACTCTGCTGCAATTGATCAAGCTCCAATGATGCAGGAATGCCTTGAAATAAACTAGCATTCTGGCTGGCAAGCGGAATGCTTGGATTCAGTTTTGTGAAAGCATTAACGGAATTGCTCAAATTTTGACCATGACTAGGTTGGAGTAGCTGAGATGCTGCAAGATTGCGCACACTTAGACCAGCAGCACTATTTAGTCTGCCAAGCATGCCCCCTGAACTGTATGATGACAAGGCAGCATGAGTATACCGTCCTGATCCACCCAATGTTCGAAAATCTCCAAGCCCATCCAGTGAGCCCATTCGCACATAGTCCCTTCCCCCTAATGCGGCAACCATGTTTGCTTGTTGGGTTTGAACTGAATTGATCCTTTTCAAGTAAAGCCTATACTTCTGCAGAACAGAAAAGAAAACCAGATTAAGAATTCTGAAACTGTAATCTTTTTCATTTAGCAACAATGAGGCTAGGATGTACACAGACCTTACCCCTACCTTTGTAAGGTAGAGAGGTTGTTTCCAATAGATCCTCGGCTCAAAAGAAAGGTATCCGACGCTGTATTGTAAGAAAATAGACATCCAGTTCTTCTGCCCCCTCCACCCCCCTCAGTTACCTACTAACCTTCTATCACCTCCCCAAGTTCTTCTTCGGCCACCGCTACATCTACCAACTCTTGCTAAATCAACCTCTCATACCTCCTTACTGGCGCATGCTCACAGCTACTCATCACGTGCTCTTAAATTACTCAACTAAGAGAATTGAGCTCCATTTAATCAGTATAATGTTAACAGATAGCTGTTTTAGATTCAGACACTACTGCATCACTACTTCCCAATTTCTACGAACTATCCCGAGATGTGAAGCATAATTTGCAGCCATTTGCTAATTAACATTCCTAGAATATAGCAAGGTTATTTCATATTTTGCTCTATTAGCCACATGAAAGCATAATCCAAGGCGAGAGAGCAAAATCCGATACTCTCACAAATGATTCATCATTGTGAAACATTTATTGGCCAGTGCTTCAAAAATATTGACCTTGTTCACATCCACTATCCAAGCCATGTCTAATAGATCACTAATTGTGTAATGATTTAAAGAAAAAGGATCAAATAGAACAAATGAAATAACAAAGAAGAAGGAGATAAGACTACTGCCTGCAGATGGCTTGCCACATTTTCCCTTGTAAGCCCGTCAACATTCATCAAGTCAAGAATCCTCTTTGGGACAGCTTCTGCAATAGAAATAGGACAGAAATATCCATTTAATACGGGAAAATTCATAACAAGCATAGTCGGAGAAAAAACTTAACAATGCTAAAGAACTCACTTTCGATGCCCAACTGACCAACAGCTGCAACAAACTTCCTGTGAAGTTCTATAGACCAAACGACACGAGCTCTCTTCTGAGTTGTTGGATCTTCATTGTCATTTCCATTTTCATCGTTCTCATCTTCTTCATCCTTCCTTTTCTTGTTACATTTTCCATTTGGATATACATCACCTGTTGGTGATTGCCCTCGACCACTTTCTCCACTTACCTGATAAGATTTGTCTTGATCATTAGACTTGCTCTGGCTCTTAGGCTCAACCTTCTTTTTTCTGATAACATGTTGCCATATGTTCCTCAACTCCTCAATTCGAACAGGTTTCACCAAATAGTCACAAGCACCATGATCGATTCCCTTCCTTACAAGTTTGGTATCGCTGTTTGCAGACAACACTGGACCAAACGAAAAGTTCAAACATCAACTAATTAAGAAATTCTTAAGTGTTAAATCCAAACATTACCCTAAAGATCCTCTATTACAAGTAAAACAAAATGCAATTAGTTACTCGAAGCTAATATAGAATCACAAGGGAGCAAAAAAACGTTCTATTTTTTTTTTTTTTGGTTTAACCATATGGTATCCAAAACCTACTGGTCCGACTAATCCAAATTCACTCCACGTAATCTCATCAAAAAGGTAAGCTCTCCCTATCAGGAATTTCTCCATTCCCTGGATTTGAACCCGAAAACTCCAGTCAAGGGTGGAGGGATCCAATATATCCCACAATATCCATTAGTGCTAAAGGGATCAAAAAGTTGAAAACGATAGATCTATGCAAATAAGATAAATGAACATGTTTTACTTACTTATGACTGGAAGATCCATCTCAAGACCAACAAGTTCAAGAAGTTTAAAGCCATCCATATCAGGCATGTGAACATCACTGATGACCAAATCAAATCTATCTCTATTCTCCCTCAACATCTTCAATGCCATCCTTGCCTGACTTGTTGTAGTTACTGTGCAAAAACAAAAGATCTTCAGAATAATAATGCAATTTATCAACAATCATGAAGAGGAAAAGACAAAAGATTCATAAAGCTAGAAAGATCTCAAAATAAATCAGGAAAATCTAGGCTAGTAAAACTTGAAATGAGAGATAGCAAATGATTCAAAATAGAGAATTTGGGAATTGAATATGTACAAAAGCAAAAGTAAAAAAGTAAATCAAAAGAACTCCAATTTCCCTTGTTGTTCTATCAATGATTATTGAAAGGACATGGTCAAAATCAAATAGAAACTGTACTATATTTTCCAGGGCAAAAGAGTTTAAAATGCTCCTGTTGAGTGTTGAAAACAAGAAACAACAATGATAAAACAAGAAAAAGAGTTCCTTTGTTTTTTTCTCACATAAAAACAGAAAACCTACTTCAAAACTAGACCTCACAAACAAGAAATCAAGCACCAAATTGGCAAATTATCATAATTAACCAAAAACAAATAAATCTATAGCATCAAGCATTTACCCTGATACTGGCATTTCCTGAGCAAACCATCCAAAAGCTTCAAACAAATAGGGTCATCATCAACAGCAAGAACTCTCATACCAATAGGAAAATTATCATAATTATTTCCCCTTTCACCACCACCCATATTCCCTCTAATTTCTTCCACAGTCATTTTCACACACACCAAAAAAAAAAAAGATTGCACCTCAAAATCAAGAATCCCAGACAAAAAAGTTCAAAACTTTACCACAAAACACACAAGACAAATTACTTCCTTGAATGTTTCTCAAACCCCCATAAACTCCAACTGCCAGAATAAATCCAAACACACACAAAAGTTCAAAACTTCACCACAAAACAAATCAGTTCCTTGAATCTTACTCAAAACCCCATAAACTCCAACAGCCAGAATAAATCCAAACACACTAAAAAGTTCAAAACTTTACCACAAAACATACAAAACAAATCACTTCCTTGAGTTTTCTCTAAACCCCAATTGTCTCAATAAATCCAAACACACAAAACAAATCACTTTCTTAAATCTTTATCAAAATCCCATAAACCTCAATTGCCTCAATAAATCCAAACACATAAAAAAGAGATCAAAGATTGAAACTTTGAAATGGTTTGTAGTAAGTAAGTAATAAAGCTGTACGTGTGGACAATGATGGTTTATGGCTTGGTTATAACCCAACAATACAACAAATCATACAAAAAAAAATTCTAGTCATCACAACTAGACTTTTTCTTCTTCTTCTGTTTGTGTTTGTCTTTTTTGCTTTTTTTTTTCCTAATATGCTCACCCACCCCCTTACCCTCTATACCCCTCTACTCCATTGGTGGGTAATAAAATATTGCTTATTGGTGTGTGTTATATAATAGTAGAATATATGTATATTATATAATATAATGAAAGTGAATAATAGAGGTTTGTTTATTATAGAACCTTTTTTGAAGCATGCATTTTTGGAAGTAAGCTTTTTTTTAGACTTGTATTTAAAAAAAAGACATAATACATAAATATTGTATTCTTTTAACTTAATTTCAGTTGATATCTATCGTATGTATATATTACATTTGTATAATTAAATATATAGATATACATATTGGTAATTCATGTGATATACATTTGAATTGATTAGTATCTTGTCATGTAATTAACTTAGCATTAGTTGATATTTATATCATTCAATAATGTTTGCACGAGTTTACATATGAACACGTATAAAGTTAAACAAGTAAAAACACACATCTGACAATTCAATACACTCAAATTTACTTGTATTAAGCCTTATACAATGTGTATTGTTTATTATTTAGCTTCATAAAAGCTAAGTGACTATTTTTACATATTCAAAATTGACGAACATAAATAATTTATTAAAATCAAGTTAAAAAGGACACGTTTTATGTATTATAAATTTAAGAAAAGTATACCATGTGACACATATGTACACACTCACAATTCAAGAAATTTTGGCCATTCATTGGTCACGAAAATTATGGCTAAGTTTTCTTGAATCTTAATTAGATTTACCTTTTAGATCAAGATTGCCAACTAATCAAAACTTTCATATCCTTTATTCCTTTTATGTTCTAATGACTTCTTATCTCTTTTCTTTTAAGTTTATCAATTATGTCAATTATAGAAGAAGAAAAAAAGAGTAAGTATTTTGCATAAGGATTAAAACTTGTTGAGGTGGAGAAAAATAATGGATAATCATTAATGAAGAATCTTGGTTAATTATTCAAGGTATAAATGTTAATGGTATTTTTCTATTTATAAAAATCATTTAATGCCTCCACATTTTAACCATTTCTATCTTTAGAGTTTGAGGTTTGAGTAATTTGGGGTTCCATTTTTGTTTAATTTTTTTAACTTTTTTAAAATAGACTCACTTTATGAAATGACTAGTTACACTTTTCAACATGTTATTTATGTGATAATTATTTTTTGAATTTTCTAACACAATATTTTATTCATCAAATTGTCAGATTCATTTTATGAAAGGTCTAGTGAACACATCAATTAAAGTGTTTAAATTATATACATGGTATTATAGAGTATTTTAAAAACATGTTTGAGAGGGATATAAATGTAATTATAACTTCCTAAACATGTGCTATACTATTTGAGTCAATGAAGAAATTTAAAATTACTTGTTTAGTACTTTACATTTTTTGCCTTTTTAATTCTCAAAGTTGAAACATAACTGCAGTTTGAAAATTTTGCCTTTTAAGGCAACATTCACTAACTTTTCTTTAATAAAAATAAATGTTTAGATATTTTAAGTGGAAAAATTAGTGTAATTAATAGAGAATAACAATATAACTCTCTTTTTCGTTCTAGGACTTTAAGACACTTCCTTAGATAAATTTGTTAATTACACTTCCCTCTATTTTTTCTTCATTTTTCATTATATATATATATAGATATAATATATGATATATATATATATATATGATAATATATATCTATATATATATATAATTTCATACATAACATATCAATTTCTTCAAACTATTTCTGGAGCAACTACTTAATATTCCTTCGATAGTAAGAATATAGTTTTTTTGAGTAGGGTAAATTATCTTGTGAAATAATAACACCCCTTCACTTGTAATTAGAAATTTCGAATATAAATTTTAAAAAATAAAAAATTCTTGTTAGAATATATTTCACTTTTAGATAAATCTTATATAACACGAATTTGAGTTGATTGAAATAATTTATCTGTGATATTATATGATTAAAAGAACATATAAGTTGGACATATTAGATTTTTTATTTTTTCCTAAAATAAGGAGAAGTGTCATGACATGAAGTCTCCCTATTAAATTTTATTGTCTGGTAAAGTATTTGCCATAACATGTGGAATTAAATACAATTTTTGACTATTAGAGTGTTTTAGGTGTTAGCTTTTGAGATCCCAAAATAAAGTCAAAGTTTTTCTCCAAAACTTTTTAAGAAGATTTTTTATTAGAGAAGGCAAAATTAGCCTACAAGTATACAATTTATTTAACCAATTTAAATCTGAATGGATTAATGATTCGCCCATTTAATAATCTCTTAAGTTCATTTTATCCATTCAACATTATCTGTCTAATAACATAATGAAAATAATTTTAAAATACTTTTTTCTAATATAAAGTCATAATAAAGGGAAAACAATTTTATTAGGTAATTAAATAAGTTATAATAAAACAGACAAAGAAATTAAAATATGGTAAAAAGTTTTTTTTGGACAAATTAGGTTATGACCCATTTTTCTAGTGGATTAAATCTATTCGGTCATATTATTTAGTACAATCTAAATTTAACTTAATCCATTTATTTAACGCTCTAACTTTTTTTGTTTTCTTTTTCTTGTTGATCAAAAGGTGGTTTGGAATAGCTTCTTGAAAAGGAAAGACTTTGTGTGGAGTGTACCTTTTAGGTGATAAGAGCTAAGTTTGTAAATTTTATTTTAGTTTTGGACAATGATTTTTCTCCCAACTTATATTATAATAGGTTATGGTTTCAATTTGTTTAGCATTGTATTGTTTAGTATGACTAGAAATGTACATTTGTTACTTATAATGTGCTTAAAAGATTTTCTTCACTAATCAAAATTGTGATGAGTTGTAACTTGTAAGTATTGAGTTATTTTTATTACTTTGAAGTTTTCAGTTCAAATTGCGGTCTCTTTATATTATACTGTGTTTGTAAATGTTTTACCCCATCTTTCACTTTCTTAAAATGAAATTTTCTAAAGCAAATTTAACTTATATTACGTCTCAATACAGATGTCGAGCACTAGACATGAAACAAGGAAAAGAGAGAGAGAACATTCTCATGACCATCAACGTATTTGATGAAATGTTTAGAGATCCCTCAACCCTTAATATCAAACCTCTTATTTGAGTTATAGCAAAGTATAATCTTTTGATAGCGAGCGGCTTTTTCTACATAAAACAAATTCAAATTAGTAGAATTCAACGGATCTCATATGCCAAATAATTTAATCGAATTCTTTTTCTTATTAGACTGACAAGTAGCGGCAGAGCTAGAAGTGCATAATTAAAGGGTTATATTCAAATCAATTATTTATTATGAACACATAATGCGCTCAAGTATGTGAATTATGGTCAGCGAGCTAGATTGAAAATTATGAGTTCTTGAATTTGAAGCAAATGTTCAAATTAATTTCTTTCATCTATCCAAATCTTAATAAATCGAGTTCAAATATCATGTGCACTCAAACTAGTTCGAACACCATAATAATAATGATATATAGTATTTGAAAAATAATCGGAAAAATACAATAAAATCAATACAATTTTAAATTTTTATTTTCAAAAAAAATTGAACACAAAATTTCTGTTTCAAAGTATCTAAAGTACCAAAGAGTACACATTTATTTATACAGGTCCTACACTGCAATAAAGTGACAGATACCCTCCACGTTTCGTTCTGTGATTGGCTGGAAACAGGTATCACTGGGACCCACGCGTGAGATTCCCTTTATACTATTCCTTAATAACAACATGTGGGTACCAGGTCACTCCGTCGTCTTATATTAGTTGTTTATTTTTTACATGTTTTTAAAATAAATTTACTATATTTTTGGTTTTTTTATTATCAAATTTTAACTTGATACATTTGTGTGTTTACCATTTTAGATAAAAAAAAGTATTCTTTCTTGATTTGTTAAAAATCATAAGTAAAAAGAGAAATCAAATTAAAAAATATTTGACAAATAAATATAGGGACAGAGAAAATATTATATTGTTAGTTTATGTACAATGTTTGTTTTGATTGTTACTTTACTTCTATTGTATCGTATCATTTAAATTCATCGTTAGATAATGACAAAAATTAACGACGGGGTGTGATCGCATATCCACCTTAATATTTTCTCTTCTTTTTTTCATGTTTCATCATTTATCCTAATTCCTATCTTTTTAAAGTAGTTTTAACTCGTACCTTACATTTTTTTGCTGGTTTATTATTCAAATTACGGATATGTAACATTATGTAATGATGAAGAACAATACAATTCAATCAAACATTGTATTTATTAAATTAATATAGTATGATACAATAAAACAAAATATAATAGCATTGTGAAACAATACGTAACAATCATTCAAACAAACGCGTCAAGGTTTTATAGGTGTGGGCCCAGTTTGGGAAATTGATCCTAAAAGATTCTGCCACCTGTACACAATTAGATCAAAAGGCTGTGAAATCAGAAAGCTTATGTCACAAAATTCCTCTCAACTCTTTGAAGAAGAAAAGTCTTGTTTAATTTTTTTCTCTATTATTTTTTTTTAATTCACTTTTTAAAAAAAAATAAAATTGGTTAGTGTTATTTGTGGTTGTGTTCGTCACTATTTTTATGATTTTTTTGCTATTGTATTTGTTTTACATATTTATTTTTTGATATACTTTATTAAATAAGAATTTATTGAAATTTGAAACATATTCTTTCACAAGGTAGCTAGGAGTAAGGGTATAGACCGTTGCACTTCTTAAAGTGTGGCCGATAGCCTTTATGTGATTTATAGATTAAGGTTTGAATTGTAATATTGATCAATAATATTTATATCAAGGTAAATTAAATTGTCCAAGTATGCCGTACCCCTTAATGAGAATATATATTTTTTATGAATTTTGATTAAATATGAGATGCTTTATGTTCCAAATTCTATAGATTACATAATTTACTTTGATGCCCCAATCTCTGAAATTATCATTTCTTTAAAAGAAAAATTTATTTAAATTGATTTAAAATTAAAATTATCAAGTATTTCAATGCGTTTCAATTTTACAGTATAGTATTATTTAGTGAAATCCAAACTAACTCGTCATTATATTTGGTGAGTACCAGCTAGCTACCAATTGGAATATCAAGTTTTGATAAGACATGAATATCAATTAAGTACTCTTGTTAATTAACCTTAGGGGCCGATTTAGTGCTTTGATATTGAGTTTAATTAAGCTTAATTAATAATTTTAACGTAAAAAATATATTTCGAAGCATAAAATCATAGTAATGGAGGAAAAATAAAATAAAACAATGAGTATGTTTTGCAAAAAAAAAACAAAATAAAAGTGATATCATGTCAATCCTTTTATCCTTATAGTCAGTCGAATAATAATAGTATTAATTAATTAACAAAGTGTACCTTAATTTTACGCATGATTATAGCATAATGATCAAGCAAATCCCCCCCCCCCCCCCCCCCCCCCCCCAAAAAAAAAAAAAAAAAAAAACCTTTGTACTTTATTTCAAAAAAAATACAAGTTTAGCTACTTATGAGATTAATTCAAGGGATAATGCATAAGTATCCTTTTAACCTATGTCTGAAATCTTAGAGACACACTTATACTATACTAAGGTCCTATTATCTCCCTGAACTTATTTTATTAATAATTTTCTTCCCCTTTTCATTGACTTTTTTTTCAAACTAGTGCCACGTAAGCTAAAAAGGGATAGTAAATTACGTATAAAATAAGTTCAGAGGGGTAATAGGATCTTAGTATAGTATAAGTGTGTCTCTGAAATTTCGGGTATAGGTTGAGGGGGTACTTGCGCATTTTCCCTTAATTCAAAGTTATTTAGTATGTGTTATTTGGTTGGACGTTTTGAATATTCAATGAAATTAGTCGAAAAGTATATCTTAACTACAATTAAAAAAGAAAAATATTTAACAATAATTGTCCGTTATTGATTTGATACACCTCTTCAGAAGCAATAAATAATTAGGGTAATATTACTATATTATCCTTTGCTTTATTAAATTTAATGATTTGAGAAATATGTTAGATAATGAATAATATTTAATAGCGAAAGTTCAATATACACAAATTGTAAATTACATCTTAATTTTCTAAACTAGACAACTATTATATATTAGATAATTATCTTTAGTATAGCGAACAACTATTATTAATCAAAATATATGAAAAATTAAGTGTTCTCCTTTCACATTTAGTTGTCAAAATAATTTACACTTCTCTAAAACTATGAAACAATTAAGAATACTTCAAATACTTTCATTGTTTCATATGTATTATATTTCATATAGGAAATATTTGGTTTTGTTCTACATACTTTACATTTTTTGAATTGTTTTTTTCTATATTCTAATTATTCTATAGTGTTACCACCATTGAGAATGAGATCTTAATTATATATTTTTCAATCAATTATCATGTGGAAGTCGCAAATGACACGTCAAATGAGGGGATTAGTGTTAATATATACCACTAGTGTGAGCTTAAAATAATTAGTGGTGATTCAATTATATTTAATTTTGTGCTATTGCTTTTCTAATCCGTATTAGAGAGGTGATTAAACAAATATGATACTTTACAATTTAGCGAGAATACAAATATATTGAAGGTGTTGTAGGGTACAATTTTTTTTTATCTAAAATTAGATAAGAAGGTTAATAAGTAATTGTTTACGGTTAACTAGTTTCCCTTTTCATTTTTCAATAATATCATTTTTAGTATCAAATTATCATATCGTTTGTTTTTACTATTGTTATTTTTTTATTTTTTATATGACTTCTTCATTACTTGTATTATTCTTTTTACTGATTTCGATAAACTTCACTTGAGTTCAGAATATGCTAAAATAGTGTTTCTATTTATTTACGATAAAAGTAAGATTACACTAAATATTTTGTAATTGCTTTTCTAATCTACTAAATAATTAAAAATAATTAAAGTTTAATGACAACTTTGCTTCTTTAGGAGATATTCTTGATGATTCGTAGGGCCACAATTTACCAAAAGAAGTAGAAAAAACTATATAAAAAATGGACCCCAACAAAAGCCATTGATTTTTTAAATTTATTTTTTAGTGGAAGCTAACATCATATTCCCATTAAAAATTAATAATTGGAATAAAATATCTACTTTTTAAATCACATAAAATGAAGAGTGGAGGACACTTCAGTCAAATCATACAAAACATATTCCACTTCAATGTTTTGCAAATGTAAAAAACATGAAAAAAATGTTTTTTTTTTAATTGAACCATTTATAGTTTCTCTAATGCTCAAGATTATGTCTAAAAGTCTTTATTTTCGCGATTTAAATTTAAGATATTTAATTAGAAATAAAAAAAAATTACTGAACGTTTATTGCCATATACTTTAAGATAAAGACCCGTATGTATTATATATTATTTATTATCACTAACTAATAGAACAGTAGAAAAAAAAACTTTTTGGATTATCCTTGGACATCTCACTTGGAGGAAAATTCTAACATGATTAGTGTATATTGAAACTAAAATCCTCATGTAATGGGTGTTTAATCTCTGTATCCCCTCCCCCCCCCCACCCTCCCCCCCTCTCCATGTTTAATTAACTTTCATAGTTAGATATTAATTATTGGAATTTTTTTTTATAATTACACGTACTTTTAAAATATTATGTATCTTATCATTTATTAAGATTTTTTTATCATCTATTGAGAAATATACAGTTAGGTACATATTTTTTGCTACCAGATACACTAAAATAGAGAGAGATTCAAGTGAGCTTTGTATGTATCTCATTTACATGTGAATCACACTAGATGCATGTATTTGTATGTATATGGCGTGATTTCCATATCTGAGATATCAGATATATGCCAGAGTGGAGAGTGAGATGGAGAGCGGTAAAACAAATTTTGTTATGCATCTCATATACATATGAATTCACATGGATATAATATATCTAAAACAAATTAAACTTAATTTTGACCCATGTATCCAGACATATATATATCTAGACGTATCTAAATGTATTTGAAAGCATAAAAATATATCTAAATAACTAACTTCTAAACTAGTGAAATTTATGAAGTGAAATTTATGTAAATTTCCTAATTATTTAATAAACGCACCATTACTTAATCAGAAATTGCATAAAGATAACCCCTAGGCCATAACTTTGTTAGTAAAAAACTAAAAAAATTATGAGACACTAGCTGTCAAATGAGGTTTCAACCTATGATTAATCCATAAAGTTATTTTAGTCTCTATTAGGTCAACCTTCTAACACTTAAAAGTTATTTAAGTGAGAATTTGTATAATATTTAATTAATGAGGGATTCCAACATCATCATGAACTTAATCAATGTCCAAAATGTCATAAAAAGAAAAAGATCATATCCCACTGCAATTAGTTGCTAAGTTAACGTTGTATAGTGACCTATTTGTCTAGGGTGGAGTGATGACAGTTTAAGCAATTAATTAATTTATCTCAAATATTAAATTAAAAATTGATGATTAAACTATATATCAATCCATGTAATTGTGCTAATTAAAGAGATTAATTATTACTATTATATCTCTGGCAAGAGAATGTTATACTTTATTTGTCGTATTTCTCTTTTACATTTTTTAAAAAAAATATTAATCAGTCGGATTTTTTCAACCTTCATTTATACTGAGGCGTTTATAGTCTTCAAACAATTATCATTTAAGATAAAATGGCAAAAAATTATTAATTAATTAGCAGGGTTTTTTTAACCTTTGTTTATATTGAGGTATTTGTATAGTGTTCAATCAATTATTAAATGCAAAATGAGTATCTTTAACTTTCTAAAATGACAAATAATTTGAAATGATTTTTTATTAAAAAACAAAATTGAGGATAAATAATTTGAAAGGGGGAGTATATCCCATTGTAATTTTCATCCACAAGTAATTTGATTCTCCATTTCTCTCTTTACACTTTCATTTTGTGTACAAAAATCATGAGTCCAAGAATATTTATTTATTTTCAAAATGTTTGAGACTTTGTATTACCAACAATGATATTATTGTATACAATTTTAAAGAATTCAAATTCAAGGAATGTTAGAAGAATATTACCCATACATTTCTAAAGAAATAGTATAGTACTATAGTATTTTGTTTTATTGAACTTTGGTGTTGAATAAATATAATATTGAATGGCTGTCCATGTGAAATCTTTGATGGAAATTGTCTTTCTTCTATATCACATTAGCTGAAATTATAAAGTTATTAATAGACAAATATATAATTGTATATATATGCTTCTAAGTATCAACTACTTGACAATGATATCTAGAAATAAGGACAATTTAAGTTATATATACAACTATGAATAGCACATAAAACACACAAATCAACATTTTAAAGCCCCACTCAATCCAAATTCTTTTTTTTTTAAATAATCGAAGTCAAGACAATACTTTTTATGATAAGATACAGATTGATTCTAGGTCTCTTGGTTAGATAAATTTTTTTAGCTACGACTAATAAAATTAGATTAGCTTCACTAAATTTATTCTTGAATGATTTATTTGATGAAATTAGTTTTTCGATATAGAAAAAGTTTTATGATTTTTCTTTCTTTCTTCGACGAAAGAAATATACGCATCAATATAGATCCATAATAAGCTTGAAAAAGAATAGTGACACCTTAAGTAAACAAATTTTTGTAATACAATATAGTAAAAATTAAACAACAAATTCACCTATGACTTTGGTGAGAGTCGACTATTACAAACCAAGTAAATTAATTAAATAAAAAGCACAAATCATATAAGCTATAGTATTCTTCATTATCATTTTTTTAAAAAAGTTTCACAACATTACATATACCACTAGGAGACAATATTGATATGTCATAAGATTTACAGACAATGAAAGAATATATTCTTGACATAATATATTCTTCAGTATAAGAACCAAAAAAAAAAAAAGAAGTCTACAAATGTTCTACAAAGAAGTATTCATAAGAATAAAAATAAAAAAGAGTATCAAAGATGTCATAAAGCTAGTTTTATTATTTATTTATTCATTTTTCTCTATGTCCAATGGGACCTAAATAACTTACCATGTGCAAGAGGGAAACAAACAAATCCCACTCAATCTGGAGCATACATTTTTTTAAAAAAATAAATATTATGTAGTAATATTAAGATATTAATTTAATTAAGTTCCACACATTGATAACATATATATAACTTTTCATAACATCATAACAAAACTGCCTCCTATAACAAGTTAAATTACCTCCATAAATATATTGCATACAAATTTCAGCTTTGAGAAGTGATAGAGATTCACTTCATTTGAATCGTTGAAGGATCGGCCATAATATAACGCTATTAGAACTTTCACGTCCCTCTCTCTATTAGATACAGAGAGATAAGGTCCGTCCTATCAGTTTCTCATCGTCAATCTAAGTTCACCTAGCCCCTAGCATCTCGACTTAGAGTTCTTATGAAGACCCTAATATTGCATGTATGATAATGCCAAAATGATGCGTGAAAATTATTTACAGTATCGATGTATATAACTTAAATCCATAAAATTTTTGTTTGGGATTCTTTATGGAAGCACTAATGTTACTAATACTTCATCATACACAAACTAAAGATTTCAGTTTCACACGGGCAGATGCATGTACTAACACAGAATTTCAAGGAGAATATTCATATGTACAATGAATCTGCAGTCTGTACTTTTGGAAATTTAATAGTGAAATATAACACACAAAAAAAATAAAAAAAAATCAACGATACAACTTACGAGATAAAAGGATCCAAGCATTTAACACGAAGTTTAAGAAAGGTATATGTATAATCTTTAGGTCTTAACTAGAGATACATAAAATATACCAAAGTGTCATTTAATCATTCATGTGAAAAGTTGAAATTAACTAGTTGCCAACAAAGGAAAGATACGTTCTTTTTGAAACAAACTAAAAAGGACAGTAAGACAAATAGATTGAAGCGGAGAGAGTTAGACTATACACAGCAAATAAATTTGCATCTCTATTGCCAAGAAAGTTTGATCTCTACATAAAACACTGAGAATCCTAATTGTACAGAGAGTTGAATACAAAGTCCTAACCATAATCTTTTTCTGGGATAATACACACTGTTACATTTAACAGACAAGTCAACTATGTTCTTGTCCAACGCATAAACTAATCACGTTAATGAACTGGCCAAATCTTACCTGTGCCACATTGCTCTGCAGCTCGATCTTTGAGTTGGTAACATCGGTGTTAGAACAAACAGTTTCTTGAATCAGTTATGTTGCTGCAATTAACGCAGACCTTTTGTTTCTTGATGCTGTGCAGCATTTCTTAGCAAACTAGCTTAGAGCAAATCATTTTTGTCTCTTACCAAATCTTAAGCATCTATTGTGTTTGGATTCAGCTATACTCGGGGTTTGAGAAAGCCGTCCTTTGTTTCGTTTAGAAAACGAGTGTTTCTCCATTGCATTAACGAATTTGCGCATGTGCTTGATGTACTCGGGAAATGTCTCTAAATTACAATGTCCTCCACCTTCGACCCATAACGGATCATATTTCTCTTTGGCAAGTTCCCACAAACGCTTACCATGTGAAAAGTCAACAACTTCATCTGATGTACCCTGCAAATGAAATTGGGAATTTTAGTGCAGGAAGTAAACGAGCTAATCCCTTATCGGAACTTCTACAGCTAGGTTAAGCGGAAAAAACAAATAAATAGCTCGATGAACTAAAATTTTATTACTGACTACTACATAGAGTTCAAAACTTTTGCATTCTAGATGGAGCAAAAAGGTTTAATGAAGCACATAAGAACGAAATATAATGAAATTTTAGAGGGTGATATCGATAACTTTTTGAGAACAGAAGCATTATAACCAACTTCACTACACATCAATGACTAGTGGTGTTTTACAATAAGTCACGATAGTAGATAGTGATTAATTGATCTGTAGAAACGCATGAGCGTATATTAAACAAGTAATTCTGATTTTACTTGTGTAGGAGAACCTTCCCTGTAACAATTTCAAATATGTTACAAGGATGATCAAGTAAGCAGGCAGCATCTTTTGAGAAATTCAGGTACGAACTTCCAGTGACACATCTTCTTCTGTTCTGTATCCTCCGATAACCCGTCAAGGATTCAGTTAAACTATCACTATTGCTTTTCATTAATATCCTTACCCAAGCATGAGTATCCTTCTGAACTATAGCTTCTAAGGTTCATCCAAAAGCTCTCTCATTTGACAGTTCATGAATATGGACTCAGTTAACTGTTTAATTTTCTTAGTCTCATTATTTCCCACCAAACGGAACTTAAAACTGTCTGTGCATATGACAATACACTAATGAGCAGACACGAGATTTCTCAAAAAATATAGGGAAATGAGAATTTTTCCAGCTAAAGAGAAAAATAACTTGTTTACATTGTCATGTTGGATCAGTCCCTCTCCTCTTTCCCACATTAGTAGAGCATTATATAGTAATCACATAGTTGCTTTTCTTCAATGTTTACAACTATTTGTTGCTTCATTTGCTTTGTATCTTTCAATTTTTCTATCATATTTTTCTTGCGACTCTGCCTCAAAGACTTCTCTTTTGAGCCAAGGGTCTATCAGAAATAGCCTCCCTACCTCACAAAGATAAAAGTAAGGTCTGAATACATCCTACCCTCCCTAGACTCCACTTGTGGGATTACACTGGGTAATGTTGTTGTTTTACATTGTTATCTTGGACAAACCGAGGCATGTTCTGTCATTTACCGAGGAAGAATTTCCTGCTTGATTTACCTTGTCATCTTTATTTCTTAATATGCCATATCTTGAAACATAAAATTCAAATATCCTAATTTTTACTCTGACAATATCGAAGTCACCTAATGTGACATGTTGACAACAGAGCAGAGATGTCCGTATCTCGTTTTCAAATTAAAATTTGACAAGTATTTTTATTTCGTGCTCACAGCATGTCATGTCAGGTCATGGATACTCTGGACTTTTAGAGTATCAGTACTAAACAATTTCAGTGAAACAAGTCATTATGGCCGAGGACCAAGAAAATTAATGAAATTTTTGGCAATATGCATAGTGTAATACTCTTTTCCTAATCAGGTTCTGCAGTGTGCTCCAGAAACTTTTACGTAGCTTCCTATATAAGAATAATAAGATCAACCATTGTAGGATTCTACTTAGCGCTACGGAGAGATGATAAGTATAAAAAGATACTTGTGATTAGAAGCATAGAGTTGTAAGTTGTCCAGAATTTTGAATAAAAGGACTAAGAAATCATGTAAGGTAGTGGAGCTGAGAGATATGTTCATTCATTTATCTGCAAACCTCTAAGCTTGCGAGTGGAGAGATCCAAAAGACGACATACTTCATTCCAAATAATTATCTTAGTATGCAATCCTTGCCTCTCTTTATTTTATATCAAAAAGGTTGCTTGAAAGAAAAGACCAGTAGTAAGAGCAAACAAAGAGTATTGGTTTTGAGTGAATTAGATGCATATGTGGATTATTTTGTCTTTTAACTATATCTATAAAGGGTCTTTAAGAACAAGGATCTTTAAGGAGACGACACTATTGGGAAGGGGGAAAGTTTAAATGGTCTCCACTATGGGATTGTTCGCCACAGAGAAAAAGATCATCACAAGTTATTGTGACATGATTCAGACAAAATCTACCCACATAGTTTGGGAATCGCGCCAGACCAATGATATAAGCTTCCAGAATTAAACGGAACCTTCAGTTGTTGAGTGACATAAATGCTACACAAACACTTGGATGCACCTCCATTTTGGCTGAAACTGTTAGCAACTTCGTTTCACGCATGTCTACTATTTTACATGAAGAACTTGATTCTAAAGATCAAGACAATAACTAATAAGCGTACACACTAACCTCCCCAAATCTCACGTGTGGGATTACACTAGGTATGTTGTTGTTTGTTTTGAACCAAAGGAAACTAGAAAAGAACTGGTCTCCAGAAAATCATTTTTCTTTTTTTTTTTTAACCAACTTTAGTCTGATTAGTAATAATTATAAGGACCAAAAAAATTTCCTTAAGACTTCTATCTTGATAAGATTTACTAGTATGTAATCTAAACCAAAGCAACAACACAGGTGGTTGACAGGCTTTTGTACAAGAGATTGGCATCATTTTGAAAGAAAAGAATAACTAGAAGTGCTATGTCAGCAACTCCAAGTTAGCTGGAGTATGTAATGGATTCTCATAATCCATCACTCTATCTGGACCCATTTTATTCCAATACTCAATACTTTGGAGTTCTCTAGCACTAGAATTTCTCTACATCTTCCATTGACAAACAAATCTCTAGACTAAAACGACTCCTACAATACAAGCCTAATGAAATAGTATCCTGACTTAGCCTTAAAGCCAACTAGTCAATGTCGGCTATTTTTGTCATTTTTTTTCTAGATTTGTATGTATTTTGAGAGGTCTTAGGTTCAAGTCCCCTGGGGTTCGGAGTCGCTTTTGTTAGAGAACTTTACCCCTCAATGTGAACTTCCCGGCGTAAATCCGAATTTAGTCAAACTCCTATGTGGGTACCGGACACCAGGTGGGAAACCAAAAAAAAAAAAGAGACTGTAGGTCGCTTTGACACCATTTCCTTCCATGCGATGTTACATATACCATTTCCTGTTTAAATACCGTCAATCACCATGTTTTTGTATCTAACATAAGAGTGCATTGAGAGCTCTACACAAAACATTACGGAACGTCCGAACCATATCAAATAACTTCATCTCATATCATCCTCTATCAATAATACTAGCACCTTTTTGTCCGTGTGATCATTTTTCATCCAGTCTAATCTTGTAAGATTGTACAGCCATCTTAATATCCGGATCTCTGCAACACTTATCTTGTGGATCTTAGAGGCTCATATTTACTACCATATGAGAAAGGTGGTCTTATATCCGTTACGAAATGTGCCTTTTATTTCGGTACGTATCCTCCAATCACATAACAATCATGTAGTACTCTTCCATTTCACCAACATAATATAGTTTTATGCGTTACAACTTACATCTTCCTAGTCCTTTATCATACCATTCTCTTAGAAGTTGGAATGTTGGAAAGACATATCTAATGAAGAAAATTTGAAGAATGAAGAACATAAAGAAGCATACTTTTTTGTGAATAATAGATAGAAGTTTAAAGAACAAAAAGGGCAGCCTAATGCACTAAGCACCCCTATGCGTGGGGTTTGGGGAAGGGCCAGACCACAAGGGTCTATTCGATGCAACCTTACGTTGCAAGAGGCTGTTTCAACAGCAGAAAAAAATGTATGTGAAAGTATCTAGAAGGAAGAAGAAACTAAACAAATAGATGTTTCTTACATGGATCACTAAAACCGGGCAGCTGACTTTTTGTATTTTGTCTATATTCTGCAAAATGAAAGAGATTTGTTAACATGGTGCTTTGTCACAATAAATCAAGCAGAAGAATTAGATGAAAAAAAAAAAAGAAAATACTTACTTTGAAAATGTCAAACCAGAATGTCATCTTGACAGGATATAGAACTCGTATTCCTGAAAGTATAGCGCTATGAAGAACAATGGCTCTTAACCTCTGCAAGCGAGATGCCAAGTGTAGTGTCGGCCCACTGCCAACAGATTGTCCATATAGGATGATATCCTCCTGCTTAATGCTATATTCGCTCTTCAAACAATTATAGACAGCTTCTATGTCGTGGTACGTGTTGAACTCAGATGGCTGATAGACGTAAACAGACATCAACATTTGGAGACAAAACTCAGAAGGCAAGAAGAGAGAAGCAAAAGAAAATGAACACAAGTGCATGATGATACTGTTTTATTGGCATCATGTGCTGACGAGAAAGATCAACGATATGATGCCAATTGTTGTTAGAAATGGAAGTTAGCATGATAATTTGCTTACCTTACCTGAAGATCCACCATATCCCGTGTAATCATAGCTGCAATCCAGCACACAAACATGACATCAATGCCAAAAGCAAAGGAGATTATAGCAAAATAACAGAACTTTCAAGAATTATAATTGCACAATGTTACAGTGTTAATGCGACTACAAAAATCATGTTAGTTTAGGAAAGACATATTAAAGAGTTCAGAAACCAAGAAAATAGAGAGAGTTCATACACAGAATTAGAACAAGAATATATTAGGCAGAAGCAATATACCACAAATCAAAGTAAAGATCAAAACTTTGGAACAACCATGGACAATACTATCAAAAACAAGCAACCCCATGAAATCAATTATCCTAAAAAGACCACACAACCCCAAAACATAAAGGAGACAAAAAAAAAGAGAGAATATTATCAATAAAAAGAAACATAGCACATAATATAAGGCAGAAGCAATACAAGAAAACAAAGTAAAGATCAAAACTTTACAACAACCATTAGCAATACAATCAAAAAAGGAAGAAACCCCATGAAATAAATTATCCTAAAAACACCCCCCAAACCAGAAAAGAAAACACCCCACAACCCCAAAACAGAAAGGGATCAGAAAAAAAAAAACAGAAGAAGAATATTATCAATAAAAGGAAACATACCACATAATATTAGGCAGAAGCAATATACAAGAAATCAAAATAAAGATCACAACTTTACAACAATCATTAGCAATACAATCAAAAACCATGAAATCAAATATTCTAAAAACACCCTCAAACCAAAAAAAAACAAAAAGAAACACCCCATTACCCCAAAACAAAAAAAAAAAGAAAGAGGAATCATCTATAAGCTCAACAAACAGGTCAACAAAGAAAACAGATTAGCGGACGCAAATACCAAGAAAACAAGTAAAATCAACCTTTTTATAACAAACTAGCCAATACTATCAAAAACAATAAATCCATGATATTCCTTTTAACACAAGGGTTAAAAATGTTGTCGCGCGGGCACGCACGGCTCTGTTTAAAAACCTGCCAACATAATACCTTAAAACAAGTGAGGCGCAGTGGAGAAAGAGAGAGGTGACAAATAAAAGCAAAATCTGAGACTCGGTGAGCACCCGCGACGACGACATCATGTTGGTAAAGTTCCGTCCACCGAGGGCCAGTGTGTTCCCAGGCAGCATTTCCATGTGAATAAAGAAGTGTAAATCTGCCAGACGGATGTTTCCAAAAAGTAGCTACAATTTTATTACCACCTTTTGTATCTAACAAATGAACATTTACATTCTTATCAGCTGTTATTCCACTAAAACAAACCCTTCCATCTTCATCTTTAAATACTTCATATGTTGGTGGCTCTGGTGGAAAAAATGCAAATTTTGCAGCTACACCTGCTGTTACATTCCCCATTTTCCTAATTACACCGATCCCTCCCCGGAGGCATCAAAGGACCAAAAAATAAACGGTTCAAAATGTCTTTGAAAAAATCAGAGATTTTTTTTTTTTTTTTGGATATGATTTTTTTTGTTCTCGTTTTTGGGTGTTGATAAGGGGTTTGAGAAAGATCACTAGCGGGGATGTGGGTATTAGGGAAACAAAGCCCCAGAAAAGAAGAATTAAAAGAAGCAAAACAACTTTGGTACTATTTCGAATATTTTTTATTTTATTTGAGTTCGGATAAACGATATGAAATTATGATTTAATTTTTTTATTTTATATTATGTCATTATTTAAGCACCTCGTTAAATTACGATATATATGAAACTATTTATAATAATAACATATATGTTAGTTAAGTGGTGAAAAAAAATTAGTTTAATTAAATGTTTATTGAAAATAATATTAGTATCTTCACAACCATCTATTCGAACCCACTTATGGGACATATTTAATTTATTATTGTTGTTGATGACGATAATAATTGTGTATTTTAATTTTTTTCAAGAAAAGTTAGTCGATCCAAGAGAAATTATCATATTTTTTGTTTTAATTTGATTTTTTATTTTTAATATAATTTATAATTATATAAATATTAATAATTTATTTTAGATTTAAATATATGTATTAAAATTTGTGTTCAATCGAAATATCATTGTATAAATTGGGACCAAGAAGTATTATATTACACATTTGGTTTCTTAGATGATCTGTTTATTATTTTATTATTCATATATTTTTTGTGTAACTATTTTTTATTTCTATTATTTTATCATCCAAGAATTTTTTATTTAATTTTTTGATTCATCATTCATGGGCGCCCATTATCTATGACTAACTGAAAAGACAATTTTGCCCTTCAAGGAATAAATGGTAATCATTGGATTAAGGTAAGAAGATAGAGGTTAGTTGTGGAATTATCAAGTCTTATATGAAGTTAATCATCATTATATAAAGATTATTAGTATACAATAATTAAAGATTATATAAAGCATGCAATATATGTCACACAGATTATTAGTATACAATAATTGGTAGTTGAAGATTTTTAGTTTAGAAATTTCAATCATCATTAATTTATAATTAGAAGATGTGCTTGAACTTTATTTAATTCATAGCTAGCTCCTATTTTAGATAATAATTAAAGTCAATGGTTACTATACACCAACTTATAATTAGAAGAAAATAGCTTATGGCGTGCATAAAATGTATTATGATTAAATATAATATTTATTTTAATTAGGTCTCTTAATTTTATCATATTTTCGCGAAATTAGGTGCGGGTTCATGAATTCAAATGAATTCAGTAGCTTTTTTGTAGATCTTAATTTGTACAAAGAAATTAATTATATAATTATATGTATTAATTTATAAACCCCTATCAAAATTGATTGATGGTTATTAACAAAATTTAAAACCCTCAAATTACTAATTTCAATTAGGAAAAAATGAAAAATAGCACTATATATAGGGGTGTGCATCGGTCGGTTCGGTCGGTTGACATATAATCGGTCGGTTTGAGTTTTTTATCGGTTTTGATTTTTAAAATATGCTGAACCCAATAACAAACCAATAAAATTTTTTTTTTGATTGGTTATCGGTTTTATCGGTTTTGAGTGTTACGGTTCGGGTTCGGTTAACCAATAAGAAAATGTCGATTCAAATAATATATAGAGTAATAGTTATAATACATGTTACCCAACTTACACGCCAAAATATAGAAAACTTTGAATGTTGTCAATTACGACATTCACAACACTGCAAAAGCGATCGCCTACAATACGAATAGAATTAAAACTAAAATAAATATTTCAATGAGACACTTCTTGAACAGTTGCTTGATTTCCCACCAGATGATCAACAAAGTTCTCACCAAGTTCCAACAAAAAATCACATCGCCGGAAAAAGCCCTAATATGAATTACTTATGTAGTCACTGATATATTTAATATTGAGTTAGGAAGGGTAAGAGTAAATAACTATAGGCTTATTGGGGTTATCGGTTACCTAATAAACCCAATAGGGAAAAAAAACCGAAACCGACCCAATAACCCAAGAATGATTTTTTAGTAAACCCATGAAAAACCCAAGAACCCAAGAACCAATAACAATAACCAATAACATTTTTATCGAGTTGGTTAGTTGTCGGTTCGATTTTTGGCCACACCCCTAACGATATATATCGTTGATCTTTTTTAAGTGATTTTGTAAGTATTTTTTATCCAAAATAAAATCGAGAGCCGAGCGGCGAAGAAAAGAAAAAGAGAACAGTGAAGAAAAAGATGGTGATAGGGGCGGCAGATTCGGTCAAAGCTGGGCTGGCTATAGAAATCTAAATACGAGATGGCTGTCAGACGAGAAATTCGTTGTGGGTTTCCCAAAACTTTTTGATCTCCTCTAATTTTACATTAAAAGAAACTATTATACATAATATCATGTGGTGTAAAGGATTAATGTCATATATGCTCTGTTGTCAATATTAATTTTTTATTATTTTAATTTTTTAAATTAAATTTTTAATTTTGATTGTGTTTTATTATAACATCGATATTAACAAATGTACGATTTTAAGTCTTACAAAATGATTTGAGAGATAAATAATTAGTGATGAAAGTAAAATAAGAAAGAATAAATTATCTTTTCTTGAAATGTTAAAAATAAAAGTTATATTTTTTAAATATCGAATAAATAAAATGAATGGAGAAATACATTATATATTTGATTAACAAATAATTACTCCTAAAAAGGTAGTAATACAAAGTAATTAGCTTACTAAAGTAATTATGGTCAACTTGTCATTATGATAAATAGGACATAGTCATAAAGATTATTAAAGTCTAGAAGCATGTCATTATTAATATGCAAATAGTAGAGAGAAAGGGAAATTAAAGACATTTGCATGAAGAGATTACGTAAGAAAATTGATAAAGAAAATTATGATTGAATTACTTGGACCACAATAGTTGTGAAGAGTCAACAACAATATGGTCCTCTTTCATTTAATTTAAAGATAAATTTAGATACGAATTCACGTTTCAAATTTTTATATCTTCGTCTTAAATGATTTGTCGTAGGTTTTTAACATTTTACTCTTAATGGAGTTTTTTTATTTAATTATTATTAGTTTTTATCTTGAAACTTCTAAAACAACATATACTTACTTTAATACAATTCAATTCATTTTGATACTCCAAAATTCAGTCTAACTCGTTTATTTGCCGTGACATGATTGAAAGTTGATCTAGTGATATTATCTTCATGAATTGGAGGATAATCTTGAATTGAAGATTACAATGGCATTGTCATGATCAATGACAAGATGGTGAAAACTTGGGTTGTGAGTAGTGATAGTTACCACTCATTCACTCTTTCCTTTTGATGCTTTAACCATGGGGAACCATGAATTTTCTTTATGTTGAAGACATTCTTTTTGAAGAAGTTGCATGATGAAAGTTGAGAATATATGTAGTCTTGGGGGAATTATTTAAGTTGCACTTTGCATGCTAGAAGTGATAGAAAATATGAACTTACTTTTTGACTGGTTACCTATTTTTAAAAATGTTTTTTTTTAAGTTGAGAATCTGTCGAAAATAGTTTTTCTATCTTATATAAGGAAGTGGCATACGCTCATCCCTATTCATACTTCACTTATGAAATTAAACTGAATATGTTATCGTTAGTATGTTTTTTGATCGATTATAATAAGAATTAATTATGCAAATCTACTCTTCCATGCCCTATTGTGCCTACAATTCCCTATGGAGAAAAAACTTATTAACACATTTTTGTTTACTCTAAATCATAATAGTTGATTATGGTTAAGTAATAAATCAAAGGTGATCCTCATATATAGTGCTTTTTTTTTTCTTTTCTGATTTATGTTAAACAATAATTTGATGACATGAATTATTTAAAGTTTAAGAAAGAGACAATATTAAATAGTGGTCTAATATGAGATGATATTTGTCATGTGATTATTATGAGATAATTAAAATTTATGATCTTAAATATGTTATAATATTTGCATCACTATTATACTATATGAAATATGCTGATTCATTTGATATAAATAAAAGGCATATAAAAGTTTTACCAACTTCTACCTATCACAACTTCATATAATATATTGTTGTATTATGATACTCCAATATAAAAGATATAACATGAAGATATTATAGGAACTTCATGCTTAATTAATCAAGCCTACCATTTTATAACTACAAGGTGGATGATCAATTCTAGTACTTTTTAGTATCATGCATTGACATACTTCAACCTAACCTTTGTATGTGTGGGGTGGGGTGGAGTGGGGTTGGGGGGTTGGTTGGCCTACTTAATGAAGAAGCCATCATAAATGAGTGGTTGTTATTTGTACATATAGGCTAAGAAAGTCATCGATTTGAATTCGAGGAAGGTTTTTTTTTTTGGTATGTCGCTCCTCCAGCAAGGAGCGAGAGAACAAATTCTGACCTATAGTAGTAGTACTAAACTAAAGTTGCAATTATTATATTTTCTTTTCTCAAAACTATAAAAAGAGGAAGCTTTAGTTTAAAGGAAAATATATTATTTGGTCAAAAAGGTCTCATCAGAATGCTTGGAATTGGTGCACCTAAGTGGATATTGAGCTTTTAAAGAGGTCTCTGTCTGTCTTCAAGTGTTTTTTTAATTTATAAAAAGAATTGAGTCAACAGAAGCATAATGTTTACAACGACTTTTGATTATTTATCTTATACACTATATTTATTTTTTGTTCGGAAAAGGGTTAAAATTATCTTTGAACTATGTGAAACAGATTATTTATATCCTTCGTTACATTTTGGGGTTAAAAATTACTCCCGCTGTTATCGTAAGAGATCACAAATATCCTCAAGAGTTAGCATCCCATTTTTTTAGTGATGTGGCATTCCATATGGGACTAATCCCTCCACCTAAGTGTTGCCAACTAAGATTAATTACAAAAAAAACTAGACCTTTAGCGGCGACAATAGTTGCCACAAAAGCCAAAAAAATGTCACTAAAAGTGTTTAACATTAAATTCTAATTTTGTGTTTTTTCTTCATTATTTTTTTAAAAAAACGCAAATGATATCGATTAAGTAGGAGTTTGAAGACACTGTTTTATTTTTATATTATATGAAAATGTATAAAATGTACAATGATGCATTATATAGTAGGAGATGTGAATCAAAAAATAATTTTCATAATTTTTCGTGATAATATTGGATGTTTTTAATATTAATATTGCAAGTTATTTATTTTAGAAAATTAGGTTGCAATCGAAAATTGATTATCATATTTTTTTTGTTGAAAAAATAGGTTTTACTATTAGTCGTCACTAAAAATCACTCAATATTTTGAGATTTTGTGGCAACTTTGTCGCCACTAAAGATCAAGTTCTTTTGTAGTGAATCTTAGTTGGCAACGCTTAGGTGGAGGGATTAGGCCTATGTGGCATGCCACGTCATTAAAAAATTGAGGTGATAACTTTTGAGCGTATTTGTGGTCTCTTAGAATAATAGCGGGGATATTTTTAATCCCAAAATATAATGAAAGGTATAAGTGATCTATTTCGCATAGTTTATGGACAATTTTGACCCTTTTCCATTTTTTGTTTTGTTTGTAGAAGTCTAGGTAAAGGATCATCATTTTTCGACATTCCTTTTCACTTTTGATTATAGTATTTAATTATTCGCTACTACTTACTTTCTCGTCCGTTCATTATTACTTGTTCAATACTCTTACTAATTTGACACTCTTAACGAGTAATAAATATGATAAAAAAATATTCTATATCATCTTTTAAATATTCAATATTTTGGAAAATGCATTGGAAAATAACTATAGTATATAGTAAGAATAAATTATGTCTAATTGATTTTTCATCTTTTAATATATATAAAAAATAGATAGGAGAGAGCAAACTTATTTAAGTCTTTGGAAAATGAGTATTCCATAGATCAACCTACCATAGTTTTGATCTCTTTTCTTCATTTTTCTTGTAGTTTAAGACTAGAGGACTTTAGTGTAAAACAAGCAATATAATGCATTGTTTGTACTTTAGGGCTTGTGTCCAACTTGAATAAATGTTTTGTTTTTCTTTTAGTTCAAGATATGTTCTGGCATTTTAGAGTTCCATTCTTGTAGGACAAAAAAAAGTTAATGATGTGAACAAATTGGACTAACTTCCTTTTGAACAACCAAGCATTAAAATCTCAATGCAAACAAAGTAATAAATAGTGATCATATATTTACATATTTATAAGTGAATTTTGAATACCAATTTGCTCCTCAAATAATATATTTACAAAAGAGATGAATGGAGTGTACCTCTGCTTGAACTGCTAAACAGTATATGTTCCTCCTCTAATCTTGTTTCATCTCCGATAACAGAAATCCACGTTTCTGCTATCTTCTCCACTCTTCCATTTGCCATTTCTGCGATAGTGAACGCTCGTGATGTTCCTTCAGATTCTACTGTCAAAGCTGGAGGCCTCACCCGTGGAACTATAGCTCCGTTCAAGTATATGATATTATCATTTCCAACTACTATCATTTTCCGAAGGCCATTTCCAGAAGCAAGCTGTTTGTGCATGTGACCGAAAATGACCAGAGGGACCGAATATGGAGAGGCCTCCTTTAATTTGGCCAAGGCTTGTGCTAGATCTGCATAAAATCATGTAACAATCTCATCGGAAGCCTTGACGTAACTAGTAAAGTGACCTGGAGAGGTCAAGCTGCGTAAACAAACTCTTGCAGAGTAAGGCTGAGTCTAATAAACCCTTATCGTCAGTCCCTTCCCCGGACCCCACACATAGAGCGAGCTTAGTGCACTCTCATTGGGATAAGTGGGGTGTGTACTGATGAATCAGTAAGAAAGATATCAATTCACAAGTATTACCTGGGTCACCATGGTCACCACCATCAATAAACCAGTCTCTTCCGCAGATGTCATCCACCTCAGCACCTAACCCTGCATCTCCCTACTCTTAATACTTTAAACCATAAAAATTTCCCGCAACAGGTACAAGTAACTCAAAAAAATACTACTTCAGCAAGCTATACACCTGTTGGACCATTATGAGCAAGGAATATAATTGAATGATCCTCTGGAGTGCCCATGGCAGCTTGTAAGATTCTCTCAGCACTTCCATCCATATCACGGACTCCATACCTAAGAAGGTAAAATTGAGAGGATGTAAAGTTACAACTCACCATCTAAGCTACATCCTGAGTGTTAAAGCAGAAACTTGAGATTGCAGATATTATTTGCATGATATTGCGCTTTATTTGGCTAGGGCTGCTTCTGATATAGGCAGAAGAGGCAAAGATTGAAGTCACTAAATTGGTTTTAGACTATATCGGTATATGAAAAGTTTTCCTTTCCGATCAGAGAATTTTGAAAAAGATTATATCAAGTAATTAAGTTATTTCTATAGTTTATGCTGTAAGGACACTCCACAGCTAGAAGAAGAAAATGGGAAAACACTTGGAGATTGACCAGAAACAAATTCAGTCATTTTGTTGATTCTTGTAATGTATTTTTCTAGCATTTGAAGAAAAGACATTGTGAATTAGGCATATAAATGTTGAAGACTATAAAGAGTCGATGTCCAAAAACGAACATTAAGGAGAGGTACCCTTATACCCTCACAAGAAAGACAACAACATGCATAAGAAAACTTCAAAAACCATAAGTTCTGAACCATTGGTTACAACAAATTAATAGACAATGCTAAACATGCTTAGATACTTGGGCTAAACAACATTTACAAATTATAGACAAAGTTACAATGAAAAGTCAATGTGCATTGAAGAGGAAATTACTAACAAACTAGATTTGGACCACAAACCTTGCTTTGAGAAGCTGTTTCCGGAATAAGGGCCTACCACCACAAGAAAAAGGTCGTCCACCAACAATACTGAGTTTTAGCATGGGGAGATCCATCCGACGGTAACCAACATGCTTATCACCAATGTTGACACCCAATTTTGACCCTCCACGATTTGATTAAATTTTAAAAGCTTCCTTGGATCTTAAATAAATGAAAAATATTGATTTTATATCCTATAATCTATAAATAAAACTTACAAAAATTTGGCCTTTCCCAACAACGTCATTGCTTGATTCTCCCATACACACTTGCTATACCCCTTTTGCAAATTGTCCCACATCGGCAATTTTATCCCTTTGAGGACTTTTGATTTTTTCTATATAACCCCTGCATTCAAATATTTTTAAGGGAGGAAAGAAAAAGAATTAAAAACCCTTTCATTTTTTTGAGAAGTCTTTGATTTTCCATCGTTCAAAAGTTTTTAAGAAGTGTTTTGTGGTTGTTTTCAAGAGTTGAGGAAGTGGAGTCGTCGTCTCGTTTCCAAAATCGTAGTCAATCCTCCAGTTTCGCTCTCAGAACCATGTAATGTTGTTTTTTTTTCTTAGCCTTGTTTTATTTAATTCACTAGCTCTTTTATGTTTTTTTTTTGTTATATTAATATATGCTTAGCGTGTTTTAGTAATCATGTGTTAGACTTTGGTTGATTCTTTAGTAGTTATAATGTTTATTTTTAGTAAGCTACCTAGTATTTAACTTTATTTCCCCTAGATATTTCTTGATATTTTCCAATTTCACGTCTTTGTTTCTTCCTGTTTCATTTAATTTGTTCTTGACTAAAATGTAGGAGCCTTTTCTAGTTAGTATGAATTATGTATTTATTGAGCTATTTTTCTTTATATACATATATCTGATTATAGCCTTGAACTAGGTATTGACCCTTTTTCTGTATAAATCGTGTTAATTGGGCTGTTAATAGTGCTTTATATCATTTCTTATTCCTGAGGATGGTCATTTGTTATTTTCATAAGTACCTTTAAAATTCCTAGTTTGCTCTTTTATTTATTGGAGAACTATTTGGATTGTTACTGTATCAACATCCCTGCTATAATACCTTCCGTAGTGCATATCTTAAGATATTTTACCTAATGCGATAGCAATTTGTTTATTATCCTAGGAGTGGGATTTAAGCTCTCTGTTATTGAATTTTTAGATTATTATTATCTATCATTTGATACTGTGGTTAAAAGTTGTGAGGTTTTGGTATATTCCATGTTATATCCTTTGAAAATTCGTCATGCCGCATTTGAAGTGATTTACCTATGAGATTTGACCATATTATTGCACTAAGCTAGATTATTTTGATTATTCTTTCATCCAAATAATTTTGCAAAATATTTCTGAACTTTTTGTGATCAGTTTGCTAATTGTTATTTTCATTCGGTGCATGTACCTCTAATTTTAATTTGAGTCCCTCCTACCCCTTCTCTTGTATTATTCCTCTCCTTGATTCAACTTCTTCGGAGTCGCGAAAGGGAGTTCGTTAAAGTGGATTTAAAAACCCCACACCTAACACAGCACTGCAGGTTCCTCCAAAGGGATACGAATTGTTGATTTTGTTGGTCGGACTTTAACAAGTCCAATTAATTATATAATAGATCCCGGCACAGCTAAGCAAGAGCATGAACTGGGGTCAAAATCCAAAATCGACCTTTTTGGCCCCCGAATGGTCGAGTAGGTGAAAATTTCAGTTTTATAATTTGTTATTTATGTTTGTTTCTCGTTATTAATTTTTGGTCATTGTGAATGCTAACCCTTGTTTTTGTTGTTAACCTTTTTTTAACTTAGATGAATCCTTTGGGAGAAATATTTTTTCTTTAAGTCTCTTCTATTTTTAATTGTTTAATTTAATATTTAAAAATCTTCAAGACCCTCTATTAAGTCAATACGTAAGCCTTTTCCGAGGCAACTTGAGATCAGGTTATATTCTTTCTTTCATAGTTGAGTAATTAGCTTTCACTTCCATGTTTAAGTTATTGTGTTTATTTTTCAACTCTAACTTGACCTCGGATAGAAATATGGAGTTATACGTTACATTTTGAACCACTTTAACATTTGGACTTATTTCAATACCTTACATCAGAATAATGTTAAGTATCAACAATTTTAGCGGTTGTCTTAAAATAAATTTTTCGGCACATTTCCTATGTTTTTTCTTCAAATTAAGCCAACTTTAAAATTCGTCGGTCAAAACCGCGGTGTTAGCAGGATTTCCTAAAGGTGGCCCTACACCCTTCCTTAGAGACTTAATTTAACCCTTAATACCCAAACTCTGATTTGAATGTTTTTTCTTTTTACCTTCTTTTGTTTATATTATTGGTGTTCTTTTCTTAATTTTTCCCTAAAAGATTAAGTGGGGCGACTTCCTAAATTAAACAATTTTCAAGAATTTGTGTCAAAGTTGCGAACTCGACTTCGAAACGCCTTTAGTTGTTTTTGAATCGGGTCGTAACAGAAATGGCGACTCTCCACTGGGGAGTCTCTAGGTTCTAAAAACCAAAAAGATTTGATGGTTTGGCTAAATTATATATTGAATTACACTGTTATTTTGATGCAATATTTTCTTTAAATTTGTTTGGTTTAATTGTTCTGTTTGTATGCAATGACATTCATAACATTTCAGTCAACACTACCATTTATTTTCAATTTCCACTAAAGGATGATTAATGTCGGGTTTCGCAGTCGTTCTGTTCTAACCCAAAATTTCATCGGGACATCCCGACGAGTGTTAGATTTTGGGCACTTTTTGATAGTCAAGGATCGTTAACTGTCCCCAAGGCCCAGTATCCCGCTTGGGGTTACCCTTCTCCACGTCAAATACAAACCCCCTTATAAAACTAAGATAGTAGCAAAACCCTTATTTTAGGGGCATTAACATAATATGATCCAATACCCATGTTTATTGGATCCATTAAAGACCCGCCTTTAGTCCTAAGTTGACCGCCGGTCAATATAAGAACGATCCCTGGCCAGATTTTTTGTTATTTGCCGGCCTCCTTGTCCTGTTGCCTTTGTGTTCCTCCCCTTGTCCTTACCTTGGCGTGAGGTTTTTTTCCCCTTTTTCTTTTTTTTTTCCTTTTCTTTTCTCTCGTTCTTTCCTTTTGTGTTTACGTCCCGTCGCCTCCTCCTCAAAGAAGTAATCAAATCATCAATAAGTTTCGGGAATGAAGGATTATATGGGAGCTTAACTTATTATCATTGTAAAACCCCTGCCGTGGGACTTCTTTATTTCTCTTTCCTCTAGTGTATCTACCTAATTTATTTTATTTATAAGTTTTGTATAAATATTTTTTTTTTTTGGGCACTGGAACGATTTACAAATGATATACATCAAAATCCTTCAACGTTAGGCTTACCTTTGGCTTTAAAAGGTCACAGTAATGTTAGAGGCGTTTATAAGTATTGTTTGTGTTACCCTTGTTACAACAATTTTTTTCCTTTTTGTGTTGTTGACCTATGTGTTATATACCAAGTTTTTGCTTTAAGCATAATTGGTCCATTATTTCTAACTTTTCCCAATGTTTTCGAACACCAGTCCAATTTTCAAACCATCTAAAATACTATAAACTCTGACCAAAATAACCTTCACATAACTCCACTACTCCAGAATTTTTTTTTTTTATTTTTTTTTTTTTAAAAAAAGAACATAAAATAAAATAATATTAGGTCCCATCAATTCAAACTCAAACTCACGTTGACAATCGGTTCATTTCTTGAAATTATGTTTCCACACACCTACTAGCACCCGGCGTTACTAAACTTCCTTCAATTTCAAGCCACTCAAATACGCTTTGTTTCTACGAAAGAGATTTCCTCATTTAACCAACCCTTTCTTTTCGTTTAAATTTCAGTTCACAATAACCAATTTTTTTCCTTTGATAATTTCTAGAAACTCATCTTCCATCGAGATTTTGGGGACTAGTTTGGTTAAACAAAACATGTTATTTGTTTTCTTACTTTGCAGTTGATTATTATGATTAATGGACTAACTTTCTTACTTTTGGAGTTTTAGAAGAACCAGAGGAAGCGATGATTTGTGTTGATAATAAACTGCTCACTTCACACCCAAAGTATCACGCTTGGCAAGAACATTCATATTTTACAACGTCCTAAGTCAAGGGAATCCTACAGACTCTTCACGCTTCTTACTTGACTACTAAAAGGACCTCTTCAAAATGGATCCCACTATTCCCAAACACTTTGTTTCGTCGTCCGAAATTATCCCCTACTACTCATCGATCGCATGGCCGATCCTAGTGCCTCGTAGCATGGAATCACCTATGTTCATTTTGCTCGTCTAGAGCGACAAATTTGACGCTGAATCTCCTGGGGTAGCATCAATCCCAAGCTGCTTCTTCCGAATCGAACCATCCTATGCCTCGCGAAAGGGGGGCCCCATGCCACCAGGTATATCTAACTTCGATGAGTTTTCATCAAGGAAGATCACTTTGCCACCAGTGTTCAACAAACTCAAAGTAGTCCCACTGAAACTATTCCAACTCCGGATACTCCTCTTGTAATACACATTTTCTCCCCCCAAGCTCCAGACGTATGCACAATCACAACTCCGCCAGTGTAACAATTATGTCACTGTTCCACTCCACCCGTTACCAGGCTCCAGAGTTTCATGTCATCGCCCATATGTTAATCACTATATTGAAATTGAGGGGACTGTAAAAATCAATTGATGTCCTGAAATGCATGATCGAGCGACAAATGTTTGGAGGATGCTATGAGAGGATCCCTCGTGGGTTCGAAGTAGCCCAGAGTTGTTAGACTCAGAACTGTGCACATTTCCTGAGGTTTGAGGTGCCACCCATGTTGACCCGACCATGTTACAAGATTCCCAAAGTTTGAGAAGATTTATTAGTGGATCAAGAAAATCCTTTCTTTCACTTGAAATTTACACCTGCGAAAGTTGATTGGCGGTTGGAAACACGAAGGGATGAAGAATAAGTTTGTTCAACGCCGCCAAGCACTAACTGGAAAAAGCATTGGAGTGGTACTCTACTAAGTCAAGAATGTGGACCAAATGGCGTCTTGGGGTGTGATGATCGGCGAATTCTATGGTTTTTTTGTGGATCACTACAAGTTTCATGTTGGAAATGCTTGCTCAATACGAACTTTCTATTACCAAAAGCTGAAACCAAGGTCGACTAATGTTTTCGAGAATATCCCATTCGGGTTGGAGCAAGAAGCTGCCATGATTTGCAAACCCCCCACCTATGGAAGAGTCAGAAATGATCACTTATTTCTTCAGCTCAAGAATCAGAATACTAAGGAGCGAATGGGGACCTATGGGTGGAAAGGACATTTGCTGAAGTTATTAAAGGGCTGGAGAAATGACGAAGACGGTCTCACAACTGTCAGAATAAAAGGAGTTTACTCGCCTCATCTCAATTTGCTAATATAAACCTATCCAACATGGGTCCTTTTGGAAATAAAAGGATAAAGAAGTTAGATGATAGACGACCCGAGGGCTGCCTCATATACCGTCAACCACCTCCAGGCTATGCCTAAATTCCAATACTATGTTTGCAACAATCAGCCACATTTCGTCTCCACTCCCAATGCAAATCTCCGAAACAATGCAACCTCAACCCAATTTATGGAAAAACATGCTAGAGTCCCTTTCAACTATTGGCGAGACACAAGTAGTCAACTTTTTGAGAGACTGAAATACGGCGGGAAATACTTCATCAATCCATTGTGAACCAGACTGTGATTACTTCAGCCGAGTGGATGAGCCCAAGTAAGCGTTGTGCTTATCATCTCAGGGTTTGTTGGTCATGATACCGAAAACAGTGTATCAACTTCCACTCTCAAACACAAACTACAAGATCAAATGGACAAATGAGGTGTAAAAATCGCTCAAGCCTCCCATCCTAGATAAATGTTGAATACCACTATCCGTTCTACCATACCACCCGGCCAAGGATAGTGGAAAGGGTTAGTGGTTTGACATGAACCATTTTTCAAAAGAAGAAGCAGCTTTTCCTTAAGGTCGCACTTTGTGGCAGCTTTTTAGTCTTGCGATGTAGAGTTATGTTATGTGATACATTTCTCGGTAATCTCCTTTTAAAATCGCTTTATTACTTGTAATCTGTTTTTTAGGTTAGATTTTCTCTTCCCTTTTAAGTATATTTCACTTAATGAACTACGTTTGACCTGAATTCTCAAGCATGAGATTACGTAGGGCGGCCTATGTCGGCTATGCGGTCCACCCCTTGTTATATCCCTTTTAGTGTTTTTTTTATTATTCGAACTACTTTCTAACCCGTCTCTCTGACATTCCTCACAAGAATGAGATACGTACGCGCCTGATGTTTGGCCTCGGTCATTATTCTTGGTTTATAATTTCTCTTTTCTAGTCCTGTTAATCCTCAAAGAAGTTCGAACACTACGTTTGACCGAACCTGAATTCCAAGAATGAGATACTTAGGCGCGCGCACCATACCCCGGGCTCGGTCATGTTCCCCGTAAGTTTTCATTTCTCTTTCTATGAAAACTGGGTAGCATATTTGAGAGGGGATCTCAAAATTCATCAAAGAAGAGAAGTTTTATTTAGTCCATAAATCCATAGGATCACTTCAAAGTTGCCACTGGGGCAAAATTTTTTTTTTTTAACGATTCACTCAAAAACTTCAACTAAAAGTCAAAAGTTGACGACTTTTATTTATGTTTTAAACCGTGGCAGAATTTTTTGAGGAGGTCCTCAAAATTCCATCAAGAGAGAGGCTTCTCAAGACAACAAGTTGTAACTCCATACGGACAAAAGAGCTCAGGATGGGCGACAAAAGCCAACACGAATCAGTCTCTCAAACTAAGAAATTTTTTCTTTGGATGCGGAATTATAAAAAGTTCCAACACAAAAACACACATTAACCCACAATTGGGTTGGCCTCATCATGACTCAAGATGATTTCTACTCTTTGCTCTTCTTTTTAAAATTCTTTCATTTTATTCACTGTGACTTATACATTTTTATATTTTTCACCAGATGGGAAGCTTGGCGCAGGGGTGATGATCATAATATTCCCCGGGTCCTCTCGTCCGGCCGCCGCCGTTGTCGAGCGCGCGGGGGCGGTGCTGCAATTGTCTCCTGGGCGTCCTGCCCCACTTGGGCCGCCGTCGCGTCCCCCTCGTCCGCTCGCGATTCCCCCAGGCCATCATCGCGCTCGGGTCCCCTCTTCCACACCCCCCCTCTTGCTGGTGCCGTACGACACACGTCGATAGGACCTCCGTTCGCCTACCGGCGCCTTGGAATCTGCTTCCACCTGCTTCTCCTCGCCGGTCCTATGCGTGCCCCCTTTCTCTTTCTACCTTCTTATCTAACTCTGCGTTACTTTGGCTTCTTGCGTTCGTGCGACTCTCTTGTGTCCCGCCTGAGTCCCCCGCCCTCGCTCTCCTGACGCCTCTCGGGCTTATTCTCGTGCTCGTTCACGATGAGCCCTACTGCAGTCCATCTTGTCGTTTATATGGCGTGCTCTGCTTTCGTCCATCCCCCTCCATTTGTTTTCGGCTGCCGCACACACCATTCTATTTTCCATCTGACTCCCGCGCTTGCGTTCCTCTTTGCATGCCCTCCTGCCCGTCCCGCCGCTCCTGCACATCCGCTTCGCGCGCGCATCTAGCAGAGCTCTGCGAATTGGAGCATCCTACCGCAGGCGATCCGTTCCCCCTCTCGCACGTCTCTGTTTCTCCGCGCCGAGGTGACTACGTGTTGCCTTTCCCGGGTACATGTCCAAGGTGACACCGGTCGGCTCTCGGGGGGCTGGGGCTCCTGCTGGTATGGCCCCCCGCCTCCAGTGATCCCACCGTCCTCGAGGATTGCGCCTGGCGCGCGGTGGCCCCTTCTGTCTTCAGAGTGACATGTCGAGGGCCGCACGCCGTGATTAGGCGGGCACTCATCCGCCTTGCGCGTGCCGATCAGCCGCCTTCTCCTTTACGTTCACGCGATCCAGGACACATCCGGCGCCATCCCGCGCGCATGCGGCCCGGCCGGCCCCCTGCGCCCTCGCTCGGGCCACCGGCGGGCCGTCCGCGCCCGCCTCGGGCCAGTCCTCCACGTGCGTCTCCCCGCAGCGCTGGTCCACTCGTCCCTCCCCCCCCCTCCCTCTTTCGCGGCTGTTCCGGCGGCTTTAGTTGCCTGCGTCAGGCACGCTCGCTGCATCCCCCGCCAAGCGTTTCGGACGCGCCGTCAGGACCCTAGTGGTAGCCGCGGTGGTGCCGGTTCTTCCGAGGTCCGGGTGCGCCAGGGTGCTGGCAACGGTGACTCCGACGCTCGGTTAACAAGGACGCCGTGACCACGTGCGCGGCAACCGGGTGCGCGGGGGCACGCAGATCTCCACGTCACTTATCCCTTCGGCCGAAGGGTCAGCTTCTGACGGGTCGTCACCTTAGTGCACCCGGTGCACCGATCGTGGTGGTGTCAGCCTCCCTGGATCTCAGTCGCGGTGCCTGGGCAGGGTTGGCCCCCCTGGGCCCAGCGCGGGCGGGCTGGCTAGAGCGCGGGATCGGTCGGCCAGGGACGGAGAGGCGGTGACGCTAGGGCGGCCGGAAGGCTCCCGAGCATCGGTGGATCCTCGACCAGGTACCGCCGCCTGCGGACTGCGGGACCCGAGGCTATGCACCCCGTGGCCCGTAGCAACGGGTTCGGCATAGCTGCGGCGGCCACCTCCCCTCTTTGCCGAGGCTTGTAGGATAACGCGGCGGCTAGGTCGATCCCAGAGTGTTCGGTGTGTCACCTCTCGGCGTGCCTCTTCGCCTTCGCGGCCCCGTTTAGTCATCCGTGGCTCCTACCTGGCAAGCTAGCCGCCTTCCAGTGTTCCTACTGGTGACCCGCTGCATCGCGGAGTCCCCTGTGTCTCCGCTTAGCGCAGGGGCGATCTGCAGGCGGGAGGGTGCTATGCGATCGTTGTCTCCCCACAGATATACGCGCGTAGAGCTCTCGCTCGTTAGCCATCGACTCCTACTGCTGGTGGCACCGCTCGGGGGTCGGGTCGGCCGCTCAAGAGCGAAGCGGGCGGGCATGCGGGGGGGGTCGGACACGGTATACGGCGCGCAGCGGGGCGGTGAGGACCCGGCGCTCCGTCGTGGCGCGCAGCGGGCCGGCGCGCGAGGGCCGAGCCGGCGCCGGTAGCCTTGCGTCGGTCTGCCGCACCCACCGGGGAGAGCCGCGCGCGGAGTCGCACAACAAGCCGGGCACAGCGCCCTGCCCCGTCCCGGCGCCCTCGGGAGCGTACGGCCGGCGGGGTCTGACTCCAGCCTGTTAATTGTGCGTCGGAGAGCGCTGATCATGAGGTATCATGGGCCGGCTCCGCGTCGATGGCCTATGCCTCGGGCCGCGTTGGGGTCGCAGGCGCGAGGCCTATCGCGGACCGGCTGACATACTAGTCACACTCATACCATCACAAATAGGAACCTCTTTAACGCGCGGTCTGGAGCCCGGGTCGCGCCCACTCGTATGGCGCTCTGGAGGGCGTCCGCGTTCCGGGCCTGGAACGTGAGCCAGTGAACCCCGCGGCGTTTACCGTAGCGCTGAGAAGCGGGCCCGGTGCGTCAGGAGTCTCCGCGCGAGGGGACGGCTTCCCGCGGATCCGCGGCCCGCCGACCGCGCCTCGGAGCACCGGGAGCGGTGCCTACATCGAAAGATCCGTGTCGGGTTTTGTCGCTGCTTCCCCAAGCTTCCGGACTGCGCCTGTGATAAGTAGGCAAGAATAGATAATAGGAATTCGGTCGTCCTAAATGTGTCAAATTAACAGTTCCCCAAGAGAACTGGGGCAGGTTTTTGATTTTCTGCTTGTCCTGACAATGTATTTCAATTAGAGGTAAGACCCTTGGACTGGAAACAGAGGCAACTTTGAAATGTTCAAATTATCCAATTTTCCGTTCCCAACTCAAGTTTCAAAGCGACGACAAGTGGTAATCACATCTAAAGAAATACCAACTTCACAACACTAACAAAGTTGCTCAGATTACTCTGTTACATTGATTCTCTTATTTTGGAGCGTCACTTCCTTTCAACGTGACCATTTATTTATTATTGGAACGTCACTAGAAAACACCTCCTTTCAACATGACACATTATATTATTATTGGAGAGTCCTTCCTTCAACGTGACATGGTTCAATTTAGTATTTCGAGTCCCGTTCCGTCAACGTGACACGTTAAGTTATTATTGGAAGTCTCGACTCTCCTTCAACGTGACACATATTCTTATTGGACGCGTCAACTTTCCTTCAAAAAAATTCCCGTCAACGTCACCGTTCATTTATATTGGAGGTCACTCTTCCTTCAACTTGAACGTTAAATTATTATTGGGAGTCACTTCCTCATGTGACACTTTAATTACTTATTGGAGTCACTTCCTCAACGTGACACTTTAATTTATTAATTGGAGGTCACTGTCCTTCAACGTGCATGTTAAATATTCATTGGAGAGTCCACTACTTCTCCTCAACTGACATGTTAAATTACTATTGAGAGTCACTTCCCCTCTCCTTCAACGTGAGCATGTTCAATATATATGGAGAGTCACTTCCCTTCAAACGATGATCACATTATTTAAAAAAAAATTTATTGGAGAGTCACTTCCTTCAAAACGTTACATGTTTAAATTACGTATATGGAGAGTCACTTTCCTTCACGTGACATTGTTAATTATATTGGAGAGTCACTTCCCTTCAACGTGACACATTAACTTTATTATGGAGGGTCCACTTTCCCTTCCAAAGCGTGACACGTTACTTTATTATTTTGGAGCGTCCCCACATTTCTTCACGTGACACGTTCTATAAATATATTGAATCTCACCACATGTTCAAAACTGACATTTCCCGATTCCTTCAGCTAGAATTACCAACATACAGAAAACACCATGAAAATTGGACCTCATCTCCTTCAGTATGCAATGTTATAAACCAACCAGGCTCACGCTGCACAATCGTGGGAACTTTTTCTTAGCAGGTGAACTGTGGGGCCCCCCAAGCAAATATAGTCCATCACTAGGACATATCAAACTCGTTTAGGAACTGTCGGTTGAGGAACGACTTCCACTTACACAACTACAAATAACCACCAACACCCCCCTATCCTAAGGCATGTTGGGTTCTTTTCTTGGGTTTTAGTAGCATGCCGTTTTCAAGTCTTCGCCTTCTTCTATGATGAAAACTTATTTTCGTAACTCTCACCCAATGCAATTCTATTCAAATTTCGGTGACAATCACTATTCACCTTAGTAGATCTTCGGACCAAATATGGTCCCATTAATTTCTTACCTAGGGCTGCGATTAGGGCCCCGGCAATTCATAAGTTCTTTGAGATTGTTGGCAGCAAGCCTCTTTTTCCAAGCTCGATTATCTTGTGATCACTTATCCCGGTTAAGGCTATAAGGTTATCATCCTCAGTAAAGAGATTGTACTGTTTTCAGTCAAATCAATCGATTGCAGTCGCAACTTTACAAAGTGGACCCTAATTCCTCATATCGCCTGAATATTGTAGGAAACCCACTTCCGTCGGGCTCGGCCACAATTTTCTTAAGTTCCGTACCAAAAGCCCTTTTTTCTGAAAGGTGAAAATGTGGTTGGTCAAAATTTGGGGGGGGGGGGGCAAATAATGTCAATTGTCATTTGTCTCAGATTTCATTTCAATCAATCATTGAGTCCAGAACGAGGGGCAAGCTGTGTTGACACCCCTTTTGACACCCTCCACGATTTGATTAAATTTAAAAGCTTTCTTGGATCTTAAAAAATGAAAATAATTGATTTTACTATACAATACAAATTAAAAAAATGTTGCCTGTTCCACATCAATTTCTCAAACAAACTTGCAATTTTTGCATTGTACCCAAACATCGTCATTTTTATTCCCTTTGGATGACTTTTGGAGTTCTATATAAAACCCACTTCATTCAATATTTTTAAGGGCCGAAGAACAAGAATACTCAATTTTTTTTGAGAATTCATTATTTTCTTCCATAGCTTTCATTTTCTAAGATGTTTTTGTGGGTTTTTTTTTCGAGTTTGGAGGAGGTGGAGTCGTCTCGTTCAAACTCGTAGTTCCGGTTCGCTGCTCAGACAGGTAAATTTTTTTTTTTTCTTAGCCCTTGTTTTTATTTAATTCCTAGCTCTATTTATGTTTTTTTTTTTGTTTATTATATATGCTTAAGCTTTGTTTTTAGTTAGTTCATGGTTAGACCTTGGTTGATCTTTAGTAGTTAATAATGTTGTATTTTGTAGCTACTGTTTTACTATTTTCCCGAATATTTTCTTGATAATTTTTCAATTTCATTTCTTTTGTTTCTTCATGTTTTGCATTTATGTGGGTTCTTGACTAAAATGTGGCTTTCTAGTTAGTAATGAATAGGATTTATGAGCTAGTTTTTCTTTATATACATATATTGATTATAAAGCCGTTGAACATAGTAATTGTGACCCTTTTTTTGTATAAATCGTGTTAGTATTGCTGTTAATGCTTTATCATTTCGTATTAATGAGGATGTCTTTGTTAATGTGCATGTAACCCTTTAAAATTTACTAGTTGCTCTTTTCTTGAGAAACTACATATTTGTATTGTTCTTATTTAATCCATTCCCTGCTATCATACACTTCCGTAAATTCAATATCTTAAGATTATTCTAACTTAAGGCATAGCATTTGTTATTTATCCTAGGAGTGGATTTTAACTCGGTGATTGAATTTTAAGATATTATGTATCTTTTGATACGTGTGGTTTAAAGTTTGTGAGGTTTTTGGTATATCCATGTTTTATTCATCCTTTGCAAAATTCATGCCCATTTGAAGTGATTTACCTATTAGATTTGACATTTATTGTCACTAAGTAGATGAATTTGATTATTCTTTTCATGACCAAATAATTTGCCAAAATTTTCTAAAAATTTTTTTTGATCATTTGCTAAGTGTAGTTCATTCTGTGCATGTACCTCTATTGTTATTTTGAGTCCATCCGGACTCCCCTTCCTTGTATTATTTATTCCTCCTCCTTGAGTCAACCTTTCTAACTTTCTTCGAGTCGCAAAGGGAGTTACGTTAATGGATTTTAAACCCCCAAACCTGAAACAGCAACTGCAGGTCCTCAAAGGGATACGAATTGTTGATTTTGTCGGCTTTTACAAGTCCAATTTTATAATAATCCCGGCACGCAGCAGCTAAGCCCGACAGCATGAAATGGGGGTCCAAATCCAAAATCGACATTTATATGGAAGGCCCCCGAAATGGTCGAGTAGGGGCTGGAAAATTTCAGTTTTATAATTTGTTATTTATGTTTGTTATCTCGTTATTATTTTATTGGGTCATTGTTGAATGCTAACCCTTGTTTTGTTTGTTAACCTTTTTTTTTTAACTTAGATGGAATCCTTTGGAGATTTTTGTCTTTATGGCTCTTCTATGTTATTGTTTATTTAAATATTTAAAACATCCTTCAAGACCTCTCTTAAGTCAGATGAACGTCAGCTTCGAGGCTTAACTTTTAGAGAAAATCAGTTATATTCTTTCATAGTTTAGTAATTAGCTTCAAATTCCAATGTTAAGTTATTGTGGTTGATTTTTCAACTCTAAAACCTTTGAAACCTCGGATAGAAATATGGAGTTTTAAGTTTATCCATTTTTGACACTTTAAAACATTGGACTTATATTTTCATACTTTGAAAATACGAATGAAATGTATAAGTATCAAAAATTTTAGTTGTTCTTAAAATAAATTTTTTTTTCGCACTATTCCTATTTTTTTACTTAAATTAGCCAACTTTAAATTCGTCCGTCCGGTCAACGCGTGTTAGCGGATTTTCTGTTCTAAGTGCCTAACCCTTCCTTAGAAAAATTCATTGGAACCCTTTACCCCACAACTCTGATTTTAATGTTTCTTTTAACTTCTTTTGGGGGGGTTTATTTATTTGGTTTTCTTAATTTTGTCCTAAAAGATTAAGTGGCGACTTCCTAAAATTAAACATTTTCCAAGAATTGGTCAAAGTTGCGAAATCGACTTCGAAACGCCTTTAGTTTTTTGAAATCGGGTCGTAACAACCAAGACTGACACATCATAAATTGTCAGCACGCCAACAAGATTTTATGGTATAAGTTACTTTTCCTTTTATTATATAAAATGGGACATAAAATAGGTCAAGACAGAAATCCTTTATCATGGGAAGAACTTAGCTGTCTGATTCATTTTTCTGGTACTTAGCTCTTTATTCAAGAAAATAACAAGGAAAAGTAAAAAAAAAGAATAAATTGTCCTTCAGAATATGGATATGAACTGATGTTATATCATGATTTTTCTTTGGTTATGACCTTGCTTACAAATCAATCTTAGTCTTTGTTTTCCCCTCAATTATGATAAGTAAAATTGTATACAAGGTAGTTTAGTAGTTGAAGCCCTAATACTTTCCAAGATAAAAAATCATAATCGAAAGAATTGAACCATCGAACAAATTCGTATGCCGGATAGTTGAATTTTAAGGGAAATCTTTGCAACATGAGCCAGAATCTCAGAATCAATCTTTCACTGGTCTTGGGTTAAATCAATCATGATTCCTTGGTGCCGAGAAAGACTCATTCAGCAAACACAGATTTTACGACTTAGTTCAGATTACTTGTGGTGAATAAATCTATAATTTGCCAAATTTAAATAAACTTTTTAAGTGCTCATTGTGGAAAGTTAAGCTTGTGGATAATTGCCCAGCCAAAAGAGTTCCCATTCTTCAATATTATATTGCTATCTTTACTTTTAACAGCAAATATTTTCCAGATGTGCAGATATGCAGATGTTTCTGTTGCGTGATCTTTTCTTTTTCCATAACCTACTTACATGTGTTGGATGTACATAGTCCAACTACTAACAGATGTACCAAGAGGACCTTTCTGGATCCTAGCGATTTATTTTCTATCTAGCAATGACCTATCTTATCATCTATCTTCCTTACTTCTGAGACAAAGTGGTATTGAGATTGTGAGGAACACAAGATGGAAGGTCATGCCAGAGTGAGAAACTGACAGTCCTAAACATCATAAATAAGCACATAGCTATGCTATTTAACACATATAGATGTATAGTTTTATTGAAACTAAATAATTATATATCTCGGAAGACATACCATTCCAGCTGAAGTTGAACAGCATCTTTTTCCCTACAAATTGAACAGCACACGCTAAGAAAAAAGAAGTGTTAGAATTTTATAGAACTAGTTTACGAGGTACCTTACCTCTACCATAGAGAAAAATAATTTTGTTTGAGACATCGACATCCAACTAGTGGACGGAAAAAATGAGCCTTACAAATGTTAATTTCATCCTTTTTTTGATACTTCATATTTCTTCCAAGTCATTAAGATGTTTAAGTTAATGATCAAAGTTTCTGAGTAAGTTTTTGTTGCAAGGAAAACATCCCTTTAATTTTATCAATGATTTTTCCACGGGCCTTACCACCAAAATCAATGCTAATTAATCCTACTCACACACCTACCACAGTTATCCACCCCATTTGCCATCATCAACACACCTTCATGAAGCCACAACACTGAATCAGAACACACCTATCAACCATAGTATTGATTCCAACAATCAATGAAAATGAAATGAGAAAGAAGAAGTGATTTTTTCCTCAAACGAGCATCAGATAAATTGAACTGTGGACTTACTTCCCAGAGAACTTTTGGGTATTCCATGCGTCATGGTTCCCTAGAATAACAGCTTTGGTGATCTCTAGATCTGCTATGCTTCGGACTAGATCCACATTTTCATTCCCAAAATCCCCTGAAGCAAGGATAAAATGAAGTGAACTGATAATTCTTCCAATCCAACCTGACTAGTGAATGAAAAATAGTAGTTGAAAGAATACAATAACTATGTAGTATGCATGCTGGATAAATAGATGGGAGATAATTAGATATGCTGTAAAGGGCCCAAATCTGCTGCAAAATTTTACAACACAAAACTTGTTGTAGCGGAATACCGCAACTGAAACCAAGAGATGTTATAAAAGAAAAGTAAAAGGATTTCGCCAGAGAAGGTCTTCATTGTCCCAAGAAAGAAAGAAAAAGTGGAAACACTAGGGATCCTCCCAAAAGTTTGGTTTCTAAAATTAGTTTTCATAATGAAACTTGCATTTCACGATCTCTCATGGTTACGTTGTACGCCTATAACATTTTTATGAAAAAAAATAGAAATCATTCCTCAAAACTACACAAAGTACAGATGGGCAGATAAAAATTATTTCTTCCATGTCAAAAAAGTGGGATGGAGAAGAAACTCTGAAGCAACTTTCATTTCTCAAAATTTCTTGAACACTGTACTGCAATTAAGTGTGTAGAATAAGTCATATCCAAAGCATATCCACTGCTCATAGAGAAACAAAGTTAGCAGCGATAGCTAATTATCCACTAAAGAGAGGAATGAAGTATGAAAGATACTTTCCACAATTTTGATCAAATTATTTTTGTTTCATAAACATATGAATTAATTTTGTTAGTCATGATACCTTTACTTTCCTTCCAACTAAAAACCTTCATAGAATAGCAGAGCGGGACACAATTAGTTTACAAAATTAAGTGGTACACAACAAAATACAGCTATGGTTTAGTTTAATGAGGCAGAGAGCAAGGGAAATATAAGACCCAAAAGCAAGATATGTAAGGCTTCATAATTTGTAGTCATCTATCCTCTTGTGCAACATCTATGCAGGACATGTTTTTAATCTGCCATGCTATTCAGATGCAACTTTAGCATGGCAACTGTTCCATTAAACAAGATAATACTTGCCATTGCGAGAAAGCATTATGCGAGTACACAAAAAGTACGACGATGTTCCATAACACGAATTATTAATGCATACTACAATACTTGGTCTACATGTTAAGACTAATAACAATTGGCAGTCAAAAGCGTCAAATTTAAGGAACGTTTGACTTCCTTTTTGGTTAATTAATCCAATTCAGAGAGCTTCCATTGAGATTATAACCAATTTCTAGCTCCATTTGGACACATATTTGACAGCTAATAGAATCAAAGTCAATGCAAAGTGAGCTTGAAGTACTAAATTTGGCTAATTAACCGAGAAACAATATCGGAACAATCCTTCAACAATTTAATGGTTAGTAGATCTGATTTCTGTTACTTGGCTGGATTATTTTGTGAACTACAATTTCCCCAAAAAGAAACTAGCTTTTCAACAGTTTAATGGTTAGTAGAAACTAGCATATTCACAACAAACAATACCTCAATAATCCTAGCCCAAAAAGAAAATTAGAATAAATTAAACAATATAAAGATGCCAAGTACCTTCAAGAGTTGAAGAGCCTTCCTATCTTCTTCAAGGTTCCAATCATCATGCTTCATAATCCCCAACATTTCCACAAAAAGGATAGTAACACAAAGTCAACACATACAAATATGCTAGTACAATTTGAACAAATTCAAATCACAAAAACGAAGTAATTTCATTATTAGCTAGTGTTTGAGCATAGATTTGGGGAGTAGATTTTGAAATTCATCTTCAAATATATTTCAAGAAATTGTCTCACAAAACTTCAAATTCCAAAAATTGCAACTTCAAAAACTCAACGGGAGACTTCAGCAGCACATGGAAAATGCTAGCAGTAATTCAGAAAGTCCAGGTTACTATAGAGGTGTTGAAGCATATTATACAGTCGCTTATATGAGGCTTGAAGGAAAATGCGGAGCTAAAATTATCGAAGGATATGAAATTGATAGCTTACGATGTCGCCGACGACAACGATTCGGACGGAAGATGCCATCGGGTAGTGACCGACGACGATTTTTGACGGCGCTGGATGACGGACAGAGCCGGTAATGCCACGGAATTGAGTCGGCGCGTGTAACAACGTGCTACCGTTGAACATATATACGTGTTTGCCAACAAATTTTTGGAGGGCAACTAAATAAATAACTGTTTCAATTTCTAATTGTTTTTGAAAGTCGAATATATATATATATCACTTGAAATAAATTCGATCAAAAGGAGAACGAAGTTAGGCAGGGTCGAGGGGCGTGAAATTTATTGTTTTTTAATATTTATATAGTACATTGTATATTGGGGGGGGGGGGGGGATATTTCTTGCTTGTATATTGAATTATTTAAATATGGATTATTATTATTATTATTATTTAGATGTTATACTATTTTTCTTATTTACATACTAACATTTATGCTGTCATCATTTTTTTATTTTTTTTTATTAATGTTTGATATACTTAAATGGAGGATCTTTAAAAAGAGCATTTCTATCTTCTCGAGGTAATGATATACGTATATTTTAACCCTTCACATACTCCAGTTAAAAAGAATCTCTCTTTAATTACTCGATAATCAAAAAATTATTGATTCAAATCATGAAAATAACTACTTACAAAATATGATATAAAACTACATATAATAAATTCTTATAATTCGATCCTTTTCATGAACTTTCGCATATACAAAGTTCTATTACACTGAATTAGCCTTTTAATATAAAAATTAACTATATCATATCTGTTTAGTATGTTGCTTCAAGTTTCTTTTGCTCATTTGCTTGTTTAGGTTTATAAAAAATAGGTCATTGAGATGGAGATTTTTGGTTATGCTGTTAAGATATATGTCTTTGAGAGAAAAGAGACGATAAAGTAGTAAGATACAAAACATATACAAATAACTGATAGTAACATACATCAAAGAATTAAAAACTAAAGAAGCTAACTCACTCCCTCTCTCACTTACATAAAATAAGACGAAAGAAGTAAATAATCTTTAAACTATCAAGTCACCATAAATATGGCAAAGTGATCACCGTCCAAAACTAAAATTTATAATCTAAAAAACTAAGACAAATTTAACTAATGTGAGGTTAAAATATTTATTTTTTTACTATGAATTTGGATATCGCCACAAAAACAACCTAAACTTCTACTAGGAAATAATTTCTTTTTAACAGATTTATACAACGTAAATCTAGATTAATTAATGTGAGGACGAAAATAGAAGTTTGAAAATATAATATTGTCAAAGGAAAAAAAATTGATTCCTCAAATAGTAACACCTTCGTGTAAAATGAGATAAGAGGAGTTAAATAATCTTTACACTTCAAATCACCAATAAATACAACTAGGTAGGCAACATCCATAAATACTTGGGATTTGCAATTTAAAAATAAGACATATTACCTGCTAAATATTAAATCAATCGCAAAGAGTAGCATATATCATCTTGCAACCAATTGTGTAATTGTTGCATTGTCAATGTCAAATTCCCCATTTGGAATAATATTGCCAACTTGATCTTCATCTTGTCTTGTAGAAAATGCAGGCCTCTTTGGAGTATTCATAACTAAATTTTCAATATTTTTGAACATAGATGAAATTTCCAACATTGTAGGCCTATCCAATGGACTTTTTTGGACACATAATAATGCAATTTGCATGCATTTTAATAGTTTACAAGAATGAGTTGTATCATCAAGTGATTGATCCATAAATTCCATGCCTTCACCATCTTTAAACATCTCAAATGCCTGTATATATTTTTAAAAAAAAATTAATTACTGGTATTTATAAATTAAATCTCAATGGTATATATATATATATATATATTCACAACTCACATAATCAAGAAGGTCTAAATTTTCATCTGGACCATAGTAACATGTATTCTTTTTTCCACTTATGATTTGAAGAAGAAGTACTCCAAAGCTGAAAACATCAGATTTTGTTGAATATCTGCCTTCAATTGCATATTCAGGTGGAATATAACCCCTATAACACATAGCAAATTAAATAAATATATACATAAAAATTAAATTAAGATTCGAGTTGTAGATTCAGTCACTGATGTCATATGCTAGTTTTAGGAAAAACTGTCTACATCACCACCCTTTAATGTGTCAACCCTTTCTTAAACCTGATGTGTTTCGTGGACGGGTTATATTTCTTTAATAAATGTAAATAAATAAATTTAATTCGAAAATATTTGTATAATACTTACTTTGTTCCAACTATTTTGTTGGTATTTGCTTCAATTGCATCTTTCTTGAAAATTCTTGCCATTCCAAAGTCAGAAATCTTTGGTTTCATTTGTAAGTCCAATAGAATATTGCTGGCTTTTATATCTCTACATTTCTAATGACAATTGTTTAATCTGGATATTCTTGGAGGTATAATAGCCCTTGAATAATGCCTTCAATTATTTGCACTCTTTTTTCCCAATTTAGAATTAATCTTCTCACTTGATCTACATTTGGAAATACAAATCAAGTTGATCAAAAAAAAATATATGATATACAATTGTTAGTATATATTTATAATGAATCGGTAAGAAAAAATTTTTTAAATCCATAGACCCTGTGAATTAATGAAAAAGGAGGTCCATCAATAGCCACATATTCTAGTATTATCAATCGAAAATAGTCTACACGAATTATATATCTTTCAATAAATACATAAGCCCAACAATGAATGTAAAATAATTTTTTACGATGTATATAAATTAAACTCAATATAACATGAAAAGAAAGGAAGGGAAAATAATGACTTACTATAAATGTAGTAATCCAAGCTCTTGTTGGGCATATATTCATAAATCAACATTTTTTCTCCATTTTCAATGCAAAATCCCACAACTTTTACAAGATTTATATGTTGTAATTTTGCAGTAAGAATCACTTCATTTTCAAATTCTTCAAATCCTTGAGATGAAGTCTCTGATAGCCTTTTCACTGCTATTTCTCTCCCATTTCTCAATTTTCCCTATATGGATTAATTAAGATATGCTTAACTTAATTAAATTAATAAAAAATAAAATTGCAAGTAAAAATGATATTTAAAAGCTAATCAAACAATGTTATAGTTAGCTTAATTCTTACTTTTAATCAGAGTTTGAAAAAAGTAATATTATATGGCAATTTGATTAGTTGCTTTCATGAGACTTTAGACTTAAAGAGTGCAATGAAAGAGTTGACTATACGTTGTTGGTGTAACTTGACAAGTTGTGCTTGTGGTGAGACGAATATGATTATTTGGTTATGTTGATTATAAGATTTTGAATTTACGTTTTGATATATCAGAATGAGCAAATATATTGATATAAAGTGTTTTTTTTCTTTTAATGAATCTTATGCAACGTGAAAAGCAATAAGTCGGGCCTTTCAAAGCAAGTACCAAATATCTAGTGGAAATCAAAAGAAGGAAAATCATAAACCAGCTCAACTTGACCTAAACAAATAATAGTCTGTTTGAACAAACTTTTTCCTAAGTGATGCTTATTTGTTTTCATGAGAAGTTACCAAATTTGTTTTACTAGTAATTGTTTTGTAATACACTTTTATAAATATTAGAATAATACTTTGTGCTTGGTCGATTCAAAAAACTTTTTATTTTTTTCTAAAATGAAACAAAATGTTAATGTACCTTGTAAACAGGTCCATATCCCCCTTTTCCAAGCTCATTTTCAACTGAAAAACTATTTGTAGCTTCCTTCATCTCATCAAAAGTGAATATTTGCAAAGTCCTTGTTTCTTCATCTCCTTTTTCTTGATTATTGTTGCTTCCAATTTTGTTCCTTGGCACTTGAAAAAAAGGAAAGAATAAATTTTGAAATTTGTAATAATAGAAAAAGGTGTATATTTATTTTAACGAACTAATAAGGAAATAGTATGACGTAAGATTATAAAAAGTAGAGGAAAAATAACGATTTAAAGAACTACCTAGTATTTTTCTCCTTCGAAGACACCATAGTGTAAAGATAAGCAACAACAACATCAATATAGATACCATTGGAATCAAAATGAGAATCATTCGATTGAGTTTTTTCTTCTTCTGCATACTAGCTGATTGATCAATAGCTCCCACTTCTTGTATATCTTTAACTTCTAACAATGAAAAAAAAAAAACGCAAATTGTTGAGACATTGGCCTTATGATCGAATCGAGGTTAATTCAAATTAGTCAAACAAGTGAATTTCTTGTTAAAGAAAATAACGATTTTAGGTCAAATATTCAATCTTAAAGCTAGTTCATGAGGTAAGAGTCGTCCAAAATTCATATAAATAGACCAAGTCACCCATAAACAAAATCAATGTGCGAAATTCTAACACCCAAGCCTACCAAATATAGGGCAAACAACAAACTACATTGACCCAACATTGAATAACCAAAATTAAGACGAGTCTAGCTCTGACATCATGATAAAAAAAATGAACGTTAAATCTGATTTAACTCAAAATCTAGCTCATGAAGTTAGAAGCAGATCCAAAATTTAAAGTAAGGTTCTTAGTATTACCTAATGCAGCAGCCTGAGAAAGAATAGAGGTATAGTCATATGATACTTGCCATGCAACATATCCCTTCAAATTCTTCTCTTTGCATAAGAAACTTTGGTTTTAATTGCCTCAACATCATCAAAACCAACCCAAGTTGTACCAATAGAGACATAATTCATCACATAAGTTGAATTATAGGTTGAATTTTTAGCGCGATATTTTATCATGTCTCTCTTGATACTATTGAATTCCAACAAACCATTTGTGCTCGCGAATGGCTCTTTTTCACCTTCAGTACCATACGTAGGATCTTTTGGCCCCGGCCCTGTTCCCTCCGCGCCAATTTTGTTATTTTTTGGACTAACCAATGTCCATACATAGCCATAAAATGGCAATCCTAACACAATTTTTTCACTAGGGAAACCAGATTTGATCCAAACATTAATCCCATAATCAGTGTTCAAATTATCATTTGTTGAATGGTCACTATACAATGCTGCAGCAGGGGATGTGTAATTTGTTGTCGCTGGATCATAGTAATCAAATGCAAAAACATGTATCCAATCCAAGTTTTTCCTCATTGACTCAATTGGAAAACTCAAATCTTGAATAAATGGTGTGTGTTGACTTGCCATAGTCAAAATAAGTCGCGTTTTTTTCGACTTCTTTGACTCTAGATCAATAGCTACTCTCCAATCGATCTAAAAGGTACCACATGGACATGGCCTTTTGATGAGTTAGGCCAAATCCAGCAGAAATCAAGTCCAATCAAGCCATAACATCGCGCATTTTCATGATGAGTCAATAAAAATTTTCTTGTAGTGAAGTATGTACCTTCTTAGTCGGTTCAACTCAGATCTATAAAGATTGATCACTTCCACCTATTTGACAAAATTGTCTGATTGAATGGATTTTTCCATTTTGGACAATGTTAATTGATAGTTTCTAAGTTGCTCATCCTTGATGTGGTGACAATTATGTCATCTATTGACAGAGTTTGAAGATCCTTCAGCATAGCCATATATGATTTGGTGTGTAACGAGATAATTTAATGCTTTGTTATAGTGGAAGGATTTGTTGTTCATAATTGCCCAATAACCACTTTTATCCATGTTTTCATCATCTAATCCTTGGATTTGTGGGGAGTTTGTGAAATTGGAAAATTGTGTGGGAACAAAGAAAAATAGCAATGTGTTTGAAGGCCATAGAAATGAAGTAAACATTAACTCATTAAAGAGGATTGTAAATTTATTATTTGTAGGGTTGACCACCAAGGATATACATAGTTGTTGAATGACATAATATTCCTAATCAAAGCCTCGAAGTTGTTTTAATAATTTTTTTGATGAGGGAGTTGATCCCCCCTTCTAGGGTCCTTTCGTGTACTGAATGCAATTAGTTTGACCACCAAGGTTAGTGAGGACGGAACCCGAAGTCTCATATTGAACTATTTTGATAGAAAGTATATTTCGATTTGAATTCAGATTAATCAAACTTTAATGTTGATACACGTCTATTGGGGATACAAAAAGATAAATTGATCTTTGACAATGTGAGTAGTTTTATATTATACTATCTCAATATAATTTAACTTATTGTAACTAGTTACACTTAATACATTAATTATTTCCTAGTGGATGAACCACATGCCATGCATGAAGGGTCATGAAGTTATACAATACAAGAATTTATGATTATGCTATTATTAGCGAATTTGGGTTATAAACTCTTTAAATTTCTTAGAATTATGGTTCAAATTTTTTATAATCTCAACATTAGCATACATTGTATTTAATTAGACTCGTATTTATTTTCTTGTAAATTTTTCTAATGACAAATTTACATCATGACTTGGAAAAACAATAAACGACTTCCAAAACTAATCAAAGTACTATAATACTATTGTTATAATAATATATTATTATATTGTTATTTATTTTTCTTTTAATATTCTTTCAATAATCATTTTATAAAAAATATATATCATATATAAAGTACTATAATACCATTGTTATAATAATATGTTATTATAAAGTTCCCGATAATACTTCAAAAGAATTTCATTCGTGGAAACAAACGCCTTTTTATTGATGGTTGTTACGTATTATTTCATAATGTATAATATTATTGTATATATTATGTTGTATGATATCATATTGTATTGTTCTAATGATTATAATGTTTGAATAAATTGTATCGTGCTTCATCGTTATATAATGTCATATATCAATAATTTGAATGATAAATTTACGAGAAATATAGAAAACATGCTAAAGAGCGAATAATCATTAGATGTAGAAGTTTTATTTATTTTATTATTTTCATTGATAGCCACTTTAGTCAAATTTTCAATTTGATTTTCTTATATTAATTAAATTTCACGTACTGGGAATAACGCATGCTACGGTAATAGTCACCAGAGAAAGTTGAATATAAAATGTTTGGACTGAGTAAAGTCAACTTACAATATTTTCTCTAATTCCTGGGAAAATAAAATAAAAGAATAAAGGAAAAATCATAGACAACTAATTGTGATGCATAGTTTGAATCCTTTTTTCGAAATACTAATTTTGGCTAGATTTTTTATTAGTTTTTTAATTTTTGATTCAATTTGTAAATACTCCCTATTTCCCTACAGTTGCTCAAATAAAGTCAAAAATAAATAAAAATTGCATTTTCAATTTCTTCCAAGTTTGCATATATAGGAACCTATTGAATTTTTTGTTAAAAACGGAACATGGAAATCCGAAGTCATGTAAATTTTTCAGAGCATAACAACTTTGCTTTTTGACTATTTGGTTCACATTGAGATGTCAAATCGTATATCATATCATTATGTCAAGTTGAAAAAATATAAAACCTGAAAAATTATATTACTGTACAAAATTCAAAAACACGGCTAATTGTCGTCTTTTTATTTTAAATTATACCCTATTTCACGTACCCTAGCAACTCGTTGGCTATGTTTAAATAGTTAGCCCTATAGACAGAGGCTATTTGATATATATTAATATCTCATGTTGTAATGACTAGGGGTAATCGTCGATCAACTAGTTTCAAAGTTACACCATGGGAAATTATTGACATGTAGAAAAAAACTGTGAGAGAATCATGTCGAAGGAACTCCTTTTTCTTCACCTAACATGCTTATAAAATTTGAAAAAGAATTAGGTTACCTATGTTCAATTTCTTTCCCTTTTGGATATTTTGCTATTACGAGCTGAGGGTAATCGGAAATAGTATATTTACCCCATTAGAGGTAGGGGGATAAGATTTGTGTACATCGTAGCTTCTTCAGGCTGATATTTTGCTATTATCTCGGACCAGAAAGCTCCATGACATGTGTGTCATAATCATCATCCATCATCCCAAACATGGTCAAATGATCATGATCACACAAGATTAAAAAAAATATCGGTACACTCTCTATATCTTTAGTTTAAGACTTGTAAATTCAAAAATTATTATTTATTTTCTTAAACTCCGTGTCAAGTCAAAACCAGACAAACGAATAGAAACGAAGGAGTAAGGCATACAATTGGCTGAAAAGTTTAAATATATATCGTCAAATTTGTTTATAACAATGTCAATTTTTTATAATGACAATGATTATATCGAAAAACTTTGTTATCAAAATTTAAAATTTATAGATTCGAAAATTTATCTCTTTTAAATTATTAAATTCTAAATTAATAATTTGTATTTAAAACTTATACTAAAACAAATTAAAATTACATATTTTTCTTTTACGATCTCATTTTTTGCTTTTTTTTTCCTCACATGTTAATACTGTTGTTGATGGCCCATAATGTTTGTATGAATTTCTTCATAATTTCCAGATAGAATCTACAAAATGACTTAAATAATAAATATATTAGAGTAAACAACTTGTGCAATATCAGAAATTAGAATTTTTCTACGAAAATTTTTAATAGTTTTCAGTTCATAATAGTTATCTTATTTATTTTATTAATAGACAAACAAATTCACATAGATGAAATTGTGCATATTTAGTGAATTCAATTAGTGTTTATTTTTATAATTGAGACATTGAATTGCAAGACTGTGGTAAATTGGCAATGTAGATTAATTCTTAAGGTAGGGGAAAAGGAGTGGTGTATGAATGCTCAATGATGACTAATGAGTGAAAAATATGGGTATGTGAGATTCATATTTATCAGTCAGTGCCATTATAAGCTTGGTAGACATTGATGTATATCTTAAAGGATTTTCTATAATAAAAAAATAAAAAAGATTTAGAGTTTCTTCTGCACTTTTTTCTGTCATTAAGTTACTGACACTAACTAGATCTTTTTTTGATTTGTTGATTTTCTTATTATTATCAATTTTATAATTAAAGCTTTGTTATTGAGATAATGTATTAATAGTGACGTATTTGTTGCTCTCTAAACCATCATTTAACTTTAATATTTTTGGGAAAATACAAGAGACTAAATTCTAGACTGAAACTTAAGAAATTTGGTTTTATATATTTTTAAAGTGAGTCTTGGGATCAGGCTAGAATCTTATAATATTATGAGTGTTGTTATTTTCGAAACCTTATTGTAAATATTAACATGAATAAATTGCTTTGAGTTGGAAGTTCACAAACGGGCAAGGCTCAAGTCCCGAAGTTAAATCTTATTTCAGTAAGACAAGTGAATTTCTATACCCTTATTAAGTATATGAAATGCGTGTATTTTCTTGTGATATATGTTTGGAAATAATGTGATTTGGTGATAGGTTGACTTGTCCACATTGATTAATTCTAATGACGAAAACAAAGGGGTAATAAATGGTAATGTGACTAGTTGCTTGTGTGTGAAGTGTTGATGATGGAGAATGGTTTGAAAGGCTTGTGGAATCATTGTTGATGTTGTTGTGAATTGTGCAATGTTATGAATATTGTAATCTTCTCATTATTTTTGTGAACATGTCATTTGCATTTGGAAAAATTGTATATAATAGCAAACTAATAGCTTAAAATAAATAGAATAGTTAGGGTTTGATTTATTGTGCCTCCATAGCACGTTTGCAAAAAAAAGTGTTCCAGGCGCCTCCTCCCTCAAATATCTCGCGCGCCACCTCTCTCAAATCTCGCTCGTCCCCCTCAGCCTTTTTCTCACTTATCAAACAAAGGGGAAATGTAAGTAAATTATTGCTTTTGTTGTATAAAGCGTGAGAAAATTATATATAACACATGCAAGTACATATATTTTCATACTATACACTTATAATTATATAATAAAAATACTCCCCTGCTTCAGTTTCTTTTGCCTTTCTCTCTCTTTCCTCGTTTTATACAATTTTTCAAGTTGGTATCTAATTTCTCTCTTTCTCGTTTTATCACAATTCGATTCATTGTATAGTCCTTGTCAAGAAGAGTCTCTTTTGTCCTTTTCTCGCTTTCCTCATTTTATACAAATTCAAATTGTTATATAATCATTCTATACCTTATAATGAATACATTCGTTTTATACCCTTCGTTTATAGCAGTTCTCTTCTCTGCCAAGGTGTTTTTCACTCTTTCTTGTTTTATACACTTCGTTTTATACAATTTGCTTCAACTGCATATGTATAGCGAATTATACAGTTTCTATGTTTGCGATGGAGCGCAATTATGCAAACTTTGCTATAACATACAAATACGAATTTTTTATTTGTTATATGTGAAAATTTCCCTTTGCATCATTATGAGACATGATTGTGACAAGTATTACGTGCATTGAGAAAGAATGAGAACTTAAAGATGATGTACCATTTCGAGGGGTGTATCGCGCGCCGCGATGAATACTATATTTTGAGGGACGTATCGCGCGCCGTGATGTTTACTATTATCGAGGGTCTTTGTCGTGCACCGCGATAGATGTATGGACAGATTTGTTCCCCATAGGTCCCGGATTGAGAGAAACTAGTGTGTATCACTAGGTCAGACATGCATCATTATACTTGACATTACATTCCCCATTGCTTTTCACAACTTTCAATCATTAGTGATTTGATAGTGTATTTTTGCTGAGCTTTTGTGAATTGCCTTTTACGGAACGTGTAATTGTTTGTTTGTGAATACTGAGCTTGCTATTAGGATATGTCATTTGTTTAGTTCTTGTTGAACTTGTGTACTGTAAACCGTGAGTTGTTAAGGTAGGGATGCTTTTTTACAGGGTTGTAGTTGTGGAGGTTCGGGTTGGGGGTGGTAGGAGTACTCGTATTATCATCCTCTTAGCTTGGTTTAGAGGTTTACTTGCTGAGTACCGTGTGGTTTTTTTACTCACCCCTTGCTTCTATACATTTTTTTGTGAAGTTTACTAGCCCGGAACTGACTTGATATAGTCTCTTCTTTTTACGAAGCGTCTGAATGTGTGATGTAGTTGTTTTGTCCACTCAGTAGACCTTTTTTTTTACTTCCTGTTTTGGTGATTTTGTTCTACCTCTAGACACATGTCAATATGAACTTATATTTTTTCTTTGATTTCATGTATACTTTTTAGTGGGCTTGTACACGTGACAATCATGTTTTAGCGTATACTTTAAGTTGATAGTAAAAAAATTCGCTTTTTTGTGCAATGATTTTGAATTTTAGACTAATTTTTCTGGTGGGATAAGACGAGTGTCATCACGTCTATTTTTGAATCTTGACAGGATGTCTTTGGACAAACTCATTAACTTGAACTAATGAATGTAATAAAAGAAATATTTTTTTAAAATTATAATATAAGTTTTCATGTAGTATCACGTTATCTTCTTGGAATTTCAGTACGCCATTTTTTATATTATAACGTGCATTATATATTAATTAAAACTAAATCAAACTTTTGTTAATTACGAGTTTGAAACTTTATGATTCACTTTATCATCAACAAGCTAAGTCAATATATCTTCAAGATAATGGTGACATATGAGGAATGTTTTTCCTTTTTTTATTTTCCATTTTTTCTGTTTTCATAAATATATTTGATAGTGGATGGCTGGAGGCGAATTTTTTATATATAAAATAAAAACAAGAATACACTTAAAGGAAATATTTATTATAAAAACAAATTAAAATCAATAAATAAATTACCTGATATCTATGATAATAACAAATAACATATATCATAAAATTAATTATCGAGAAAATATCTATATAACATACAAAAGTTTTGGCTATCTTACCACAATTTATCAAAAGAAATAATATCTACCATAATATATATATATATATATATATATATATTAACTTTTGATAAATTATGATTTTAGTCTATATAATATTGTTTCACGAACTTAAGTGGCATCTGATACTATTGACACATAGGTGAATGGTATATTGTTTAATGACATCTCCAAATAAATTATTATTACTAATTTATAGTTTTATTTTATATAATCATTTGATAGGTAAAATTTACTAATTTGATATATTCAAATTAGCATTGCATTGGACTGACTTAAATTAAAAGAGTAGGCTTTCATAGTAGTAATTTTAAACTTTTTAAATTTTTTTGCAAAAACGCTACAAGGGTAGAGATTTTTAAAAAAAAATGCACCTACTAACGGCGTTAAATTAAATTGCCACATCAATAACGATTTAACCCTTTTTGTCAAAAAAAAATTTAATGTACCCTTTTAAAAAATTTATCAACTTTTTTTACCATTTAGACTCTGAACTCGATAAAATAACATGGCTGCTTACTCACATGGAAATAGTAAATATGTAGAACTTGATGGATACATTGTTGCATCCAAAAGTATTAAAATTGAGAAAGGGACACAAACCATCTTTTTACAATTTTTTTAAAAATCTCACTCGATATTTGATATTCGTTCCAAACTGTAACTAACCTAAATTCGTTTTGTACAAGGCTCATAAAAAAGAAATCTTTATCGTAATTGTGTATAGTCTCAAGACTAGAACCCAAAATCTCTAACTAAGGATGATGTAATTCAACACATCCCGTCACTATCCAAAATAATTTTTCTTTTTTATAGTGAAATGAATTATATCTCTCCGGTCTTAATCAGATTTATTCGAACTTTATGAAAAGTTTTTTATGTTTTCTTTTAAAGAAAAAATCACAAGAACTTATATCTAACTATTATAATGGGAACACCATGAAAAACTTTCATGAACTGAAAATATTTTCCATTTTTCAATTAATTGATTTTTTTTTCTTAAAAAAAAAAATTACTAAGAATTTAATCGTGGAGAGTGTCCTTTTTTAAAAAAAAAAAAAAAAAAAGGGTAAGCAGAAAGGGAAATAGAGATGTATTTATAAGGTGGGGAAACAAACGTTCATCAATAAAACAAAAAATCAAATAGCTAATCAGTTGACCTATTAAAATTTCCATCAAAAGAATTCTAATTTCTAATATTGCACACAAGTTCATATTTATCACTAATATTATGTAATACCAACTTATGGGGGGGGGGCCGCAAGGTAATATTATAACTAATATATATACATGTGAGGAAAAAATTATTCGAAAAGTCACTTTTTATCTCTATGAGCACAAGCAAGTACTTTGTTTCTATATATTAAAAATAAATAAAATGTTTGAATAAAAGACACACAAGTCAATAGATTTAGAAGGACAAGTTTAGTTTCTTCTTGTATTATTTATTAATAATTAAAATATCTAGTATTTGATGTCTACTAATTTTAATTTACATTATGATATGATTCATAAAGAGGGTCGCCTTTAAGAAAAAATTCAATATTTTACTTTAAGTCGTTATTTACAATATATACTAAAAGAATAACAATAACTTGATGGTTTTTTGGCGCCTAAAATATTTGCAACGGCTATAATATCCACGTGGCACTGGGGGGGAATGGCGGACAAGTTCTTTTGCGCCAAAATCAAGAAACGGCTGCATATATGTATGTGTTCATCCTCTTAACTCTCTCTTTTGAATCAATCAGAATCAAGAATTGATCTTTTTTTACGACGAATATATACTCTTCTGTGGAAATTAACAGTCGTTCATCTTTAGTGATTGGGGCTGTACTCATTCTACATCATCCAACTCATTTTCTCTTGTTCATCATTATAAGATCGTCAAGGACGGGGATCCCAAAATGGATGAGTTGCCTGATCTGCCTAGGGATGCCATTTTAAACATATTCTCCAGAGTTCCGCCCAGAAATATCATGCAATCCAAACTTTTGGATCGAGAATGGGCTGATGAAATCGACTCTCCCTACTTCGTTCGACTGCATTTGCAAAACTGTACAGAGTATGGTTTTATCTCAAGATATTCGCATGAACTCAGCATTAGTAGAAATCACCTTTATATGATGAGTTTTACGAGATTTGAAATCAACGATGTAGTGGGATTCACTAACTTCATTGTTTGCTTCGTCGATGGAATGCTCATATCTACCGATTCGTCTTCAAGGCATATATGTGTCTGTAACCCCTCAACCCATTGCTATACGCTTATAACTCCCTACAATGTAAATTTTGAGCGGATTAGGACGTATAAACATGTCGCTGTGGGAGCAGCTTTTGATCACATTACAGAATCGTACAAGATTGTTAGAATTCTCACATACACAAGAGAGCTCAAGCAAGACCGAATGAGTATAATAGAAATCTACAATTGCACAGCACATCTATGGAATCACCAAGAAACCAATCTGCCATTCCTGTTGAATAAGTCCTGCGACTTGAGTATACAATGCTTCGCATACTGGAACATGCCCCGGGAGAGAGTGATTGTCGCATTCGACATGTCAACTGATAGCTTCAGCAGTATTGTACTCCCTGAGGAATTGTTAATTGATTCTCAAGCCCACAAAGCTCTCGAGTATAACAACCAACTCGCTCTAATATCATTTCTGAATCCTCGAGGAAAAAGGATGAGTGGGGTATCACTGTGGACATATCAAAATGCTGAATGGAGTAAGCTGTTTGTTATCCCTATCCATTCTGACTACTTTGTACAGGATGCCCTACCAGGAGGTCACATTATACTCCAAAAGACACGTGACCCCTTTACTACCATATACTCCATAGGGACCAACGAATATAAGAGGGTGAGAGTGATGAAGGATTCTGCTCTCTATTGTTACAAACAAACCCTTGCTTCGATTCAAGGATTCATCAGATACTAGTCTTGACACACTATTTTGGTTTTCGCCAGAGATACTTTGTATTGTTCCACTCAAGATTGTCTTACTCTGGTAATAGAGGAGTTGGTATAAATTGTAACTTTGTTCTTTCGTTCTTTCGCTCCTCAAATTTACTTTGTACTGTTTCTAAATGATGAGAATCAGCAAGTGTTCCCTAGTTATGTTTAGTTCTCTCATTTTAGGGGGGCAGAAGATAAGCATGTCATAATAACAGCAATTGTTCCCTAGTTACACCCCTTGGCTCTAGCCTTTTGTCGTCATGGCGTCGCCTTTTGAAGATCGCCTCGCCACAAAGCTAAAAGGCGATGAAGGGTCACCTCGCCTCTTGCCATTGGCGACGAGGCGATCGCCTTTCACATCACTGCCTTACCCCTACCCCGTGGAGGTAAAGAGGTTGTTTCAAATAGACCCTCAGTTCAAATAAAGAAAAAGATAGCATTTCAGAGCAGTTTTGAAAAAGGAAATCAAAGAGATGAAAAGGCCATGACATATACTAAAGAAAGCATCACAATGCATTTGGAAAGGAAGGAACAGTAACGTCAGCTAAAGAAACTGCAAATAGTAACAAAAATAGAAGAACAATAAATTAAAAGAATAACACTAGCCCTACTAGTATGAAAAAAAGAAGTAGATACAGTGTTCAATATCTGGTTGAAGTTGAAAAAACAGTATTTAAAATTGAAGTTGAAAACGAGTATTTGGAAGCTGAAATTGCGTCATGAATTTCACTTGGAAAATGAAGAAGCAACGGGAAATTTTGACAGAGAATATATAAAAAGGAAATTAGTTTTTGGTTCTTCATGTGCAAGTGTTGAGGTGAAGATGTTAATCACCTCCCTCTATATTGTCCTGCACTCATCTGTGGTGTGAGATTTCAAGATGGTGCAGGATGCAATAGGTGATGTTAGGCAGGCACAGTGGAGGAGGTGCTCTCCAGTTGAAAATTTAGGAGGAAATGAAGTTGAAGAGAACAGGATGTTACCTCACCAGCACTCATTTTGATGGGGTGAAAGGAAAGAAATAGGAGCCTTTGAGGGAATAGAGAATGACTATACTTTTGAGGAACAGCCTTTCATTCCTAGTTTCTTTTTTGGTGCATTCATGAGGTTCTATTGTTTTATAGAAGATTGGATGTCGTTCTTACAAAATTATATTCTATTCTTCTCATTTTCCTGGGAGAATATATTTGTTTGTTTAAGGGATTTCTCATTACTAATAAAATTATTTACCTTACCAAAGAGATATGTTTGCAACAAAGTACCTCAGCCACTTTGCACCAGCATAATATAAGATAAGAAAGTTGATAGGTTTAATATAGTTAGTGTGCTAAACACATACTCCATGAAGGATAAGATAAGAAAAATTTAGCGAGTAAAGTTTTCAATGATTTACTGCATTAATCCCGAACTCCATTGATGAATTGGGGTTTTTAACCTTCATCTATGTACTTGTTTATCATTTTTGGTTGGACAAGGAGAGTTGAATCATTTATTCAGATAACGAATTAGGCAATTAGCAGAGCACAATAGATTAACTAACTAAAATGGGATTATTCTATGAACTCTGCACTTGAGCCATGTTCATACCTATTGTTATTTTCCACTGGATCTTGCATCTAAAACATGTATCAACATCAACAATAAGAAGGTATTTACAAATAAGTAAGTTTCTGTCATGCATCACCAAATGTCAGTGTCAAGTAGGGTGAAGATATTATGGCAAGAGATTACTTGGATAAAGATTGAGATAATGCACGCAGGGACTCGGCCAAACTAGCCACACCACCGGACAAAACAGAGACTCTCAATCTTTCAAAGAGTCCACGCATTTTGACTGCAGAAGCACGCAATACACTATACTCAGAGGCTCTTCTATCAGCTGCACACAGATGTGTTTGAGCTTCCTCTCTTGCTTCATGAAGGCAATTTTCTAAATGACGACACAGTTACATTGGCAAAATCCAACAGATGGAAAAAAGATTAAGAAACAGTTCATTAAATAAAATTAGCATATATCATTGGTGAGATAACAATGCAGTGGATAACAGCTGATCATACCAGACAGGCTAATCTTCTATGTATCTATATATACAAGGTTTGCAATGGAAACAGTGATGTGGCGCCTTATATCAGTCTCTATTTATCTTTTTTTCCTCAAATTTTTTAATTTCTTTCCTTATTTATGTTTTAAAATATGCACAAAATTAAGTACTCTTTACTTATCCTTTTCCTCATTACTACTGTATATATTAATACATTTGATGACAAATTACTATATCATAGAGTTACAAACTTTCCCCAGTTCTTAAAGAGGTGTCGAGGTGAACAGGACCTCCTGGCACAAGTACATAATGGCTTCTCCCCTGCTCGAATAATGCTCTTTAGTTCCAGGTTGGCCTTGTTGAATGGCATCTCCTCCTCATTCCTCAAAGGGCAATCTAGCTTTTCTTATTTTGTTCGACAGTTATCAGAAGCAAATAAGGCAACATCCAGACACAGTGAAAAACGAACACAGTAGTGGCAGAAACTCGCTCTCCAACTAGGTTCCCCCTCTTTCATGGAAAGAGTTTCCAATTTATGTTAATTCAACCATTCATAGAGAGGCCTTGCAGTCAACTTACTTCAATAAGCACCAATAAATAAAGGATTTATCCTACCACATATTGAGACAAACCCACAAATCATACCGACATCCATTTAGTGTTCATGCATAAATGTTTCCCCCGGAGCACCAATTTAGCTAGATAACCTAATCCTTAGGCATAATTTGTAATACATCCTTAAAATTATCCATAACCAGGACGGTTGTTTCAAATTTTCAACGGGTAGACAACAGTAAGATTTCTTCAGGTGTCCAAAGCGTGGGAGGTAGAAAGGGCATTCTATTATTGCCCAGAGACACGCACATTTACTTTGATCCTCCTACCAATTGCTCTTAGAGAAAGTTATAACCCAAAAAATACAAATCATATGGAAGACAAGCTATGGAGGCTATAACTCTGTATGAGTCAACATGAAGATTATACTTTCAGGAATATTGTAATTCTCCAGAGATTATGATAATTCCAAGCAGTTACCAGAAATTTACAAGTTCAGGAAACTAAAGAAAACCTGAGATTCATCTAGAAGCTTCCCTCTGATCTCCAACTCCCTCACCGTTTGGCTATCTCCTCTGTTAAGGATTTCACCTTGCTTTCGCTTTCATCAAGCAGCTTTGATATATCAGCCAGGACACCTTGCAACTCCAAGAGAAGATCCTCTCTAGCTTTAGCATCCAAACCTTGTTCAGCAGTTACTTCAGAAGGTATGTCAGTCTGAGCCTGGATATGCTCAACACGCCATGGAAACCTGTATCTGACAAGTGCACATATCTCCACCACACAACTGTGGTGATCGGTTTTGTCTTTCGCAGGGTCAGAGAGAGGATTGTGGTACATACAGGGCTCATTCAGTGTGGTTGAGAGACCAGTGTGAAACGCAGATGGTAGCTAGGAACATAGATGAATCCAAACTGAGGGTGTTTTATATAACAACATACCAGAGGAATCTGTCATATTGTCATCTAAGCCTTCTTGTTTCTTGATTTGTTAGAGCAGGTTTTATATTTGATAATGGAACTTAGAGGCACAAGAAAATACTGAGAATAGGGTAGAGGGGTGCGATTCCGATATGTAGGTAATACGGGATGATGAGTTCAAAGTGAGCGAATCAATGAGTCAGACAGGACATAAAAAGTGCACATGTGTGAGCGATCTCAACACCTAAACACATGATTGCTGTCCATACTTCGTCACAGCTGAAACAGTCTTAGTAAACCCTCATCGCAGAATGTGTAGCCCTTTGCGGGATGTCAATGATAGACAAACCTCTGTTCCAACTCGACGAAATACCGGGTTTGTAGGTAAAGATCCTATCAGAACCAACTTGGAAACATCCTTCGCCTTAAGGAATATCGAAGGAGCTGCGGTGCCCGATGTGCTGTTTTTGTCCTATACTCTTCTTATGATGTCGAGCTGCCGCACAGAGGTTTTATCTCTCTTGCCAGTTCTTGTCAATTAACAGAGATTTAAGTCAGGTATGTTTATACACTGTCATTCAAGTGATTAATAATATATCGCAACTTTATGCAGGGTAGAACCCCATAAGGCTATCATATATGGTAAGCAAGTTCAGCCCTGCAATTTTGGGGCCATTCTCCACTTCCATTTAACTAGATCCAGCTACTTATCCCAAGAATATAATGATAGCCCGTGAAGCTGAAGATTCCTCCCACAAATCATCAAAGGAAGACATAATGATGGTCTCAAGAATGAAAGCTCACAGCAGTGGAAGTAAGAAGATTTCAGTTTCGCTAACTGTGAAACACCATTCAATTAGACATGGAAAAGGCGGACTCTTTAAGGTCACGTGCTTTCAGTTTGGGAAGAGATCCCCAATACATTATCAGAGCATAGCCGATTATATCGAGGATATCAACGTCCAAGCAATTTAGTGTCAAAAGTAGGAGTTTATATTGACCTCACAGTGGTAGGGGTATCCATACTAGTCCCCATGTGAAAGCCCAAATATATCCCGGGAAGTATGTACGTCTTACCATGATAACGGGTAAACGTAATTCGTCATAACGGAACTCTGCTACTCCCTCCTGGTTGCAGCCGTCTCAGCTACGTTGCCAGCGAGAGGAGCCACGGCTGACCAGCGAGGGCAGAACATGTGGATCTATCGTCACAGAAAGAGAGGCAAAGAGCTAAGATTAGTGTTCTTCTTACCACATCAGCAGAACATGCACCCATGCCCATGGATGACACAGAGGGGGAAACCCCGGCAGCAAGGTCAGCAAGAATGTAAAGACGACAAAGGCGAGTGCACCAATTTTTACGTGGGCTAAAAACAGATCACATACCCTCACTTTGCCGCATAGCGGATCTCAAAGCGTCCTGATAAAACAGCAAACTTTGCATCGTTTATATATTTGATGCCGACTGTACTGGATATATCAGAACTATTTGCATGTGTAATTATGAACAAAGAAGTCATTTCATGTTCTTTTTTTGTCTGATGACAAAACTAACAAACCAAAATTGGACGATGGTTCACCAATCGACGCGGCAGCGCTGCATCTGATCAGGAAAGGGGGAACTTTGTCTCATGAGCGCTATTGTGGACGGAGGGACGGAGGAGAGAATGAGGTCGCAAGGAATGAGGAAGACAGAAGGGTGCCAGACGATGACCAGAGACAACAGGGCAGCGGTCCAGAGGTCACAAGCCTTTGGACCACTATTACATCCTTGGGCATATAATGTTAAGCGATTTTCAATCCATTAAAAGGCCGGACAACAAGCCCTTAAAAGCGGAATTTTGTAGTCTTTCTGATCCAAGGAAAAAAATATTGACGATATCCAGGTTAAAGACACAGATGTCCGTAAACCAATTATTTAATGGCCATCCAAGCCTTTTAAGAACTTCATAGTTATAAAACACGGGAATGACAGAAAACTTGAGCTCCTGAAGGCGAGGAATATGTCGGCGAGGGAGATAAGTCCGGGGAACACCTTGTACTTAGCCATGAGTTTCCACGAAACCTTCAGCTGAGAAATATGAGTCGACAGGATCATAAAGCGCAAGAAAGGGAAAGGGCGGTGTCTACGGGACAGTGATTGAGTGAAAAGTGCCCATGTAAGAAGCACTCAAGGGATGAAGCCACAGTCGGGACAGCAGCATCGATATTTAATGAGGAAGGACGGAAATTGGCTAGACTCGAACGGTAAGTCGGACTATGGTTGTGTCATAGGTGAGGGCGGATAGCACACGACAGGACCAAGTTAAGTCCGTGTGCCCAGGCCAGTCTCTGAAAGACTGGGGGAACTTGGAACCTGACCCACTGTGGGACAAAGAAACTAATGACAAAAACTAATGCACGGGGGAGGATACGAGGAAATGGTTGAAACTATCAGGGAGTTCATGATTCGGAACCCGAAACCCCACCTTGGGCGAAAAATTAAGAGCACTATATTTATCTAAAGCAGGGTAGAGTTAAGGGAAATTCCAGATGATTTGTGTTAGGAGAAGTGGTCTAGTAGTATGAGAAGGGGGAGGCGGAAGAAATAGGTCGAAAAGCGCCACACAGCCTTTGGCGAGATTGAGTAGACTTAGTGTTCTGATTTCTCGACGGTGAGAGATCTTTGAAAGACCGCCCTAGTAGGAAGAATCCTAAACCTTCCGCCACTCGTAATGCATCAGCGATAATTGAAGGCCGGCCAAAGGTTGTTTGCAAATAATATACTAAGAAGGCTGGAGACCTCATTTTTATAGAAGCTCAAACTGGAACGTTAGAACTCAAACAAGACAAAAGAACAACGAATGAGAGTGTTTTCAAGAACTTCCAAATCAGATTTCACCCCTTCACTCACAAGGTGACTGCGATTTTAGCTCATTTGAAGCAATCCGAGAATAACCATATGTACAAACCTCAATAACTAGCATAGGACAGATATTACTAATAAACGCCCGGATGAAAGCCCGTGTGCTATTGTACCAAGGTATGACACAGGACATGGGCCCTATTACAGTGGGAAACATGTTATTGATTCCTTCCTCGATACATAGACTAGTTGTTATCTTAAAGAAGTTAGTATATTTATACAAGGTAAGTGTATTGAACTAAAGCTTAGTTATAGTTACTGTCTGTAAACCAAAAAGCCTTTTCAGGGGCTCTTGGTGTTGTCAAAAGTGCCAAGGCAACTATGCAAGGGTTTTAAATGCCAAAGAAGTATCAATACATTTTTTATAGAGAGAGTACATCCATAAGTCCAAAAACGACATATGAAAGCATTACCAGAACTTCCTTTTCTACAAGTATATGTCATTCACCATAACCGAAATGATACCCAAACAGAAAAAATGTCCCTACATGCGAGACAGATTAGTGGCAGTTACGCACGAACGATGCAAAATTATAAGATTCATGGATACGCATGCTGAGGGTGAGTGAGGGACAAGCGAAGGCACAGCAAGAGCAACAAGAAGAAGAGTGTAGAGGAAAAACAAACCTCAAAGCTTGAATAGGCTTTTCTGCTCCTGAACCATATTCTGCGATTGCGTCTCTGATTGCTAGTCGGACTTCCCTTTGATAAGAATAGTGAACCCGTTTAGTAGGGAAAATAAAATGCTTGGCATTGTTTGCTCTAGCTACCAAACTCGAGCTTGAATTCAGGGACACTTTCTTCTCAAAAGCCGTGGGGGGAACTATGACAATCATCTGCAATTCGACAAGTTCTCTCTTTCGACGAATCAGCAAAACACTGCGGTTAGCAGTCTGCACTATCTGCAAGCAGCATGACAGTTCACAAGCCCTCAACCTTCTCTATATCCCGTACAAAAAATTAGTCAGCAAGTTAGTAATGGCTACGATATTGCTGGGAATAACACTTCAAGAAGTCATTGTAATTTTGAAGTATCATCCCATAGAAGTGATCCAGGTTGCCCCTAGCAATCCCTAACGCCCTCTCTTACACTTTCTGCTCACTTGATAGCCTCTCACAAAGGTCGATTCTCATTTGGGAACGGCTGTAAATGGCATGACTGCGCTGGAAGTGGAACCTGAATTGTCTCTCATAAGAAGGCAAAGCTTTTAAGGCAGGTCGTGAGCATGCCATCCAAAGGGTGAGGGGTCATTGAGAGGGACGATGGTAAGGCGGGCTCAAGAATATCAATATCTCTAACTTGCTCGGGTTAATGAGGTGAGGGTGGTGCATTGCTTCTATTTCTGCTTATTTCCACAAGAGAAAGCTCACAGCATTCAGATGGGAGCTTGATAAGTAGAAAGGGGACAATGCAATTCAAGTTTCACATCTAAGCACAAAAGAGAAGCTGCAATCACCAACAGGAATCCCAGAAAAAACAGAGTCTAGGTATTGGCAGGACAGCATCAACCAAGAGTAGATTCATCAAATTTCAGTCATAGATTGCCCATTTTCAGCAATAAGAACCAAAAGCTTCCCTGCTTGTACCACACCAGATGAAGCATTTGAACTCATTTTATCCCTCAAAACTCGAACCAAACAACCAGAACAAAGCTCTCAAATCACAACTTCAAGACCCAAATCCTCAAGAATTCACCCAGCAAATCTTCCAAACAGATGTTAAAGTGCCATAACCCCAATCTAAACCACAAATTACTCGAAACCCGGTAAAACCAAAAGGGACTCCTCAACACAATCAGATTCTGGATGCCTGACAGAAAAAAATCCAACTTTTTGAATATTACTAAAACCTCCAAATACACCCAAAACCCCCCATAAACAACGACCAAAAACAAGGACCCCTACATAGACTTTTCTGCAATTACCCTCTTCAGACAAAACACATATTGCAGGAGACCCACAAACGAATTCAGCAATGAACCTCCAAAATCTCAACGACCCACTTATCAATTCTTCACCAACGTCCAGATTTCAAACACCCCATCACCAAAATCACATAAAAAAATCAACTTTTCAAAAACCCTACCTCATATGTTGAGACATGTCTTGTTAATTATTTTTGACCCACAATTTCATGTTCAATTGCTTAGGATATGACTGGTGATGTATTTCCCTTTAGTATTTTTATTTTCTTCTTGTGGGAAGGGTAATTTTTATTAAGTTAGGAGAACGTAACCAACGAATATATACGACATTTTATCATTTGTTTTATTAGAAAATAAAATTCTATGAAATTAGTTATTTCAGGATTGTTAATATTCTGCTAATCGTGAGATTTAAAATGCTATGTTGAGCTTAACTAGACTTTTGAAAAGTTAAATTAACTTTCACGAATAATTTTTCAACTAAACATGAAATAAACTCATTCTGGCATAGTCATGACATGCCAATGAGTATTCATCACCATAATTGTTTTGGATATTGAGAACAAATTTAGAAAAGAACAAAATCGTCCAAAAAATTCAAAAATTTTATATCCAAATAATGATATGATTTACTATGTATAATTCTTAACATTAGGTCTTTATTCAATCATTTTCAGAAGGTGGTATACAATGATGATTCATCTGCTTTGGACATTGAAACAAAATGATGAAAGCAATTGATTTAATAGAGACTTTGATGACATAATTGAAAAGTATAAAATATTGATATTAATGTATATATCATACAACTTACATAAAATGAAAAAAAAAATGTTAATTACCAGAATCAATCCAAAACGATTTGTCATTTAGAACAAAGTATGGGGACATCGACGTGAAAGTCTTCTTCGTATGGGTCAGGAATGGTGGACTGGTCATCGACAAACTGTTGATGATGTAGGCTTCAAAACTTGGCTTCAATATGATCGATAACTTCCTGAGATTCGTTCGATAATTGTTAGTCGGAATATGAATCAAACCATAGGTCAGATTCTTTGACTGGGACCATAAAACGCATGTTTGACATTTGTAAGAAACTTCATGTTTGAGAAAAATAATAACCCAAAAAAATAAATAAATCCAACAATATATATATATATATATATATATATACACACACACACCACACAAACAAAATAAATAAAATAAAAAATAAGATTTAGGTGATTACCTGCAAAAATGAAAATATTGTTAGGAGGGAGAGAGTGAAATTCAAAATAAAAATGAGTGAGTGAGTGAATTTAGGATAAAGTTACGGAAATAGAGAGAAGAGAGATAGACTTTGATTGGTATTAACTTTTATACAACAGAAGAGAAGGGTGACATGATTAGGTATACAAATAATGGATGGATCCCTTGTTTAATGGCAAAATTTCTAAAATTATATTCATTCAAAATAATTAAATTAAATTATATTCGTGCTGGATAATAACATAATAGTGTTTGTCATTCCGTATAATTTTTCCAAAGAAGGAGATTGAGGAATGAAAATGAAGCCCAAATAACATTTTTGGCCCATTCAGAATTAAAGACTTTTAACCCAATTCAAGGCCCATGAAGTCTGTTTAACATCACGGGCTAGGCCATGTCCGGCCCATGAGGCCATATACAAAAATGTTCAAAAATAATTTTAAAAAAATAAACGGTATGACAAAATTTTAATGAATAAAAATAGAGTAACTTTCACATATAACAAATATAAGAATAATATTTATATGCTATAGCTATAGTTTGCATAATTGTGTTTCATAGCAAACGTAAATATGTATATTTTGCTATACATATACAAAAGAAAAACGTTTATAATTTCGCCTATACATCTATAAAGAAATGCAGTTGTATAATATGCTTTGGTTATACATAGACAAAAGATCAATTGTAGAAATTGTGTTGTCTAAAGAAAAGAAAGAGAGAAAGACAAAAGAAAACTAGGCAGGATAGTGGATTGTATAATGCATAAGTGTGTAAGACGAAAGTAATTAAATGTATTATGTGTATGCCCAATTTCTCTCGCTTTATTACAATCACAAGTATTACATTTTTATTTATATTAGGGCGCTCTTTTTGCGAGCAAGAGATCTGGGAGAGCGAAGAGAGGGGATAGTGAAAAATATATGTATAGATACAACTTTCTCTCTCTTTATACAAATACAAAAATATTTTACACTTTTGTGTTTGTATAAAAGCGAGAGTGGCGAACGAGATTCACTAGAGAGGCAAGATAACATTAGTTTACTATGGGATATAATTAAATCAAACTATAATTATAATATTTAATTTGGATTAATAGTTTGCTCTTATATACTATTTTTCCATAAAAATATTTGTTCACCTTCCTTCATATCGGTTAATACAAATAAAACTATACTGGAAAAGAACCTTAGAATATTAGGTGTATATTGCATATATTATGACTTTATAAATAAACAATATTACGTATTTGAATAACATTTTTAGAATATGTAAACACAATTATAGAAGATTTTCTAGAATATGTTGTAAGTTTACATTAATAGTACGTGATTTATGTAATTTGCCCAGCTGAACTTGAATGCGTAATATAGTCTATTATGGAGTCAAGAATTTTCAATATCAGAAGAAATATATATACAATACAATCGAAGGTGATACGATATTTACTATATATTTAAAAAATTATTTTAATTATATAAATATAATATAATTTTTTGCGGGAGGGGTGTAATGATAAGGTGGCTCCGCCGCCACATATAGTTACACTTTTTAATACATTGTTTGGAAAAAAGAAATTCACTAATTTGGTTTGCTTTCAAAAATACATTAAGTTAAATCAACTGATTATAACGAATGAGTCGAGATTTTACTGAACACGCATTTAAATAAATTACAATTAATTTTTACTAAAATTGAAGTTACTTTTAAACCAAACAGTTTTGCTACTTTTTTATTTCAATGTATGTATGTTAAGTTTCTTTTGTTTTGATAGAAAATAATTTAAAATATTATATTATATTTTTAGAAATTAATTAAAGTTTCAGTTAAATTAAATATTTTTCCTGTTTAAAAATTTATCTATCACAGTTAATATTTTGAGATTTATATTTTTAAATCCACAATTGAGATTTAATACAATTTTAATACATATTATAATTTTTTTATTATTATTCTCATATAATACAATGAATAATACATTTTAATATGTGGATTTAACATAATATTACTATAAATAATAATAAACAAAAGAAATCATTAAAATCAATAATTATTTATTAAAAGGTATCCATCCATATTATTTTTTTTCCATATATAAATTAAACAATAAACAAGACGGTTAAGCCTGGATTCATAGTCCAACTAGGATAATGTTTTCTTTTTTCTTTTTCGAAATTCGTGTCCGTATGCGTATAGGAATAGGGATAATTTTTACGTCTATATAAACATATACCTATACTCTTTTTCTTTTAAATTCTAATTCAACTATGGCTATGGCAGAGCTTCCAAATGATGTGATTTCTCACATTGCAAAACGTTTTGAAGATATTGAAGATTACATTGCTTTTCGTTCTGTTTGTACCTCTTGGCGAATTGCTGCTACTAAGGACGATTTTGATGTGCCCAAATTCATACTTTAGGGTTGGTTCAAAACAAGATGATGATGTTTTCGGAAAAGTTACTCTGCCTCCAAGAAGGAAAAAAAGTTTCAAGGTTTATTCTCGAAAGCTTAAAAACGTAGAATGTTTCTCCACACAGCGATGGCATCACTGTTTTCAAAATCTAGCTTGAGGGAGAGATGTAACTATGGCATCCCTTTTCCCGTACCCAAATTCAACTTCCCTCGCTAAAACTCTTACTTGATTTTCATGATGATGACCATATACCTACGTGGACATACGTCATGAAAGCTGTTTTATCTGCTAATCCTTCTATTACGAGGGATTATGTCCTTAGCTTATGGTACGAAACTAATTATTGTGACGATAAGGATTATTTTGCTTTTGGAGTCGAGACGTAAGTGGACTATATTCAACTACGAGGATCTTCTGATGTGGGGGGCGGGGCATCTATGATCTTACCATAAGGCCCAATTTGATTTAAATTTATGCTTGTAAGTATGGTATTTACCCTCAATAGAGACAAATTTACTTTTACTTGTTGAATTAGATGATGATATATTTGATGAATTCGAATTTGTTAAGTTCTATCTAGTCGAAGTATCTGGTGCACTATTAGTTGTTATTCGATTTTTTGATATTAATCAAGATAAAGTTGATTTATCCAATGGTACTGGAATATCGATCGAGACGAATAAATTTAAAGTTTGTGAAATAGATATCATCAAAGGCGAGTTGAAGGAGATTAAAAACATGGAAGATTCAACGATCTTTGTAGGGCGTAATGAAGCAATTTGTATTGACTCTTCTAAATGTACAGGAGTCAAGCCAAATCATATATATTTTACGGATGATTGCTTCGAATTCCCTAGAAAGGAGGAAGGCGGAGTTGGAAGAGACATGGGTTGTTATAACTTGGAAAATGGTAAAACAGAATCAATATATCCCGAATTGTCAACAAGTCTTATATGCCCGCCAACTTGGATATCACCATCATTCATATTGTGATCGCAGTCACCAAATATTTACATTTATGCATTTGCAAAATTATTAAATGTATTTACATTTATTATTAGTGTATTATAACATAATTTGTTTTGGCTAATTTTGTTATTTATTTAAGATTAAGTAAACTGCAAACTGAATGTTAGTTAAAATGAATGTGGGGATTCATATTGTCGGTCCAAATTCAAATGCGAGACATAATCAATATCAGATTGACCAAAGATTATTTATCTAATTACAGTTTGACTATGAAAAAGGTAATGATAATTAAGTTGCAACTTCTTTTCGTTACTAAATGAGAAAAAAAAGCAGATCATGTATATATCTTCATACCGTCCAGCTGATGATTTGATTAATAGCTCCCACTCTTGTAGATCTTAACTTTAACAAGAAAAAAAAAAAAATGCAAAATGTTGAGACATTGGCCCTTATTGATCGATCGAGGTTAAGTCAAATTAGTCAAACAAGTGAATTTCTTGTTAAATAGAAAATAACGATTTTAGGTCAAATATTCAATCTTACAACTAGTTCATGAGGTAAGAGTCGTCCAAAATTCATATAAATAGACCAAGTCACCCATAAACAAAATCAATGTGCGAAATTCTAACACCCAAGCCTACCAAATATAGGGAAAACAACAAACTACATTGACCCAACATTGAATAACAAAAATTAAGACGAGTCTAGCTCTGATATCATAATAAAAAAAATGGACGTTAAATCTGACTTAACTCAAAATCTAACTCATGAAGTTAGAAGCAGATCCAAGATTTAAAGTAAGGTTCTTAGTATTACCTAATGCAGCAGCCTGAGAAAGAATAGAGGTACAGTCATATGATACTTGCCATGCAACATATCCCTTCAAATTCTTCTCTTTGCACTAAGAAAACTTGGTTTATGATCTCAAAATCATCAATAACCAACCCAAAGTGGTTACCCATAGAGACATAATTATCACATAAATTGAATTATAGGTTGAATTTTTAGCGCGATATTTTATCATGTCTCTCTTGATACTATTGAATTCCAACAAACCATTTGTGCTCGCGAATGGCTCTTTGTCACTTCAGAACCATAGATAGGAATCTTTGGATGATAGGTAATAATTGCTTAAAAACATGTATCAAATCCAAGTTTTTCCTCATTGACTCAATTGGAAAACTCAAAAAAGCTGAGAAATGGTGTGGTGTTGAATGCCATAGTCAAAATAAGTCGCGTTTTTTTCGACTTCTTTGACTCTAGAGCAATAGCTACTCTCCAATCATCTAAAAGGGTAGCCACATTGGACATGTCTTGTGATGAAGTAGGCCAAATCCAGCAGAAATCAAGTCCATCAAAGCCATAAAATCGCGCTATTTCAATGGATGAGTCAATAAAATATTTTCTTGTAGTGAAGTATGTACCTGTCATTAGTAGGTTCAACTCAGATCCATATAAAGATTGATCACTTCCACCTATTGACAAAATTGTCTTGATTGATGGATTTTTCATTTTGACAATTTTATTGAAGTTTCTAAGTTGCTCATCATTTGATGTTGTGACAATTATGTCATCTATTGATGAGTTGAAGGATACTTCAGCATAGCCATATATGATGTGTGTGTAAAGAGATGAATTTATGCTTTGGATAGTGGAAGGATTTGTTGTGTCATATTGCCAATAACCAGCTTTTATCCATGTTTCATCTAATCCTATGGATTTGTGTAGTTGAAATTGGAAAATTGTGTGGAACAAAAGAAAAATAGCAATGTGTTTGAAGGCCATAGAATGAAGTACATTAACTCATTAAAGAGGCATTTAACTTTTATATATATTGAGGGATTGACCACCAAGGATATACATAGTTGTGAAGGGACATAATATTCCTATTCAAAGCCCTCGAGTTTTTATATTTTTTTGATGAGGAGTGATCCCCCCTTCTAGGGTCTTTCGTGTACGAATGCGAATTAGTTGACCACCAAGGGTTAGTGAAGGACGGACCTACAAGTCTCATATTGAACTATGTTGATAGAAAGTATATTTCGATTTGAATTCAGATTAATCAAACTTTAATGTTGATACACGTCTATTGGGGATACAAAAAGATAAATTGATCTTTGACAATGTGAGTAGTTTTATATTATACTATCTCAATATAATTTAACTTATTGTAACTAGTTACACTTAATACATTAATTATTTCCTAGTGGATGAACCACATGCCATGCATGAAGGGGACATGAAGTGTTAACAATTACAAGAATTTATGATTCTGCTATGTATTAGCGAATTTGGGTTATAAACTCTTTAAATTTCGTAGAATTATGGTTCAAATTTTTTATAATCTCAACATTAGCATACATTGTATTTAATTAGACTCGTATTTATTTTCTTGTAAATTTTTCTAATGATAAATTTACATCATGACTTGGAAAAACAATACACGACTTCCAAAACTAATCAAAGTCATACTTGCATGCTGAATTATTTTTTTTCATTATTAGAACAAATTGAAAGCATTGAAAAATTAGTTTTTACTTAATAGAGGATAATTCTGTTTTTGTAAATATTATTATTATTATTATTTTATTTAAAATGTTATGTCCAAAGACTTGCACTTCGCGTCAATGATTTTGGTCCTGTCCAAAATTCTAGAAAGAAAGATAGAAAAAACACGTCATTATATTATTTATTTTTCTAAAATGATGTGATATTTTTCTTTTAATATTCTTTCTATAATTATTTTATAAAAAATATATATCATATATAAAGTACTATAATACTATCGTTATAATAATATATTATTATAAAGTTTCCGATAATACTTCAAAAGAATTTCATTAGTGGAAACAAACTCCTTTTTATCGATGGTTTGTTAGTATTATTTTCATAATGTATAATATTATTTTATATAATAATATATATGTTGATGATAATTGTATTGATGTTTTAATGATTATAATGTTTGAATAAATTGTATACGTCTTCGTCGTTATATAATGTCACATATCAAAATTTGAATGATAAATTTGCCGAGAATATAGAAAAACCGGGGAAGATGCGAAATACTCATTAATGTAGAAGTGAAGTTTATTTATTTTATTATTTTCATTGATAGCCACTTAGTCAATTGTTATGTGATTTTCTTATATGAATTAAATTTCACGTACTGGCAATAACGCATGCTACGGTAAGTCAACAGAGAATAGTTGAATATAAATGTTGACTGAGTAAACTCAACTATAATGTTTTAATAATTCTGGAAAATAAAAGTAAAATGAATTAAAGAAAATCATAGACAACTATTGTGATGCATCATTGAGTCCTTTTTTCGAATATACTAATTTTGTCAGATTTTTTATTCCTTTTTTTGATTTTCGATTCAATTTTATACTCCATAGTTTCATTATATTTTCTCAAATGAAGCAAAAATAAAATAAAAATTGCATTTTTAATTTCTTCAGTTGCATATATTGGGACCTTTTGAATTTTTTATTTAATGGAAAATGGAAAATGGAAATCGAAGTCATGTGAAATTTTCAGCAATATACAACTTTGCTTTTGACATTTGTTCACACACAAGTGTTGAGATGTCAAAATCGGATATCGATATAATTATGTCAAGTTTGAAATATAAAACCTGAAAATTATGTTATTATACTAAAATTCAAAGAAGCACGGCTATGTCGCTTTTTTTAAATTATAACCATATTTCAAGTATCTAGCGAATCGTTGGCTATGTGTTAAATAGTAGCCCTATAGACAGATGGTTATTCGATATATATTAATATCTCATGTTGTAATGACTAGGGGTAATCGTCGATCAACTAGTTTCAAAGTTATGCCATGGGAAATTATTGACATGCATGTAGAAAAGACTGAGAAAATCGTATCGAAGAAACTCGAAAAAATGACCTAATAATTTAGGGGGAAGGAGTGCTTATAAGTTATAACCTGCATTTGTTTTTCTGAAAAAAGTGACAATTTACACATTTCTTATAAATGGAATGTACGTATAAGGCCCAAAATCAACTTTTGGGCTGATAATTTAAAAACCAATAAAAATTAAAAAGAAGAATTAGGTTATCCTTGTTTCAAAACCAAACACCCTAAGGGTGTATTCGGTAAAAAAAAAAATATTTTCTATGAAAAATAGATAGAATTTTTTTAATTTATTTTTTTATGCTCAATGTGTAAGTAAAAAATATTTTCCTAAATGTATTTGTATAAGTATAATAATACTATGGGATGTTAGGGTGATAGGGATGGAGGTGAGGATATGTGTTGGAGGGTGTGACTGTAATTTGAACAGCTGGACACAATCAACGTAAAATGTCACTTGTAGAATTTATTTTTTATTTTATTTTATTTTACTAAGAAAATCATTTTCTTCATTTTTAATCAACTTATTTTTCTAAGAATGATATTTTCTCAAAATATATTTTAACCAACCGAACAAATATAGAAAAATTGAGAATTTCTACTAACACCCCCCTTAATGTTTTCATATTGGAATGAAGCTTGTCCAAACCAAACTATAAATTCAAACCAACATGAGAGAGATAAAGGTTATAAAAGGAATTCATAATTAATTAATAATATTTTTTTACTTTATGATTTCACTTTTTAAGTGTAATAAACTAAAACATCCAATATGGTACGTGGATTTTTATTTATTTTATATGTCATGGTTCACATATTTGTCACTTTATTATAAGAAATACTACGTGACAAATTAAACACACAAATAGACATTATTCCATCATTTCACAGCTTGAGGTGATGCTCCCCATGTTTGTGAAGCTGCAAAAATTAAAAGTTGTAGAAGATTAGAACAAAATAATTAAAAATACAAAACAAATATTAATCTTGGAAGTCAATAATCTAATAATTCAAAAATTCCTTTTGTTGTCCAAATAAAAGATCATGCATTGATTAGAATCTTATGAGAAAACACCGATGACATAAAGTACTAAAAAAACTATAAAAAATAGTTACAATATTTATATAATCTCTTTTACTATTTAAATATTTCTTCATATTATAGAAAAGAAAAAAAATTGAAAGAAAAATGGAATAATGCACAAGTATCCCCTCAACCTATGTTCAAAATTTCATAGACACACTTATACTATACTAAAGTCCTATTACCTCCTGAACTTATTTTATTAATAATTTTCTACCCCTTTTCGGCTTATGTGACACTATCTTGTGAGCCAACGCTGGTTGACTTTTTTTTCCAAGTTAATGCCACGTAGGCCGAAAAGGATAGAAAATTATTTATAAAATAAGTTCAGGAAGGTAATAGTACTTTAGTATAGTATAAACATGTCTCTGGAATTTCAGACATAAGTTGAGGGGATACTTGTGCATTTTCCCAAGATTAATTACTAACCTGTTTTAGAAAGTAGCCAATTTTGATCTGCTGCCACGTGCCACGCAAAATAACCACGCAATCTTCTACCTTTAACGTAAGTAACCTTATTTCTAACACTTTGAGTATCGTCATAACTAATCCAAGTATTACCAGAATAACAATAATCTCCAACAATTGTTGCATTATACACCGTTGTGGCGCGATTTTGCACTATATAATTCTTGATTTGATTATAAGTCATCGATCCGTCATCGATCGAACCAGCATTTGATTTACCATTTGCCGGAGCCCTAAGTCCATGATTATTCGCATTGACCAATTGCCAAGCATAGCCATAAAATGGAATTCCAAGAACTATTTTTTGTGCAGAAACACCGGCTTGAATCCATGAAGCAGTCCCATCACTACCGCTCACGTGGCTCACGGGGTCAAATAATTGTGCATGTGAATTGGTTTGTGATGGTGACCAGTTTGGTCCGTAGAAGTCATATGACATGACATTGAGCCAATCTAAGTTTCGAGCCACTGATTGAACTGGATAGTTCAAACCATTGACTCGGGGTGTGTTGGAAACAGCCGATGTGAGAAATAGTGATGCCCTACCGGAGTTTCTTGCCTCTGTGTTGATGGCAGCACGAAAATCGTCTAAAAGAATACCTATTTAAGATAATTAAAGAAATTAGAATTTTAAATTGGATGGTTAGACGATCATTATTTCATATGGAGATCATTAGTCGGTCGAGTTAGGTTTTGAATACAAATTTCTTCTAAACAAATGATAAATCATGACTGATGTGTTTAACAGAACTCAATATTTTAGACAAAGAAGTATGTGTGCGCAAGAAAGAGAGAAACAAATATAGTATGTTAAAGAACGACAAAAGCCCCACGTTGGTGGTTGAACTGGGGCAATTCTCCTTTCTTTTGAACTAATTTTTGAGGTGTGAATTAGATCAAAGACCTAATTTCACAAAGTGTACACCCAAAATCGACCAACAAAAAACAAATGATCGTTTTTGCAATATAATTTTTTTATTTTAAAAATCAACATAATTCTCCGAACCCACCTCATTCCCAAAATAACAAACATATTAGTAAAATGATGACCACACAATTTAACGTACCCAAATTTGTCATGTCTATAGTTGATTCAGGATATTCCCAATCAAGATCAAGTCCATGAAATCCCAATTGTCTAGCCAATTTTATTGATGAATCAATAAAACTTTTTCTTGAATTTGTTGTTCTTGCCATGATTCCATAAGCTGTTCTATTAGCTCTGCCTCCCCCTATGGACAACAAAGTTTTAACCGATGGATTCTTCCTCGTAACTGTGCTCGTAAATTGTCTGAACGAATCTTGATCTTCTGGCGATATGACTAATTGATTCGATTGAGAGTTAAGGTTTGCGAACGCACAAAACAAATGTGTGAAAAGAGTTGAATCAATGTTGTTTAAGGATAATCCACTATCCCTAAACCAATACCCTCCTTTAACAACATTATTTTGTCCATTGGAGAACATTAATTGTTGGAAGAAGAAAAATAAAAAGAAAAGTTTGATGAAATTAGCCATTGAATTGAAGGTTAATTGTGACTTTGGAATTTATGAATATATATAAGTTTAAAAAATTGATGAGTTAATTAAAAGATTACTTAATTACTGTCTACCGGCGGCTTTTAAGTTTTAACTAACATGTAAAGTACAAAGTGATTGAATTTTCATGCTTCTAAAAATAGAATAGTCAACATTTGATTATGTATTATAAGCAAATGTTTGAATATGTCGTTTGGATATTGTTTCTAATTTATTTTTATCATTAACCTTTTTTGAAATAATTATTTAGTAAATATATTACTGCATTTTTTGTCTCGTAACTTATGAGTATTTTAGATTACGATTAAAAGTTTATTTTTGAGAAAATTAAAAAAAAAAAACTATGAGAAAATTTGTTAGATCACAATCTAAAAGGTTTGAGTTTTATTGAAACGTTAGACGACTATTTAAATTTTATTTGTAAGGTGAGAAATGTATGAGAAAACATAGTTAGATTCGAATCAATGCGGTTCCAAAGGGTAATTCCTTAAAGGATATAATTTGCGTACGTTTTACAAAATAGGGATAAAATCCAAATTAGATGGGGTTGCACTAGGGATTGGAATTGATGATTCATATACAAGTCATCCCTAAAGAGGGAGCTTTTAAGTATGTTAGGTCAATAATCTAAGAATACAGAAAAATCGCTAAGGTCACACACTGTATTGAATCTGGTAGATGAAATATAGGCTCACGTTCGATGAATTAAATGAAAGTTTTAGAGTGGTTAATTAGATAAATATGTTCTATGAGATAAAATGTTAGTCAGTCAAAAATTTACTCTTTCAAAAGATAAAAATAACGAAAATGAAAATGCTTAGATGGATATGTAGATATATTAGTTGGAGATATATTTTTAAGAGTGAGGATATACATGATAAGTTGAGGATGACGTTCACAGTAGACAAGATGCGGATAATGAAGTTGAAAAGGTACGTACACATGAAAAGAAGAAGTTAGATGCCTCAATGAAAAAATTTACATAGAATATGATAGAGATTCACCTAAGTGAAAACATGAACCTAAATAGATTAAAAGTTTAACCAATGATAAAATAAGCCTATTTTCAAATAATATTAAATAAACTTGACCATTCCAATCAAAAGATTGGTCTTTGATGGATTCTTGAAAAAATGACCATATGTCACGTTATGATGGAAATTAAATTTGAATAGTTTTTCTTGTGAAAATAGGTTATCTTGGTGAGTTATTTAATTGGTAATTTTGAACTTTGGGCCTTATAGATTATAAGAGAAACTCCCTAGTAGGATCATTAGTCCAATTTGCAAAATCTACAACAGCCCTCATGTAATTAATTTGTTTGATGATGACGCAAAATATGTGTTATATGTACGGCAATATACAAAGTTTATTCATTCTTGTTGCTGATTATATTACTTTATTAACTAAAAAAACCCTTCTAAATAACTCATACTCCTCATCTCATTTTATACAAATATATTTGATTATACGAGGAGTACCGTCTATTCAGAATTTTGAGAGAATGTTACGAAACAGTGTATTGAGATTGGTTGAGTCCATCGATTGTATATTATATCATCTTGCTAGCTTTGATATACACATTTTTTATAGTGCTATTTATTTATTTATTAGGAATTTTCAACGTGAAAGACTTGAAAATTTTGAAAGAATAAAGCAAAATAAACAAACAAAAAAATTAATTATAACACCAAAAGTGCTATCAATAATCACTTAAAGAGGGACATCAAATCATTATCATATTATATGTATTTCAAATTTGGATTTATACAACTATATTTAGAAGAAAAATTTAGACTCACATGAACTCGAGGAATCCCTTGATATGAAGCTTAAGAAATGTAGAAAGACTTGTAATATTTTATTAAAAAGTCGATTTTGAGATGACCATAATATTTTTTTAAAATATTTTGATGTGCAAGTTCTCGAGAAGATAGAGGAGAAATTTGGATATCCTATTGCTATCGAGACTGTCAAAAGAGGTTTTCGTGTGCGTACGAGGCCATTACAAGAGGGAGAGCGACTATATACTACAGCGCATTGAAATATTATTATGATATGCTCACCTGCAAGAGATCCAGCAATAACGAGTGAGGGATCATCGATGAATTACAGAACCATCAAGAGATATATGAAAAGTTATGGAGCCAAACCTGTCTATAATGTTGTGAACTATGTTACTACTGGATCACTTTGGATTGGTTATGATGATAAGAACTAAAGTTTCTTACGCCAAGGATAAGGGGCTTCGTGGTTTTGCTGCATTCCAAATTCCTAGCGATGATGTCGATTGGGAGCTTTCAAAAGCAGGTTACATCATAATCCTTTGCAAATCTATCTTACAGTATGAATGTTGAAATTGGAAAAGTTACTAAATATAGAAAGAAAAACTCTTTTTTTAACAGACGAAAGTAAGACACTTAAATTGGGACAGGACGGGGAATTATTATTGTTTTACATCCATAGGAAGGGAAATAACCATCATAAAGAGTTTGCTTATTCATTTCAAGATTCACTCAGCTCTATCACACATATGTGTTGTCTAAAGTCAAAGGTGAAGCAAGGTTCTAAAACATACTTTTTCTTGTCGATGAACCTCTTCTGAAGAGGCAACACTAAACATACAATTGATATTTCACTTTATCATAAAATGACATATACAACAACATATGTTGGAGCTTTTCTGTGAAATTTGCTTTTGATAACAGTACCATATAAACATGATAATTTCTTTACAGCCTTAGACGAACATCGCGGTAGCAAGAGAAGGTTACTAGCAATTCTTTTGCCAACGATCATGATCACCATTCTCGTAATAAGTTCAATACTTTGTATCTTTAAAAAAGAAAACTGTAAGATCTGAAGGTAACTAATATCAATCGCTTGTCACTCTTGTTTAAAATATACTTGGACTTAAAAGTTATAGCTTTGATTATAGGTATCGAGGAATTGAACGAAAGAGTTATAGGTGGTAATCTCAAAATTTTCAGCTTTGATCAAATAAAAGAAGCTACAAACAATTTCTCCATCAAAAACAAGATTGGAGAGGGAGGTTTTGGACCTGTTTATAAGGTATTGGTAACTCAACGTTTTTTTTGGTACTCTGACTAAAATCTAAGGAGAAATTCGACACAAAAATCTAAATGTGAAATTGACGAAAATATAATAGCTTGTATCTATATATTTTACCTTTTCCTAGGATTCTTCTTGATCAGTATTTCCTCCTCGGAATACTTTGTAAGTTTTTCACATAACGTCTCATAGTTAAGACATATAACTCTAGTTTTAGATATTTAAATTACTTTTTAACCATCTCGGGCTCTCTGAATCTTAAAATTTAGATCATGAAGGATCCTTGACCCCTAAATCATACTCCTTATTGTTCCAGGGAAGGCTGACTGATGGACAAGAAATCGCAGTAAAACGTCTGTCAGAATGCTCTAAGCAAGGAGTAGAAGAGTTTCAGAATGAGGTCTCACTTGCTTCAAAATTGCAACATGTCAATGTTCTACAACTTCAGGGATTTTGCATCGAAAAAGAAGAGAAAATACTGGTTTATGAGTACATGTCAAATAGAAGTTTGGATTTCTACCTTTTTGGTGCGCGTAAACTCTTGTCTCATTATAAAATTATTCATACTATACTTGACAATGCTTACATATTGTTTATACAAACCTATAGGAACGGAGAACTTCAATCTCGAGAACTTGTCTAAGATATGTAGAATGTATCAAAAACCTACATGTAGGTGTCATGATCATATATAGTATATATACTCCATATGTCATCTAAGATTGATAATTGTCTGATCAATGCAGACCCCGTGAAGAGCCTGCAATTAGACTGGGATACGCGAGTTTGTATTATAGGAGGAGTTACTCTTATACCTCCAAGAGTACTCAACATTCACAGTAATTCACAGAGACTTGAAAGCTAGCAACATATTACTAGACGACGAGATGAAACCAAGAATCTCAGACTTTGGTATAGCTAGAAGACGAAAAAGAAGCAAACACTGGAAAGATTGTTGGAACTTAGTAAATATCATGACTCTTAAGCCATTGTTTACTTAATTAACATACATATTCCCTACTTTTTTTAACATCTCTGCTTGTGTTCTGTAGTGGTTGTGTTCCTCTTAAACGAGGTGTATACGATGTTTATAGCTTTGGAGTCCTGTTCGTTGCAAATCCTTGGTGGAAAGAAGAATTCATGTGAATATGGCCTCGAGAACAATTTGAATCTTCTTGAATATGTAAGTTCATATCTCCCCCTAGAAACACTTGTTCTAGCTCAAATATTGAGTGTTTGTGTGAAGTTATTGGTGTTTGAGATACCGCTACACCAATAACATGTATATCTCAAATACAATGAGAGGATTCGAATATTCCTTAACGACACACAGTAAATTTTGTAACCAACCTCATTTGATTAAAATTCAGGCATATGAACTTTGGCAAAAGGGCAATGGAGTGGATTTTCATTGATCCATCACTGCAAGATGATTTTCGAATACGTAAACAAGTGAGATACATGCAAGTTGCACCATTATGTGTTCAAGTAAAATGGGAAGGCAGACCATCCATGTTAGAGGTATACTCCATGCTCAAAAATGAAACTCAAGTGTTGTTGCCAATTCCAAAAGTTCCTGCCTTTGAAGTAGCTTGTTCGGAAAACATTTTTAAAGGAGGTAGAGACGATGTTTCCTAAAGAGCCTCGGCTCGAGTAAAACATTTTTAAAGGAGGTTAGAACAAATTATAAGATTTCCTTTATACTTTGCTCCAAAAGTGATGTTATTGTTTTTCGTATTCTAATATTATTTAACTTTGCAAATTTGTTCGATATCACAAACATAGCTAGACACTGCATAGATAAACAACTATTTGGTTGACTAATACAAGTGTAATAAACAACTATTTGATTTGATGTGAACACGAAATATGAATAAGAATCTCTAAACGTTACTCTCTCTTTTTTTTTCTGAAAGAGGCTATGTATAATGTTACCTCAGAATTTTTCTTTATTTATGAAAAGTAGTGGATATAATAGTTAGAGAATGTTCTATCGACTATGAACTATATATACACCATCGAAAATTATGTAAAATAGTAAATATTTTTTTATTTTCGATATAAGTTTTCAAACTTAAATTTTGAATATAAAATTGCTTTTATAGTAAGTATTTTATTTAATGTGTAAATTTGAATTAATCTAATCACTTTATAAATATTGAATATGGAGTAAAAAAAATAAAAAAAATATGAGCTTGGATGCACCATGAAATAGTAGTCAACTCCATTTATAAACATCTTTTCACATTATTCAAAATTTAAACACATTTTAATTTTTAAGGATTGGTAACAAAGTCAAATACGAAACCACTACGGATTTGTCAAATTTAACTATTCAAAAAATATATATATCTTGTCAATTTCAACGTTTGATATATATATAATTTTTATTATTATTACTCTAGTTTCAATATACTTATCACATTATTGTTCTTCAGAGTTAAATTACTTTTGATCTATATTTTAAAATGTATTTTTTTAGATAATTTTATTTTATAAAAATATTAAATTTATTTATTTTAATTAACTTTCGTGATAATTATTATGAAACGGAAGAATAATGTATATGATTAATAACCTATCTTGTAAATAGAGCTGACTCAGAATTGTGTCCTTTTTTGCCATTAATTAGTTTATTGACACATAGTTCCACTACCCTATACTATTTGAATCAATCGATGATAAAAGAAAAATAAAACCATTTCTCATTGGTTTTAAAACTACTTTCATAAATAGAGCTATTTATGAATATCAGTATATTTCGTTTTTTAAAAAAATATCACTCTAAAAAAAATAATAAGAGGGTTGAAATTGCTACGTCATTTAATTTTTCCTATAAAGAGAGTCCAACGAGAAAAATGAAGAGTAATCGCAATATATAACTCATTATTAATTCAATTAATTTCTAGTTGACTATTTTAATAAATATTTTTAACCTTTCTTCACAAATAGTATGGACCATAGATGACAATGACTTAATCGCAATATATAACTCATTATTAATTCAATTAATAAGATCAATTTCATAATATAAAAATATTTATATTATTTGTGTATATAAGGTATCACAATTCAAGTTCATGATACATATTGCCCACTTTGACCCGTGAATTTGTCCCTTGAGCTATATAGTCGCCATCGAGCTCAATTATAATATGTATCATGTTAACTTGTATTATGCGTTATAAATAAAGCTTCTTTCGTTCGTCTTTCATTTCGATGTTGAGTACATCTAAAGTATCATATGCACAAGTTTGTTAACCTAGAAGCACGTAGTTGGTCTTCCACACTCGCTTCTCTGTCATAATCATAATACTTATTATCCGCTTCGTCAGAAATATCATGTATAATACTCTAGAAGAAATCAAATAATTACGATGGAAATTGACTATAAGATGGATGTGCCAATAGAACTTGACAAAAAAGATACATCCAAGAATAAATAACCAAACTGTTTGCTGAGAGGTCCTTATTAATCTTATTATCATAATCATAATAATACTTATTCTTAATGACAATTGCACTAAAAGTTGTCAAGAATGTTACAAATTCATCAAACTAATATTAAGGTAAGTAGAATATACACAAGCAGAAAAACAATACTAGTAGTTGAGTCAAAATATAATTTATTGACAGACAAAGTTAATCACTTAAAATTAATTTAGTAGAGACAATTTAATAATTGTCATGTCTAAGCTATCTCAAAAATGTCATTAATTTTTTTTTTTTTTTTTTTTTTTTTTGTTTTGTTTTTTCGAAAATCAATTTGATTTTCTCTTTTTTTCTGTTTTAAAAAGTTTTAAGTATTATACATTTTAAACCTTATAAAATGCTAACTAATAAGTGAACCTCTTTTATTTTATTCATGATTCCCCCCCCCCCCCCCCACCTATATATATATATATATATAAATAAATAATAAAAGTGCCATTAAGGCCTTATATTTTAAATAATAGAAGGCATTATATAATAAGGGCGGCTTCATCATTTTATGGCGAGATTGACTCAACATCACGATAACAAGATTTGCATTAGTATTTTATGGGATCGTTTGGTTGAATTCAACTAACAATTTGCGATATCTTATAATTTTTTCGAGTATATTTAAATTAAATTCTGTATTATTAATTTTTTCGATCAGTGACGGATCTACATGTAGATTGTCAATCGACACTCCCTTATCAGAAAATTATTTTATGTAACTAGGTTAAAATATTCTTTATGTATATACATTAAGATTACATATTGATACTGTTTAGTCTCTTCGTGAAATTTATCTTGATATTTTTTAGTAAAAAAATCTAGCTTTGCCATTGTATTCAATGCCAAATGACACCTTAATCCTTGGTACAAAATAATTAGACCAAGTCAACAATATTATTGAAAAAAAAAACTAAAATGTTCTAAATTCTAAGATTTTAAATTTTCAATCATAATTTATATCTAAAATGTTCAACCTATGACCAAGCCATTGATGAAAACTTTGGTGGTTATGTGGACCATATCCATTAAATTATGTCCTTTTAGTTTTTCTTATCTGTCCATTTACTTCATGGGGCATATTGCATTGAGGTGAGAAAGGTCAATTACATTACAATTTTAAAAGAATTTAACTTATATGCGTAATAATAATTAGAGATGAATTTACAATTTAAAGAGTATGTGTTTGAGATTTTAGTTCCGAAATTGAAAATCGTTATATATTAAATTAACTAAGGTTTAAATTATTGTCACTAAGTTTAAAGTGAAATCATTAATGAAAGTCTATGTCCACCCCTAACAACAATGTAAAGAATTTGTACACTATAATGCAATTTATTAGTCTGTTTACTTTAGTTTTTAGGTTATTAATCTCATTTGTAAAAACGAATTTTATAGTAATTATTTTTAGGTGATATAATTATTTTATAATTGCTATGATTAAGTTGGGTTGAAGGTGATGGCGTAAGATCCAAAAAATATTTTTTTTTTAATATAAACCATTCATCATTTTTCATTAAATAAAGATAGCAAAGTGAAGAAAGCTACTTAAGAATCAGGGTAGATCTCAATATATTCCATTATATAAACTTAAGCTTGTAAGGGGGTGTTTTTATCGGAAAATATAGTTATTTTTTATTTTTTTAAATGTAAATAAAAAGTATTATCTTAAAGTATTTGTTTATATAATTTAAACAAAACCTATTGGTTGAATGGTGAAAAAACACATGAGAGTGATTCAAGAGAGGGTCCAATGCCTAACTCCTCGACCCATTACTCATTCATTCTCGATTCAATATGTATTATAAATTTCGGAGCAATTAAGTTGACCTACGATAACAAGTATAGTTTTATATCATTATATTGCAAACTACATGAATAGCTAACAATTATGTCTCGAGTGGACAACTGTATTAGGTGCTTCAATCATCCTGAGGGAAATCTTATTAACAACTTTTCTTCTTTTGACTTATATTAAAATCAAATGATGATCTTCTAGAGTTTGAATTAGTCAGATGCCGCATCTCCATTCTTAATCAAATGTTTAAAGTTTGAGATTTAGATATGGAGTCATTGATATAAAATGTGGACTTCTCGGTACGAATCAAGATTTAATTAAGGGTTAAACCGCTGAAAATGAAGTCATCTTTTATTAGAGAGCATTTTACCTCTTCAATCAGTGGTGAAGTTAGTAATTTAATGAAGAGTGTACAAATTTTCTTTCAATGTTTTGTCAAGGGAATGCAAAATTAAATATATGCTCATATTAGCTAATATTATCCGACTAAGAGCGTGTTCGTAACTCCTTCCCCTGAGGTGGCTCGGTTAATGCTCCCAACACTAAAATTTAATCAGACTTCAATATAAGAATCGGCGAGAGTCAAAAGGCATTAACTCCATTAAGAAGTGGGACAATACTATAATAAGTAACCAGTCAAAAATATCAACTTTTTAATACCAATTCCTTTAGGTAATCTTCAACTCCATCCACACATACCAAGTCATATTTTTCATGCCTTGTGGACAAATAGAAACAGCCAATTATGATCTTATTTAGACTTTTTAGGAAGGCTCCATTTGTCCTATAAATAGAGAAGAAACTAAAGCAACAAACATATGATCTTGCATCAATAAAAATGGCTAATATTATGTTATGTTCATGTATTGTGTTTTTTCTTGCCCTTTGTTCTGGTGTGATGGCAAATCCTCACTGTAAAGGTGTCAAAGGTGCATATTACCCTTCATGGGCATTTTCAACTTTCCCACCATCATCCATAGACACATCTTTGTTCACTCACATCTACTATGCATTTCTTGTACCAAACAACACAACATTTAAATTCGATATTGACGATGAAACATCCAAACTCCTCTTCAACTTCACCTCCACCCTTCGATCGTCTGTCAAGACACTCTTTTCGGTTGGGGGAGGAGGTGAAGGACCAGCTAGGTTCTCGCGTATGGCATCAACATCTGTCTCTCGTTTGTCATTTATAAAATCTAGCATAGAGGTAGCTAGAAAATATAAATTTGATGGATTTGATCTTGACTGGGAATTCCCTCAGAACAAAAAGGACATGGAGAATTTCGCGATTTTATTAAATGAATGGAGGGTTGAGGTTAAGAAAGAATCTTTGGCTACAAAAAGGCCACAACTTTTGATCACAGCAGCTGTTTACTTCTCTGTTGACTTCTTCTTATGGGGTGAGTTTAGATCATATCCTGTACCTTCAATTAACAAGAACTTGGATTGGATCAACTTAATGTTCTACGATTATCGTGGATCATGGGATACATCTGCAACTGGTGCACAAGCAGCATTATTCGACACGAAAAGTAATGTTAGTACAAGTTATGGACTAAGTACTTGGATCAAAGCAGGGGCCTTAAGAAGTAAATTGATAATGGGATTGCCACTTTATGGTAGGACATGGAAATTGAAAGATCCAAATGTTGATGGAATTGGTGCACCAGCAGTTGGTGTTGGTCCTGGTGATGAAGGGACATTAACTTATAGGGAAATTGAGAAATTCAATGAGGAAAACAATGCTAAAGTTGTATATGATTCTGCTACTGTTTCTGCTTATTCTGTGGCTGGAACTTCTTGGATTGGCTTTGATGACACTAACTCTGTTGCAAGGAAGTTACACTATGCTCAATCACAAAGACTTAGAGGCTACTTCTTTTGGGCTGTTGCTGGTGATAAAGATTGGAAAATCTCAACAACAGGTAATTAACTCACTTGCTTTACATGTTATTTTACGAATATTCAACTCGTATACACTGAAAGTGTCAAGAATTTTCTTAATAAGTGAGATTAGTTATAACATGAAAACAAGACATGTTACTAAAATTGCTTGTGTTGTTGCAGTATATAAGTTCAATCTTGCTAAAAGAAGATGTAGCATATTGATTGTTGCTAAATCTCAATTTTTTACGGATACTCACTTTGTTCTTTTTCTTATTGTGTAGCTAAGCAATCATGGATTATTTCCTAAGAGATGAAGGGGGAAAAAGGACTCTTCCTTTGAACTTATATATATTTTGTTTGTGGAAGTGTATTGAAGCTGAATAGTTCATCTTCTTTTTATTTATGCAATATATATATATATATATGTTGTACCATTTAGTTATATGTACTTTTCAGCTAATAACGTTTATTTCAAGTATAAGAGAGAATACAAACTTTTAACTTAGAAACTTGTACTTGTCTATTTCAGTTGTTGTTACAATATTTCATTCTCAACTTCCAATTTTCTTAAAATTTCCCCAAAAGAACAACATGAAATGCATCAAATATAAATCATAATTCGTCTTAGTACTGATTCGAATGTCAAGTGTAAATAGAAATGGAGAAAGTATATCAAATAAACTCAATCAAATGATACATTGATCGATGAGTATAGACCGTGTGGCTGCACCTCAGCTTTCATCATGATCCCATGCCATAGAAGCTGAAATCATTATGATCAATTGTTAAGTTTTCAACAGTATGCTGATTATGCAAAAAAATAATGTGACATATGCCTACCGATTTAAGTTATATATATACACTGACATACTGTATATAACTGGTTAGTTACCATTTTGTTAGTTTACCTTATAAGTGTCCTGATTTGTGTAAATTTGGCCGTTAGTGCATAGAACTTAAACTCTACGTCTATACATAGAAGGACTTTAGGAATTTTACCTGTTCTTGAAAGAGTCCAGTTGCTGTCAGAGCCAAGTGCCCAAAAAAAGTAACCACCAAGACCCTGAGCCTTAGCATACTTGATCTTGGCTCTGATGGAGTTCGTATCGTCATATCCAATCCAATTTGTTCCAGAATATGAATATGTTGAAACTGTTTCATTATTGTATACTACAGATGCATTGTTTTCTGAATTGAATGTTACTATATCATCATACGACAATTCTCCGTGACTTCCAGGACCAACTCCTACTGCAGGAGCTCCGATTCCGTGATCATTTGGATCCTTCAATTCCCATGTATTTCCATATAAGGGAATTCCCATGACTAACTTTGTTGAAGGAACCCCATTTTGTTTCCAGGCTGAAATTCCGTAGCTCGTGCTAATATTGCTAGACTTATCATACAACAAGGCTGGAGCACCAGTTGCTGAAGTGTCCCAAGAACCTTGGTAGTTATAGCACATAGGGCTCAAGAAATCAAGATAGTTGCTTAGAGCTTCTGTGGGATAAGTTATACCCGATAAGAGAAGGTTTGGAGAGAAGTAAACAGCAGCAGACAAGATTAGTGCAGGCTTAGAGGAAGCTAGTGACTCTATGTTGATGGCGAGGCGCCATTCTTTGAGGAGTAATGCTAGATTGAGCATGTCTTCTGATTTGATAGGGAATTCCCAATCAAGATCAAGGCCATCAAAGCCGTAATTTCTGGATACATTGATCGTTGATTTGATGAATGCAGCACGATTTTCTTGGCAACTCATCATACTAGGGAGTACTGGAGAACCTGTATCTCCTCCTATCGATAGCATGGCCTTTGTTGCAGGGCTATGGGAATGGATGGCGGATGTGAAGTTTATCATTGTTTGCTCGTCAACTTGGCTTATGAGCAATTGGAATGATGTATTATCAGGCACAACAAACGCATAGAAAATGTGGGTGAAATAAGCAATAGGGATGCTTGATGGAGTAGCTTTTTCAGCTACCCACGAAGGCCAATATGCACCTTTGATGCCAGAAAGCGGAGGCACTGGTCCAGGAGCAGGAGCAGGTGTATCGGGATATGGTATTGAGGCAGGGATTGGAGGCATAGATAGTGGAAAAGGTGCTGGAGCTGGAGTTGGAGGAATCATTGGTGGACTAAAGATAGGAAATAAAGGCTTGGATGGTGAGGGTGAACTGAAATAGGGAACAGAAACAGAAGGGGGTGTTACAGGTATGTGCGATGGACTAATGGTTGGATATTGAGGCATAGATGGTACAAGGAAGATCGGATTGGAAGGCGGGAATGGTGGACTAGTGCTTGGAAATGGAGGTAGTGATGGTATAGGCAAGCCCGGAATTAGAGGTGAGGACGGTGAACTAGGAGATCCTGGAAATGAAGGCATAATTGGTACAGGGAATCCTGGAACTAGAGGCGGAGACGATGGACTAGTGCTTGGAAATGGAGGTAGTGATGGTATAGGCAAACCCGGAATTAGTGGTGAGGACGGTGAACTAGGCGAGCCTGGAAATGAAGGCACGAATGGTATAGGTACGCTTGGAACTAGAGGTGGGGATGATGGACTAGTACTTGGGAATGGAGGTAGTGATGGTATAGGAAAGCCTGGAATTAGAGGAGAGGACCGTGAACTATGAGATCCTGGAATTAGAGGCGGGGATGATGGACTAGCGCTTGGAAATGGAGGCAGTGATGGTATAGGCAAGCCTGGAATTAGAGGTGAGGACGGTGATCCTGGAACTGAAGGCACAAATGGTATAGGCAAGCCTGGAATTAGAGGTGAGGACGGTGATCCTGGAAATGAAGGCACTAATGGTATAGGCAAGCCTGGAATTAGAGGTGAGGACGGTGATCCTGGAAATGAAGGCACTAATGGTATAGGTAAGCCTGGAATTAGAGGTGAGGATGGTGAAGTAGGTGATCCTGGAACTGAAGGCACAAATGGTATAGGCAAGCCTGGAATTAGAGGTGAGGACGGTGATCCTGGAAATGAAGGCACTAATGGTATAGGTAAGCCTGGAATCAGAGGCGAGGATGGTGAACTAGGTGATCCTGGAAATGAAGGCACTAATGGTATAGGTAAGCCTGGAATTAGAGGTGAGGACGGTGATCCTGGAAATGAAGGCACCAATGGTATAGGTAAGCCTGGAATTAGAGGCGAGGATGGTGAAGTAGGTGATCCTGGAAATGGTATAGGTAAGCCTGGAACTAAAGGCGGGGACGATGGACTAGTGCTTGGAAATGGAGGCAGTGATGGTATAGGTAAGCCTGGAGTTAGAGGTAAGGACGGTGAACTAGACGAGCCTGGAACAGAAGGTGGTCTAGCGCCTGGAAATGGAGGCATCTCAGATGGTGCAAAGCGTGACGGGAGTAGAGGCCTGTTTAAGGGTGGCATTGTACCAGACAAAGGTGAAGGAGACACAGAAATAGGAGTTGATGCAAAACACACATGAAAATTAGCAACAACAACAACCAAAAAAGTTGACAACATTTGTAGTGCAACCATATTTTGTTAGTCACTATTTCTTCACCAAAAATAACATAAAATGAGATTTATATAAACTATATATAATAAAACTAGATGAGAAAATAAAAACAGAAAGTGCCAATGTGCTATCTTTGGTAACTACATTATTTGTTTGTCATGTTTTTGCTATAATAATTACATTGATGTAACAATATTGTTAAAACCTCTGATTTTATCGACACATCTATATATCTATGTCACGCAAAATTTAATTATTCTAATTTGATTTTGGATCTTACTAGGCCAGCTTTATCATAGTCAAGTATATTAATTTCTCCAATTTTAGCAAACAAAACATTGTTAGACCAACAATGTGGTTATTATATGTTAGAATTAAGGAAGATAATAGGTTCGTAATTTAGGTGTTTGTTTTTTAGTAATATCGAATCTTTTGCTTTTACTTTTTACTTTTTTATTTTGATAATACTAATAGTTTATTTCATATTTAAAAATAATTAGTAGTTCTCTAATTAATCGTCATTGTTTAGTATAAATGTCATCACGAATTCTGCTACATATATATTCTTTTTTTCTTAAAGAATAATTGATTTAATAGTGTTGGAATATAAATTTGTTTAAAAGCATATTAATTATCATATACTTCATAATAATAAAAAATCAAAGCGAAAAAAAATCAACTTAATTAATTTAATTTTGGTTCTAACAATATTTGAAAAATCGAATTGATTGATATGAATTTGTTTCAACATCTGAAAATATGACTTAATTGATTTGCCTTGATTCCGATATCTGAAAAATATGACTTAATTGATTTGATTTCTTTTTAGTGAAAAATAAATTCAAACCAAATTGTTCTTTTAACGATTTTTTAGAAATGATCAAGAAAGTGATTGTTCAAATATTCTAGTACGATGAGACTTATCTCTAGCTTTATTATATGTTTTGGATTTCAAATCCCAGTCTCATGAAAAAATTGAAGTGGTATTATTTAGACTTGTTGATAATAGTTTAAGGAGGATGTGTTCGAATTTGTATATTATGTTTTTTTTTTTAAAAATAAAAATTAGAATCTCAAAAAAAAAAAGAAAATTCGAAAGAAATTAAATTAAATAGTAACAGTATCTAGATCATAATTAGAGGGATGGAAAGTCCTTGAACATAAAAAGATTTACTATCCAAATAATTAGAGATAATCTCATTAAAAATATAGTAAGTTAATTATTTCTTAATACTATATAAGATAAGCATGGTGCTTCATCATTTTCATTATCAAAATTACATTTTTGAAGAAATCATAGCCAAAAAGAAAAATGGCAGCCTCTTTCTCTTTGTTTAAAGTTGTGTTTCTTCTTGTGCTATTTTTCATGGGAAATACAGGTATAATAATCACTTTACTTTATTCTTTCTTTACCAATCAAGAATGTTAAGAGATCAAAAAAATATATTTTAAAAAATTTTATATATCATTTAATCAACTATATCGCAAATCATTAATATCAGTTATGACGAGATTATTCAGGATTTCATCGTCTTTGTTTATATGTATCAAGTTTGAGCTTTTAAAAATAAAAAAAACATGTTAATTCAACTTAATTAAATCACAATACAAATATGAAATATCATATGGGCTGAAAAATAAAACTAGTTGAGATACATATGGTCGAATGCATCCCTTCATTGAGATCTTGAATCTAATATATGAAGACTATGAATCTTACGCGGCATGAATATGAATTAATCAAATTTACTTGTTTATTTTAATTTATTTTTTTAAATTATAACAGAGGCAAATATTTGTCAAGAGCAAAGCAAAACATTCAAGGGACCATGTGTAGAACAAGCAAAGTGTACAAGTGCTTGCCAAAGTGAGGGCTTTCAATTTGGAGAGTGTAGTAACTCCATTTGCTATTGCACAAAGCCATGTCCTCCCAACAATCAATTATAGATATTTTGTTTTTGTCACTTTTTTAATTATCATTGTACTTTTATGAGGCTCAAATAAATATATAGATCTACTTTGATGATCAATTTTATGTGCTCAACAAGAACACACTCAGTTTAACTACACAAATGAGTTCTGGAAAAAATTGACGTGTATGCAAGTAATATTGGAAGACCCTCAACGCAAGTAACAACTAACAAGTCTATATGTGCTGAATTAGAAATATTGAGAGATTTTGTCTCAAAAGCAAAGTGTAACAAATAAACCACATTCAATTTCACTTCCAACATATTGTTTTTTTTAACCTCCATTCACATGTATGACTACCATATAAGGATCAAATGATCCATATCACTATGTTACTAGTGAAATTCCAAAATCAAGAAGTTGGACAAAGAAAAAATAGCAGCTACATTTTGTTTGTAACTAAGACAAAAAAATTAAAAAGGTTCCTACAAGCGTTCTTCAAGGAAGAAATTTTAGTATATCCCCTTCGACAGAAATGTGTTGAACCCTCCTCAGGCTTGTAGTTCTGTAGCAGAAAGAAAACCAGCCTCCCGCTGAATGGTGCAGCTGTTATGAATTGTGCAAGCAAAAGTCCCGTGCACACACTTCAAATTCTTTTCGTTAGCATTTACAAGAACTCAACAGCGGAGATCACTTTTGTTTTTCTCTCATCCACTCAACAAAATTATCCAAAATCACAGGCCATGCTTGGTCGAGATCATAGTTTTCAAGGTCTGGAAAGCTAACCTTCAAAAAGACAAAAGAATGGCCAGCTATTAGACCTATGTCAAGGAGATCCGATACAAGAAATTTATTATTTCTACCCTTTCTCCACAGCACAATTTTTCGGCTAAGGGGATTCAATTGAACCCCCTTTACCAAAAGGTACCATTATTGGTGCTTCTGTATGCGTCTGATCATAGTACGAAAATTAGTTGATAGAAACAAAAGAAGCAGGATCCAAAAAGGTAAAGTGAAGTCTTTTGTTCTACTAGATTAACATTTGCATAATACTCGGTAGATGAGAAGTGGGCAATATAGGATAAAATCATTTGTATGGTCCTCAATGTTTGGCATAAGTTTCAATTTGGTTCCATTCGTCTAATCATATCACCCTGAATTACATAGTTTGAGATTGGTGTTTATATAGTGCTTAGATCATTGACAGCCAAATAAAAAATGCAAACTAGAAAATGGCAAGGAGAATCCAAAAAAAGCGAAAATAGGAAAAGAGAGGCAGACATGGAACATATTTTAAGCCGGTGTCGGCTATATGAGCTTCACGAACCATATTTCCTTCTAAGCTAGAATTAATTATATAACGTAAATAGTTTACCTCTTGACAAAATCGAAGAAAATTCATCCATTGATCCACGTTGATCACCTTATAATCAGTCTGATTCTAGTATGTAGGAAAAGACAGAATCAGCGGTGTCAAATTAAATAAGATATGAAAAATTAAAAACTAACATCATTGTTATAACTTAATTTTCCTAACTGTTTATAAGCCTAAACACTAGCGCCCTTCGGGCAATTATATCATAAAATACGCATATGTGATACCAAAAGATATTCACGACATGTAAGTGAGTACCTACCTTGAGAAACTCACTAAATGAGTCAACCTGAGCACGAAATTGGGGCCCCAGAACAAGATCAATCAGTAGACAAATGCTCTCGATGTCCACACACTTCTGCTTATCCTCTGAGAAAGACAAACCAGGCACATATTAGTAAATGTTCTAGCTTAATAGAGATTAATGTGACATAAACATCCAAAAAAATATGAAACCTAATAGGCTACATATTTGTTTATTAAAGAGAAGCTTACCAGTAAGGCAGTAACGAAAGGCGTAGGAATAAAAATCCTCAAAATTTTCAGGCATCATGACCTGAATATGTAAATGATCCAAGGTCAGCTACATGAGCATTAGATCTTGCAAAATTATCCCACTTAAGTTAACCAAAGAGCTGACAACAACATACCTCTGCTTCCAATTTTGGCAGCGCTTTTTTCAATTTGTTAATCGTATCAACCTGGAGATCTTTTAAACCTTTTCTCCATTCATCCTGACAATTAGAAAAGATTTTCCGACACAGAGGAACTAAATTAGTCACAGAGGAAAAATGCACTGTATTGATCCAAGAGCAAATGCTAAAGTCAACTCGATTGAGAATTTTTAGTTGTATCAACAAAAAGAACAAAGCAAAACACTGACAATCAGAAAAGGATCAACCACCAGACAATTATAACAGTACATCATCCAAGTGAATACATCACAAAAGAGAACACATTGAAATGTCTTATACTAGGGGTGTCAAAATGGGTGGATTGGGCTGGATTACCCGCCCACAAGTTACTTGTGCTAAAAATGGGCTAAAACCCGGGTCATATCCCAAGCTGCCCAACTCTTAGTATGTTCTAGTTTCATTTTTGTTCTTTTATAACTTTGTAAGTGCCTAATAACACTATTTTCTCCTTTATTATGACTATATATACCATATCAAATAAAGAATATCTTTTTGAAAATATTTTTGCGAGATTTTTATGTCAATTTGGAGTGCATATCAAGCTCAATTTTCAGATGGCTTGAAATAGGTTGAGCTAATAAATGACAGTGTCAATGATCAGACCAAACTTGAACAGGTTGTGCAGATCATGTTCTTATGGGTTAATTTGGCAACCCCTAGTTTATACTCAAGAGGAAGCTGAACAAATAAATAGCAGTATCTTACCTGAGTAAAATATCCCTGCTTTTCAGCTTTCAATTTCCTGATCCATGTGAATAGTGAGTTATATAGATTAAGAAACACAACATTTCCTTAAAATAAATTATTGATCACATAGACACATATTGACAGCAAATGGCTTACCAAGCGAGCATCAAAATTTTGACATTTGTATAGTCTACTCCAAGATCTGAGCAAAGTGCCTCAATCCCCTCTGGACTGTGCACACAAAAACAAACAGAAGCTTAACAAAGATTCCAAAATCCTTTACTTTCAAACACTAATAGAATGATAGTAATGACAAAATCTCCCTCTGATACCTTAACTCCATCAATTGTTAAAAGCTTCATTCATAAAGTTATCACATTTCAGTTCAATGTTAGGATAAATGAATTAGAACTCTAAAAAATTATACTGACATTTCAATAGAAGGAAAGACTTACTTGATGAATAACTGTAATTTTATTGAAACCTTTTCTCTTTAGGTCGGCATTGTTTACAGCGTGTTATTAAACTTTGAGATATTCTAAAACTAGATATTTATCAAAATGTACTTGTGCTAAAAGAAGAAAATAATAAGAGGTAAGTCTGATATTCAAAGGAACTATAAAGTTTTACAGTAAGCTAATATGCCTAGTTGACAGGACCAACAACTACTTGATGCGAGTAGACCATATTAATGTTGCTAATCAAGCACATCTATTTTAAGCAAGCTTGGTTTCACAAAATTACGAATCAAAACAAGATACTGCCAGATAAAATCCTAAGAATGACATAATTTTCAGCTATCACTTCCATCAAATCAGTTCTTTTAGACATTTGTATTGATAGCAATGACCTTTAGCATGGAAATAAATGGTATAGCAACTTGGTAGAAACCGTTGAAAATTCAAAGTATTAAGGAATTAAAACCACCAAACCGTTTCCTACTCATAGAATTTCCCTCAGTGATATGATCCAATCAGAGCAACAAATAGTAAAACACACAGTGAATTCCATTATAGTTTAATGTTAGTATTTGTTTTATATGAGTGAATTCTATGCTAGTTAACAACCCATTCACATGAAACATATGAACATTGACATTCACTCAACTTTTGCAGTAGCAGAACTGCAGAAGAAACAAACAACTCTGGTAGCTACAGAAGATATATGCACAGAAGGAAGACTATGTTAACCATGTGTATGACCCTGGAGACGATCATATATCCACTGTTCAGCTAGGTAAATATGGATCAAAACAATCAGCATATATGCAACTTAGTTTGGTAAAGTGGAAAAACTTGGAAAAATAAATTGTAGAGTTGCTCTATACATACCATTTAATCACAAAGTTCATGAAAAGAAACATAGGAACAATAGATTAACTATTGAAAAAAGGAACTCACTCGATCATGCCTAGCAGCTTATTGGCATACTTCTGAAAAAGATTATCAACGGACAATCCAAACTTCGTAGTCTTGCTTGAAGCTGAATAGAACAACGAATCTTTCAGGATACTATAGGTGAAGGCAAAGTAAATATAACTGAAACACATTGACCATAAAGAGGAGAAAATAAAAAGAAATAGAAAATTGCAAACATCCAGCTAGAAAAAATATATTTCATGAAAAAAGAAACATTATTTAAAGTCAAAAGACCACATCGCTTGGTCTTCAACATTGTTAACAAAATTTCATAAAAAGATGGGCAGAAATTGGATCAGAACTTGCAAATTAAGATAGACAACATTTATATGGTGGAACATCCAAAACAGAAACAATTTGGGACTACTGAAGTAACAATTTGGGACTACTGAAGTTGAAGCGTGATAAATATATCTATTCAAATATAGATTTAGGACATGGGCAGAGCTAGAGAGAAAGCTACAAATTTTATCTCAAACAAGCCTACAAAAACTCGATTAAAAGAGTATTTATCTGCATTGTGTCTTCGAACATTCAATTTACCTAATTTCGAGATGTATCCAAACTAGGGATTAAGAAAAACAATGCAGGTTGAATCTTATACTTCCTTTAGAAATTCCAATCACAGTATACATGGTGAGGCACATACTTATCTAAGATCGGCAAAAGAATCCAACACCTCCCTTAATATAGATCAATTATTCAACTAAGGCTCAAATTTCAAACTCAGCTCTATCAATCCTTTATATCCATTCAGGCCCATTTTATTCCAAAACCACTTGATTTTAAATGCAATTCATATACTAGATAATTCTATCCACCAAAGCCTACGACAGATGTAAAAAAATGGTTTTTGTCTCTGCTGAAATTTGAACCTCAAAAGCACACAGTTCTCACCCACTTCATTGACCACTAAACCACGCCCTTGTGTGCCTCCTCTACATCCAACCCACTCGTCTTGTTTTCCAATATAGAAAAATAGTCACTTGATATCAATGCAACAACCCAAAAACACTCAATTCATTTTTTTTAATAACAAAAGTGGCATCGTCCCTAGCTTGCGCGCATCTCTTACCCTCTTCATTACCAGCTAAGCCACACCCTTTAAGTGCAAAAAGTAATTTTTTTCTTATTCTTGATACCCAAATCCCTAAATCCCATTTCAAGGCTCCAAAATCTAGATTAGCCCCAACTCATTAAACAAAATTTGAACTTTAAAATACCCCTCATCACTACGAAACAAACCCCCCCAAAAAAAAAGAATCAAAAAAATTCAAATGAACAATACCAACAACTAATCACATAGATAAGATACATCACAAAGGGCCAAAAAAACAAGAATTTACCAGTTGTGATAGACTCCGAGCGAGCAGATTTGACAGAAGTAGATTTGGGTGCGTCAGATTTTCTCTTTGATGCTCGAGGCATTTTGCTACAATTTTGAAAGCTCAGCAGAGAGGGGTTTGAGAGGATTTTGGCGTCCAGAGAATGTTCAATATATAACGTATAGAGTGCGAGTGGGGGTACGGAGAGGAGGGGGTTGGGGTAGGGACTGCCAACTAGGATAAACAAAAAAGCAAAAAAGTATAAATTATGAAGTGTGAAAAATAAAAATTATGGTTCAAATTATTAATTTTTTTAAAAAAAAGTACAAATGTATTCATTCTCTAAAGTTAGTGGAGTTTTTTGATGATTTCCTTTTACGTTTTTGATTATCTTAATTTTTTTATAGAGTCGTATGATATATTTAATTTGAGATAATTATAAATTTAAAATGTAATTTTGTAAATTTAAAGATGTGCGTGAAATTACATAAAGATTATTGAGTTATTGAAATATGTTGTACAAAAGTATTAGTATGAGTGGAGATGTTGAAGTTGAGGATGATGAACCAAACTACAAAGGCAGAAAATAAGTATCAAATTTTCTTGTTTTGATTTTGCATTTTACCTCGAGATTAATTAGATAAATGGTGTGTAATTATAATTTTTTTTAAAAATAAACTCCAAAATGGGCTTTGAGCCTTCTCATAAACATCATTATTGGGCTTTACATATCTGACCCAAACTCTTTTCTCTAATTGGGCTTCGTTTTTGCCCATTACACCTCCGAGAAACCCATTATAAAAAACCGCAAACTAGGGTTTCTACAAATCCTCAAATTCTAACTTCACCAGCAGCAGTCATCTCCGAGGAGGAAGTCGCCGCCGATCGTGAAAATGGTAAGATTCCTTTCCCTATTAACCTCATTATGAATAAAACCTCACAATTTCTGTTGAATTTACCCCTTTTTTTGGTGTGTGTAGCCGTCCCACAAGTCTTTCATGATCAAGAAGAAGCTGGCGAAGAAGCAGAGGCAGAACAGGCCCATTCCTTACTGGATCCGCATGAGGACCGATAACACCATCAGGTATTTCACTTTTCTCTTTGTAATTTTTGGTTACTTTTTTGTTTATTGTGTTAATTTTGGGGATAAGTAGTTGTGGTTCTCTTTTTATAATTTTGGTTCGTTTGTTATGTATTGTGGTTAATTTGGGACTAAGGAGTTGTGTGTAATGTGTCTTCACACTAAAAAAATAGAATTTTCAACTGGGGAGTAGATGTAGTACCTTTAGCAGATCGTATTTGGCATAAGGTGTTGAACTGGCAATGTATTGCAAGACTTAGTTGGGAATGGCCAGAGGAATATGCTTGGATGGAACTCATTATAAATAAAACCAATAGAACAAGCTCTATTATCTGTCGTATGACCCTGTCTGGAGCTTTGGCTGCAATTATGAAACTAGTGATCCAAGGTGTGTACTTTTGAGCTTGTCGAAACCTAAGTTAGCTACTATCCTGTTTTTACTTGTCTACTATCCTAGCTAAACATGCAAAAGAAGTAGTGGAGTAGGGGTGCCTATGTAGGAATTGAGACTATGTCTAGTTGTCTAGTTTTTCCCCTTTGTGCTTGAGTATCTTGTTTGGTAATAAAATCCTGTGAAAAGGAGTGACAAACTCATATTTCTTTGGTCATAGGTTGGTTCATTATAAAAAAAAACCCTTTCTCTTGCTTTATTAGGTCCTGTTTGTGTTTCATGTTAATTTTGGGCCTAAGAAGTTGTGTACACTGTGTCTTTACACTATAAACATATTGCCAAATGGGGGAGTAGATGTAGGATCTTTCTGCCCTCTATGTTAATGAGCTGATTAAACTACTGGACACCTGTTTTTTTCCAAATTGTTGAATTGCCAAGGTATATTACAAGACCTAGTTGAAGCTGGTCAGGGGAATGTGCTAGGATGGGAACTTATTTTAAAATCAATAGAGCAAAGCTGTATTATCAGTCTTGTGGCCCTGTCTTGATGAACATACAATGTATGGCATGGAAGGAATCAAGTTGTTTTCTAAGGGAAGAAAATGTATGTCAGCTGCTATTATGTGTCTAGTGATTCAAGATGGGTACTTTTTGAGCTGTCTGAAGCCTAAACTAGCTAGTGGCCTGTCTTTACTTAACTACGTTGCTAGCTGAACAAATAAAAGAAGCAGAGAAGCAGTGTGCCCATGTGAATCAGTAACGGTCACCTTGCAAGGCAAATTACTAGAAGGGTTAAAAGAATTTACTTTAGGAACCAAGACTTTGTCCTGTTGTCTAGCTTTTTTGTTTTCTTTGTGCTTGATTATCTTGGTAATGGAGTTCCCTATAATTACCAAAAAAACTTGCATTTTTGGGTTTCTTTTTATATGTTGTGATTATTTTGGGGCTACAGAGTTGTGGGTATTCACTTTTATCTTTGTCGTTTTTTGTGTATTGTGTGGATTTGGGGCTAAGTAGTTCTGGATATTTTCTTTCCTCTTGCATATTTAGGTTCTTTTTTATATATTGTGTTGATTCCGGGGCTAAAGAGGTTGCGGGTAATTGTGTTAATTTGGGTATAAGTTGTGGGTATTCACTGTTCTCTTTGTATTTTTTGGTTCCTTTTTGTGTATTGTGTTAAATCTGGGGCTACGAAGTTGTGTTATTAACTTTATTCTTGCATTTTAGGTTCTTTTTTTTTACAGTGTTAATTTTGGTGTTAGCTAGGGAGCTGTGGGTATTCACTTCTCTTTGTAATTTTTTTGTATACTGTGTCAATTTTGGGGCTAAGAAGTTGTGTTTTGTGTCTTTTAAGGTACAACGCCAAGCGCAGGCACTGGAGGCGTACCAAGTTAGGATTTTGAGGTGGATGGATTAGAGTTCTCTTCAAGGTTCCATTGAAAAATTTATGTTTTTTTGGTTACTTACCGTCTTGTTTAGTAGGAGCTTATTTCTGAAACGAAATCTAGTAGAGTTGATTTCTACAGATGTTTTCGTAAAATATTTTGGAGCTGATTTTATGTATTGAATGAATATTTTTGGATCTACTATGCTTTGATTGATGCATTTTTAGAATTGGAATTGGTGCACTGGATTCTCGTTTTTGATCTCGTACTAGACTTGTCTGTTGAAAATTTTGTTAAGTCAAACTTGAAATTTTTCATGTGGGATGCCTCCATAATATGTCATGGAAGCATTGCATGGTCTAACCATTTTTTATGCAATTCTTTTGATTTTCGTGTATGTTAGCCCATTTTTGTCCTTCTAAAAAATCTTTATAAATTGAGTTTCCAGATCCATGAGCAAAAACTTTCTGAAAATGTTGAATCATTCAACTAACTCAACATTTTATTCACTTCAAACTTCTGGTCATCGCAATAAAGTGGGACAAAACAAGAAAGAAACTTGCAGTTTGACACGAAAAAAGATAAAACTAATAGCTAGTGATGAGACTAAACCAAAAAATACAACAAATTACCTACTATAATATATTAAAATTACTCACGTAGTATGTATATTAAATCAAATCCAAATTATAATAATTTCCCTTTCTTCTATGTATTATCAATAACAGACCAAAAACAAAATATTCTAGTACACTCTATTAGTTATTTTGTAGTGAAAGAAATGAAGTCAATTTTTCCTAACAAACAACAAAGGCAGATAAGAAATTACAAGGAGAAAAAGCACAAAACAAAATGACCAATAAAATGTTAACTAAATTTTTTAAAATAATTATTATAAGGTGATCCATCTTTTTGGGGGGAAATGTTTTAATGATTTCTCCTTTTTTATAGACATTTCAAAGGTGACCATAGACCAAAAATTGGTCTATAAAAGGAGACTTAAGAAAGATGAGAAACAGCCGTTTTGTTGTTTTTTGAGTTTCCAAGAAAAGTAAATAGTTTTTAGTAATAAAACACCAAAAAAAAAATATAGGAGAGAGACAAGAGAGCAAAATTTATTTTTGCCAAATAAGTCTCTCTCCATTAAAAAAAATAAAAAAATTATATATATATATAACAAAACACTCTTTGTCATCTTTTTCATGTGTTAAATAAATTTAATTTTTTTTTTTTGCTTCTCTTGGTCCTCTTGATAAATTATTAACAACATCATGGCGTCTAATTTATCTTTGGAAGATATCAAGAATGAGCAAATTGACCTTGTAAGTTACATTTCTTTTCTTTTTCGTTTCTTTTTTATGATTAAAAGTAAAGGCATTCAGTTTTTGACGTTAGTGAGTTATATATATATTCTTATTCATAAGTCATGTACAACGACGATATAAAAATTTTAAATGTGGGATTGGATGATTATTACAGGAAAACATTCCAGTGGAGGAAGTATTCCAGCAGCTAAAATGTAGCAAAGAAGGATTGTCATCTGCTGAGGGCCAAAAAAGAATTGGAATTTTTGGCCCCAACAAACTTGAAGAGAAAAAAGTACTTATTATTATTTATTAAAATCTTCATATTTTACTTTTTTTAATAAAATCTTGAGTATGTGTAATATTTATTACCTATAATTTTAACTTATTGTAGGAGAACAAGCTTCTCAAATTCTTGGGGTTCATGTGGAATCCTCTCTCATGGGTTATGGAGTGTGCTGCTATCATGGCTATTGTGTTGGCCAATGGAGGAGTAATTACAAGTTTACTTATTTTTCATATTTTACGTTTTTTTTCACTTTTAGTTTGACTAAATTCGAATTCACCTCGAAAAGTCGCAAATGTTCCTTTGTAAATATGACTTCCCATAGCAAGAAGGAACTAGATCCGAATTCGTGTCGACAAGTCCCATCATTGAGGGTTAATACGCTTCTTAAAGAACACGACTTTCCGTATCAGGCCCGGACCAAATCTTAATTCGTGTCGGAAAGTCTCACATTGAGGAGTAAACACTCTCTAATAAAGATGACTTCCCATATTAGGGCAGGACTAAATCTGAAAGTCCACATTGGGGTGAAAAAGGACTTTCATACCTAAGGCTCGAACACAAGCCTCTGGTTATAGAAAGACGAGTACTTATTGCTCCAGCACAATTGTATGTTCATATTGACATGGACAAATAGTTTTTGATTTAGTAATAGTGAAATCTTGAAAAATAAATTGCAGGGAAAGCCACCAGATTGGCCAGATGCGTTGGGTTATCACAGTATTGTCATCTCTTAACTGCTACTATCAGTTTTATGAAGAAGCAAACAGTGCAGGAAATGATGCAATCTGCCCTTAAGCTAATCTTGCCTCCCAAAAACTCAGGTCATCCACATCTATCCCTTATCAGTGGCGAATACAAGATTTAAATTTTTATTCGACGTTTTAGTCCTCAATGTATTTATTGATGTTATTGATCCTAGATTTTGAGAGATGGAAAATGGTCAGAAGAGGAGGCATCAATCTTGGTTCCAGGTGATATAATTAGCATTAAGTTGGGAGATATCGTCCCAGCCGATGCTCGTCTTCTCGAGGGTGATCCTTTAAAGGTTGATCAGGCTGCACTTACTGGTGAGTCATTGCCTGCGACAAAGTTCCCTGGTGCTGAGGTTTTCTCTGGTTCCACTGTCAAGCAAGGAGAAATCGAGGCAATTGTCATTGCAACTGGTGTTCACACTTTCTTTGGAAAGGCTGCTCATCTTGTAGACAGCACAAACAATGTTGGCCATTTCCAGAAGGTAAAAGAAATGATTTTGTGATATAAATTTGAAAAATCACTTGGTGTCATATGGGGGTTGCTAAATTTTGGATTTGAATTGTGATAATGATTAATTATAGGTGTTGACTGCCATTGGAAACTTCTGTATCTGCTCTATTGCTGTGGGAATGGTGATTGAGATAGTAGTGATGTACCCAATTCAGAAGCGTAACTACAGAGATGGAATCGACAACTTGCTTGTGCTGCTCATAGGAGGTATCCCAATTGCCATGCCAACAGTCTTGTCTGTGACCATGGCTATTGGATCTCATAGGCTTGCACAACAAGGTGCCATTACAAAGAGGATGACTGCTATTGAAGAAATGGCTGGTATGGATGTTCTTTGCAGTGACAAAACCGGTACCCTCACCCTCAACAAGCTCACTGTCGACAAAAACCTGATTGAGGTTGGTAATCAGGACAATGTTATACCTTTTTATCACGATTGTAATAGTTTCATCTGAGAAAACATGAAGGCTAAAACATTATCAATGCCTAATGGTGGTTGTAGGTTTTCCCTAAAGATGCAGACAAGGATACCGTTATGTTGCTTGGTGCTAGGGCTTCCAGGATCGAAAACCAGGATGCTATTGATACTTGTATTCGTTAAAATGGGGGTGATAATGAAGGATTTGGTAATATGTTTGTGGTTAGGTCGGAGATTAGTACCTTTTTTCACTATTCCAAGAAGTTATAAACTGACCATTTATGTTTTATTTGTTACATTGCAGGCAAGAGCAGGCATCCAAGAGGTTCACTTCTTGCCTTTCAATCCAGTTGAAAAGCGTACAGCCATTACCTATATCGATGACAAAGGAAACTGGCACAGGGCTAGCAAAGGAGCTCCCGAACAAGTGAGATGGCATTTATATGTTTCCCTTTACTTGATGTATTTTCAGTGTATGTCATCTCACATGTCATTTTTCGCCAGATTATTGAACTTTGCGATCTCAAGGGAGATGTGAGGAAAAAGGCCTTAGAAATCATTGACGACTATGCTAACCGTGGCCTTCGTTCTTTGGGCTTGGCAAGACAGGTAAGCTTATGACTCTGTTTGAATCAATGCATCAGATCATTTATCGTCGTGAATTAAGCATGGTAATATGGTATCTATGTAGACTGTACCTGAGAAGAGCAAGGAAAGTGAAGGCTCACCTTGGGAATTTGTTGGCCTTTTGCCCCTTTTTGATCCCCCAAGGCACGACAGTGCTGAAACTATCCGCAAAGCTCTTGAACTTGGTGTTGCTGTCAAGATGATCACCGGTGACCAGCTTGCCATCGGTAAGGAAACTGCACGTAGGCTTGGCATGGGAACCAACATTATCATCTTCAGCTCTCTGGAGAGCACAAGGATGCAGCCATTGCTACAATTCCTGTCGATGAGCTAATTGAAAAGGCAGATGGTTTTGCTGGAGTCTTCCCAGAGCATAAATACGAGATCGTGAAGAAGCTCCAAGATAGGAAACACATCTGTGGTATGACAGGAGATGGAGTGAATGATGCACCAGCACTCAAGAAGGCAGACATTGGTATTGCTGTGGATGATGCAACAGACGCTGCTAGGAGTGCATCTGATATCGTCTTGACTGAGCCAGGTCTTAGTGTCATTGTGAGCGCTGTGTTGACAAGCAGAGCCATCTTCCAGAGGATGAAGAACTACACAATCTATGCAGTTTCCATCACAATTCGTGTTGTGATGGGATTCATGCTCATTGCCCTTATCTGGAAGTTCGACTTTTCTCCCTTCATGGTCCTTATCATTGCCATACTCAATGATGGAACCATCATGACCATCGCAAGGAAGGGTTGTGCCATGCTCCATTGACCGACTCATGGAAACTAAATTGAAAATTTTCGCCACTGGTGTTGTCCTCGGAACCTACCAAGCTGTCATGACTGTTGTGTTCTTCTACCTTGCAGCTGACACTGATTTCTTCACTGTAAGTATTAAGATTCTCCCCCTAACAGGAAACACAAAATGAAAATACACTAACAAAATCGTCATAATCATGCAGGAAAACTTCCATGTTCGATCAATCAGAAACTCTCCATATGAGCTTACAGCTGCACTTTACCTTCAAGTGAGCATCATCAGTCAAGCTCTCATTTTCGTTACCAGGTCACGAAGCTGGTCTTTTGTGGAACGCCCTGGCCTTATGCTCGTAGGAGCTTTCTTTGCAGCCCAATTGGTGAGTATTGTAATATGACAACCTGAATGAATTATTCGACTCAAAAGTACTCCATTTTAATATACAGCTAACCAAAATTTATAACTTTCAGGTTGCAACAGTGCTTGCTGTATATGCAGACTGGGAATTCGCCAGGATCAAGGGAGTTGGCTGGGGTAGAGCGCAGCAGTCATTGGGTCTAAATATTCTTACCATTTACTCAGATTGTTTTAAAAATTCATTCATCCGTTTCGGATTGAGTGGAAGGGCATGGGACACAATGATCCAAAACAAGGTAAAAACAAGCAACAAATTACCATGACATGTAGAAAATTTCATTGAATTCAGTTCTTAACTAATTAGTATTTATGTTTGTCGAATACCTTAGACTGCCTTCACAACCAAGAAGGACTATGGAAGGGGTGAGAGGGAAGCACAATGGGCTCTAGCTCAACGTACACTTCATGGTCTCCAGACACCTGAAGCCGCGGGCCTATTCAACGACAAGAACTACAGGGAACTGTCTGAGATTGCTGAACAAGCTAAACGTCGTGCTGAAGTTGCAAGGTTGAGGGAGCTCCACACACTTAAGGGACATGTTGAATCAGTTGTCAAGCTAAAGGGACTAGATATTGAAACCATTCAACAACACTACACTGTCTAAAGAAATTGAAACCAGTTCAACTTCCTTTTTCTTCTCCCTCTACAAGGAAGGATATTTTTTGCTGCTGGCATTTTGTTGGATGAAGATAATATCATTTGGCTGGAGAGCAAAGGATAGTTGTGCATAAAAAGAAATTGTAATTACTAGTAATTATTTTATCTTTGTAGTTATTATATATCGTACGTATTAAATTTTATTTTTCTAGGCCAAATATGTTTTGTCTCTACAATTTTTAAATTTCAATGAGATATATTGCTCCTTATATCTTTTTGGCTTGCACGTGTGTCCCATATAAATTATTATAGATCCGTTGGAATGATGAGCTGAAATAAAATTACAAGCAGAAATTCATAAAATACTAAATTTAACAAGTCTAATAAAAAGAAAACACACAAAAAGTAATAGAGAATAAAAGATACATTATACATATTGTTCTTAAGATTTTAATCATAACAATATAGATGCAAAATGTATAATCTCAAAATTATAATAAATAAAAAAATTGTGTGATTAATTATATGAAGAATTTTTCAGAAAAAAAATCAGAGCAAAAGGTGACTATTGATCCCACACGGGAGTCATTTGAGTTGAGCATCTAAAGCAATTAAGTACTATTACTGCATTTATAATATTTTGTCAAAAACTATTTTTAAAATTTAAAAGCGATTAATAAAAATTATATTTCCGTATATTACAATAAAATAGTTAATTTGATGTGTGAAATATGATTATGATTTAATATTTAATTAATTTAGATGTTTTATAATATTTAAATTTAGTATATAGGTAAATGGTATCTAATTTTAAAATTTAAAGCTTTCCACTTTAATAATAATACTAATAATAATAATAATACTAAAATATATCTATATATATACTATTATATATATATGCGGGTACATTTTTTATTAAAAAAATGTTTTCAAGAAAAGAGATAAACTAACCAAACAAATGTACTTGTTCAAGTTGACATTTAATGAGTAAGTAATAAGTGAGAAATGACCCTGTTATTTTGGAGCTGATATTAACTTTTGATGATTTAACAAATTTAGAGATCTAACAAGAAATCAGATCCTTGTTATTGGGACTAATATATATATACAACAGACAACATTGTTCATTCAAAAAGGAGAGGGAGTTGGCAAGTCTTCTCAAGAACTCACAAAGAACACATTTCAAGAGATCTAGTCCTTGCAAGACTGTGTATGTTAAAAGGACGACAATTGGACAATGGGTCGTCTCAAAGAGTTCGTGTTCATTTGGTATAGACTCTTCTCACAAAACACAAACTTAAGATTTGACAAACGAAATTCTTATGCTTACAAAGAAAAATCCATCTTCAAGGAAGAACACTGCTTAACGCAACAAAGGGACATGATAGAGTGTTGAAGAGTCTTTGTTGTATTTCAAGCTTTGTGGCTTATGTGCTTACATTGTAAATCTACTGTTAAGTTATAAAGGATAGTAGATCAGTTGTCTGTCTAAGTCTTTAGGTTGAGTCGTTAGTCGAATCATCTTTGTCTTAGTCAAGCTTTTTTATATCAATATTTTGATGTTCTCTTGGGTATAGTTGTCTAGGAGTGTCAACTAGAATTAGTTGATGCTTGGGTGCAATAGAGTTGCTGCTTGTTTAGCTCTTGTCTTGGAGATCAAAGTTGATGGCTAGAATCAGCCTTGTGGGGTTCTTAAAGTCTAGATCGACTAGAGTTAGTTGGTTTTGTTGGCAATAGGATAATTACTTAGGCTCAATAAGTAATAGACGTATTACTTAGTGTTGAGATTAAGAGTTTTATCCCATTGGTGGTTGTAATCTGTGTTTCACTTTTGCTTGAGAAGATTAGTGAAAACAGTTGAAAGTTTTGTGTGACATGTTGTGATTTTACTCCCTTGAGCAAGAAGGTTTCCATGTAAAATTCATTGTACCTACTTTAATGTGAGCAATTTATTTTCCGCACTTTTACTTCATCTACTATTTTTGCTAAGTCAAGAAACCTATTCAGCGATTGATAGTGGACGAGTAGAAGTTATTTTGTAGTGGAAAAAATTAAGTCAAACTTTTTAAACAAAAAAACAAGGAAATTTACAAGGAGAAGGAAGCACAAAACAAAATAACCAATAAAATAGTAATAATTTTTTCAAAAATAAAAAATAATTATTGTAAGATGATCCATCTTTTAAGGGGGAAAAATATTTTTAAGGTTTCTCCTTTTCTATAGTCATTTTCAAAGGTGACCATAGACCAATTTATCTATAAAAGGAGACCCAAAGAGGTAAATGAAAATTGGGGTTTTGTTGTATTTTATGTTTCCAAAATAAAAGTAATAAATAAATAAATAAAATACAACAAAACACTCTTTCTTATCTTTTTCCATGTTTTGAATAAAATTATTTTATTTTTTTGTTTTATTGGTTCTCTTGATAAATATGATTCATGGAATTCGAATTGATCTTTGGAAGATATCAAGAATGAGCAAATTGACCTTGTAAGTGACATCTCTTTTTTTCACCTATATTCTTACATCTTTTTAATTCTAATAAAACTAAAAATACTCCTAGTCATAAAGGCCTTTACATTTCTGGCGTTAGCGAGTTCAATATATATATATATATTAACTTTAGTAATTTAAATAATATACATCGACGATAAAAAAAGTTAATGTGATTGAATGATTGTTACAGGAAAACATTCCAGTGGAGGAAGTGTTCCAGCAGCTAAAATGTAGCAAAGAGGGATTGTCATCTGCTGAGGGCCAAAAAAGGCTTGAAATTTTTGGCCCCAACAAACTTGAAGAGAAAAAAGTATTATTATTTTAAAAAATCTTCATATTATTTTTTTTTATAAAATCTTGAGTATGTGTATTAATTATTACCTATGATTTTAACTTATTGTAGGAGAACAAGCTTCTCAAATTCTTGGGGTTCATGTGGAATCCTCTCTCATGGGTTATGGAGTGTGCTGCTATCATGGCTATTGTGTTGGCCAATGGAGGAGTAATTACAATCACTTATTTTTCATATTTATTTATTTATCGATTTTCCACTTGGTGTCTGATACTTGTATTTGAGTCTAACTCGAATTCGTGTGAAATGCTCCCTCAGAAAGGTCAGTTCCCATATTGGGGCTGACTAAATTTTGAAAGTTGCACATGGAGGGGTAAAATACTCCCTAAGAAATGTGACTTTCCATACAAGCACTCAACTAAATCAACTACGTGTTGAAATGTCTTGAGTTTGAGGGAAAAAACGCTCCCTAATAAAAGTGACTTCCCTTGCCGAGGTCAGAATGGGGGTAAAACGTCCCTTTCAAACCTAAGGCACGAAAACGATGAAGGAGTACATACCACTCTACCGCAATCCTTGATTTGTATTCTCATTTTTTACATGGCCAGATAGTTTGATTTAGTAATGGTGAAATCTTGAAAATAAAATTACAGGGCAAACCACCAGATTGGCCAGATTTCGTTGGTATCACAGTATTGCTCATCATCAACTCTACCATCAGTTTTATTGAGGAAAACAGTGCAGGAAATGCTGCATCTGCCCTTATGGCTAATCTTGCTCCCAAAACTAAGGTACCCCATTATCCAATATTCATTGGCGAATGCAGGATTTAAATTTCATCGTCCATTTTAGTCCTCGATTTATTTATCGATGTTATATGTAATGTTATCAATCCCAGATTTTGAGAGATGGAAAATGGTCAGAAGAGGAAGCCTCAATCTTGGTTCCAGGTGATCTGATTAGCATTAAGTTGGGAGATATCGTCCCAGCTGATGCGCGTCTTCTCGAGGGTGATCCTTTAAAGGTTGATCAGGCTGCTCTCACCGGTGAGTCATTGCCCGCGACAAAGTTCCCTGGTGCTGAAGTTTTCTCTGGTTCCACTGTCAAGCAAGGAGGAGAAATCGAGGGCAGTCTGCTCATTGCCATCTGGGTGTTAACAATTTCTTTGGAAAGGCCTGCTCATCTTGTTAGGAAAGACCCCCCTCCCCGCCCCATACCAAACAATGTTGGTCATTTCCAGAAGGTAAAAGAAATGTGTTTTGTGAAACAAATTTGAAAAATCACTTGGTGTGAGTGAGGATTTCTAAATTGTGATGATGATCACAGGTGTTGACAGCCATCGGAAACTTCTGTATTTGCTCTATTGCTGTGGGAATGGTGATTGAGATAATAGTGATGTATCCAATTCAACAGCGAAAATACAGAGATGGAATCGACAACTTGCTTGTGTTGCTCATCGGAGGTATCCCAATTGCCATGCCAACAGTCTTGTCTGTGACCATGGCTATTGGAATCTAATAGGACTTGCAAAAACAATGCGTGCCATTACTAGAGGATGACTGCTATTGGGAAATGGCTTGGTAGGGGATGTTCTTTGCAGTGACAAAACCGGTACCCTCACCCTCAACAAGCTCACTGTTGACAAAAACTTAATTGAGGTTGGTAATAAGGGATCGCGATTGTTATAGACTTTTTGTCTAAGAAAGAATGAAGGCTAAAGTGTAATCAATGCTTAATGGTGGTTGTAGGTTTTCCCTAAAGATGCGACCAAGGACACCGTTATGTTGCTTGGTGCTAGGGCTTCCAGGATCGAAAACCAAGATGCAATTGATACTTGTATCGTTAACATGTTGGGTGATCCTAAGGAGGTAATATGTTTTGTTATATAGGTGATGTTAGTACATTTTTCACTATTCCAACAACTTGTAAACTGAACATTTATGTTTGTTTGTCACATTGCAGGCAAGAGCAGGCATCCAAGAGGTTCACTTCTTGCCTTTCAATCCAGTTGAAAAGCGTACAGCCATTACCTATATCGATGACAAAGGAAACTGGCACAGGGCTAGCAAAGGAGCTCCCGAACAAGTGAGATGGCATTTATATGTTTCCCTTTACTTGATGTATTTTCAGTGTATGTCATCTCACATGTCATTTTTCGCCAGATTATTGAACTTTGCGATCTCAAGGGAGATGTGAGGAAAAAGGCCTTAGAATCATTGACGACTATGCTAACCGTGGCCTTCGTTCTTTGGGCTTGGCAAGACAAGGTAATAAGCTTATGACCTGTTTGCAATCAATGCACAGAATCATGGTATCGTCGGTGAATTAAGCATAGGGTAATATTGGTGATATGCAGACTAGTACCTGAGAAGAGCACGGAAAGTGGAATGAAGGCTCACCTGGGAATTTGTTGGCCTTTTGCCCCTTTTTGATCCCCCAAGGCACGACAGTGCTGAAACTATCCGCAAAGCTCTTGAACTTGGTGTTGCTGTCAAGATGATCACCGGTGACCAGCTTGCCATCGGTAAGGAAACTGCACGTAGGCTTGGCATGGGAACCAACATGTATCCTTCTTCAGCTCTTCTTGGAGAGCACAAGGATGCAGCCATTGCTACAATTCCTGTCGATGAGCTAATTGAAAAGGCAGATGGTTTTGCTGGAGTCTTCCCAGAGCATAAATACGAGATCGTGAAGAAGCTCCAAGATAGAAAACAAATCTGGTGACAGGAGATGGATGTTAATAGATTGCACCAGCACTCAAGAAGGCAGAAATTGGTATGCTGTGGATTGATGCAACAGACGCTGCTAGGAGCGGCCATCTGTATATAGTCGTAGGCCTGAGCCGGTTCTTAGTGTCCATTGTGAGCGTGTGTTGACAAGCAGAGCCATCGTGCCAGAGGATGAAGAACTACACCAATCTATATGCAGTGTCCATCCAAATTGGGTTGTTGGGGGGGGAATGGGGATTCATGCTCATTGCCCTTATCTGGAAGTTCGACTTTTCTCCCTTCATGGTCCTTATCATTGCCATACTCAATGATGGAACCATCATGACCATCTCTAAGGACAGGGTTGTGCCATCTCCATTGCCCGACTCATGGAAACTCAATGAAATTTTCGCCACTGGTGTTGTCCTCGGAACCTACCAAGCTGTCATGACTGTTGTGTTCTTCTACCTTGCAGCTGACACTGATTTCTTCACTGTAAGTATTAAGATTCTCCCCCTAACAGGAAACACAAAATGAAAATACACTAACAAAATCGTCATAATCATGCAGGAAAACTTCCATGTTCGATCAATCAGAAACTCTCCATATGAGCTTACAGCTGCACTTTACCTTCAAGTGAGCATCATCAGTCAAGCTCTCATTTTCGTTAACAGGTCACGCAGCTGGTCTGTGTGGAACGCCCTGGCCTTATGCTCGTAGAGCTTTCTTTGAAGCCAAATTTATTGGTGTGAGTATTGTAATATGACAACCGAATGAATATTCGGACTCGACAAAGTGACTCATTTTAATATCAGCTAACCAAAAAAATTTAAACTTTCAGGTTGCAACAGTGCTTGCTGTATATGCAGACTGGGAATTCGCCAGGATCAAGGGAGTTGGCTGGGGATGGGCAGCAGTCATCTGGGTCTACACTATTATTACCTATTTACCTCAAGATGTTCTTAAATTCATCATCCGTTTCGGATTGAGTGGAAGGGCATGGGACACAATGATCCAAAACAAGGTAAAAACAAGCAACAAATTACCATGACATGTAGAAAATTTCATTGAATTCAGTTCTTAACTAATTAGTATTTATGTTTGTCGAATACCTTAGACTGCCTTCACAACCAAGAAGGACTATGGAAGGGGTGAGAGGGAAGCACAATGGGCTCTAGCTCAACGTACACTTCATGGTCTCCAGACACCTGAAGCCGCGGGCTATGCAACGACAAGAAACTACAGGGGAAATGTTTGAGATTGCTGAACAAGCTTAAACGTCGTGCTGATGAAGTTGTTGCAGGTTGAGGGAGCTCCAAAAACTTAAGGACATGTTGAATACAGTTGTCAAGCTTAAAGGGACTAGATTTGAAACCATTCAACAAAACAACTACAATGTCAAAAGAAGAAATTGAAACCAGTTCAACTCATTGTTCTTCTCCATTATACACGGAAGGATATTTTTTGTTCCCTGCCCCTGCATTTGATAGTTGGATGAAGATAATACCATTTGGCTGGAGAACAAAGGATAGTTGTGCATAAAAAGAAATTGTAATTACTAGTTATTATTATATCCTTATATTTATCCTATTTCTTATATCCTATATCTTATATACTTCTTATATATTTCAATTTCATTGTGTTTTATTGTTTTTTATTTCTTTCTTTCTAATGCCAAATCAATAAATGAAAGTTGATAGAAACACCCATAAATGAAGAAAGTATTTACAAAAAAACTCAAGTTTAAGAAAGTATGAAGAAAATAAGGTGCAAGATATATCACTGAGAGTTGGCAAAAAAATAATTTAGAAAAGAAGAGAACATGTTGTCTTTTAAAAAGAAAAAAGAGAAGGCAAATGAGGCTTGAACTTAATTAAACATGAAGGAAAGAAACCTCTAGATGGGAAGTGATGGAGATCAAATCTTCCTCTCTTAGCATGTTCAAAGATCAATAAAGAACTTCTTCTCTTATAAAATATGGTGTTAAGCATTATGTTGTGGTGCTTACAGATCTTCTGAAAACCATAAAAAATTATAAGCTCTCAACTACTGTTAAAAGTAGTTAACATATGATCCTTTAGTAAATTTTGCCATCACATTTCTTTGAAAGCTACCTTGAAGAACATACAGGTAAAACTACAGAAAAATATGGCCTTGTTAATCAAAGGTCTTAGATCCAAAATTCAGACCTGAATTTACATAATAAACAACGGTCAAAGTTTGTTGTTAAAAAGTCTACATGAACGATCAATTCCTCCAGAAAGGAAGTGAACACATTCGAGACTGCTAAACTACTTCTATACAACAACAACTAAGCCTCAATCTCAAGCAAGTTGGGATCGACTATATGAACCATCACTATCCATGTCGTCATCAAGAGGCTGTGCTAGTCTAACATTATTGGAAATAATAATAAAATTTGGTATCCTCTTTTATTGCTTCACTTGATTCTTCAATGACGTTAATTCAGAAGGGATCAAGTCCTCATTACATGAAAGAATAGCCTGTGCCATCAGTTTTCCAAGCAAACATGGTAGAACAAGCCCCTGGAACCAAGCCCTGTAAATAACCAGTACTTACATTCTGTTGGGATGCCAATGAATTCATCTACACAACCCAAGAGTGGAAGTGATCCTTTGGCAGTGAGTGGCGGCATTGCCCTTAGCCCTGCACATGTTCCTTTTACAGTCCAATTATTTATAGCTGGATAAACAGCAGATGCCTTCAGGAGTAACCTGCACAGCAGCCTTTGGACTCCGGCTTTCTCCTTGAACACATCGTATCAAACCCAAGTCCTTGATCTTCCCCCACCATTCCCATCGTTTCGACCCCCCACCAATACATTGTTCTGAGGTGGTCCTTGACAGCAAGCCATGCATCTAAAAGTATAAAGGGGCTGTTTTCTGGATAATCCTCTCTGAAGTTTATCATTCACAAATACTTCTAATTAGTTGCATGTTGGAGACAATGGATGATTAAAATAACTTGACCCTGGATACTCAACATGGGAAAAAAACGACCAGTTAAGAGGACATCATGGAAAAGATTTCTCGAGAGGCTTTTTATTTTGGAACTCTGGACCAAATCGCAGGACAGGTTGAGAATTGATTCCTAGCCATGAGTCACAAGCTCCCTCCAGCCTTAGAAAATCTCATAACGGCTGAGAACTAAATCTACCCCAAACCCAGCACTTATTATACGCCGACAAAGATTTTTCATCTTACGAAAGAAGCATTATGAAGGCACAAAGAACCCGGAGAGGAATAGCATCACGAAGAAAGTTTGGATCAGTTGCAGTCCACATCCTGGCAGTTTTTGGATGTGATAAGATATTAGGGTTTAATAATTAAAAGGTTGTCATGTTTCAAAAAACATGATGCCAAACCCACCTATTATGCCAACCCACCTTTGGCCTCTATGGTCAGTGATAATGCAGGGTGTTCACATTCCAGACTGGGAAGGCTGTAGTTACAATTAGCCTATCACAATCATGAGAGACTAATGTACATCAAAGTATAATATAGGACTTCATATCAAGCTATCTAAAAATAGGACAGTCAGTACTTCTCATAAGCCTGTCACTACATTGCTAAAGAAATATATTCTTGATAAGTGGGGAGACTACAGAACTAAACCAATATCGACATTTTTCTCAACATGAGGATATATCAAGAACATGGAGATATTCAATGAGCAATAACACCCCTATACATGTACCTGATATGATCAGGGAGCTGCAAGTGAGCAATAACACCCTTACACATTCTCAAAGGAAGCCTTCCAGAGAGTTCAGGAGAAAGAAGAAAGGTAAGAAAGGTTGCCTCAAAAAACACCTAGAAATACAATCAAAACTCATAATTCACTGAAAGAATATGCTAATCATTAGGATTTGACAAGATCATGTAAAAATAGAACCATCTAATTCATTATTCAATATGCTCAAAACACTTGCACAATCTGCGAGAAAACCCCTATAATAGGTCAAAACTTTAACCCAGAACTTGACTAGACTCTACAAAATATAAAGGTGTTCATTGTTGGAAGTCTGTCTTAACAATATCATTGGTGGAGCTAGAAGTGGAGTACAAAGTTAAGTTCCTTATTTGTTTAGGAAGCAAGAAACGCGAGTGATTGTGCAACCTTCTAATTTAGCTTTCATAAACTTAGAGAATCAAATTAATTAGTTTTACCCGTGTTCTGTTGTATAAAGCAAGTAAATCATAAAGAGGCATAGTTGATTGATTCTTTTAGTTACCAAAAAACTGTTTCAAAAACATATCTTAATGACCTGAACTTTCACAGGAATGTGTAGAAAAATGTTTTCACCAAACATATCTACTATGAATTTCATAGAACTTGTTGCTTCGCTCAGACCCCAGCAAGAAAACACTTCATGATTTAGCTCACCCATGCTCATATTCTCCGATTTATGCAAAACAAAAACTTCACCAAGTTCAAATGCATCTTCTATCTTTTTTAAAGACCAGATCGGAGTAAAAGTCTCTCATGAAATCGCGTTTCAGAATACAAAAATTATGCGATCACCCTTCCAGCCATGACCTCAAAAGTTTAAAAAATGTTATCGAAATCACATGAAGAAGCCAACGGAGATTGACCGATTTTCACCAAGTAACTAGCTGAGTTAAAATATTCATGCGGGGAAGTCTCCAATCCTTTGATACTCCACCAATGGAAGCCAACAACTTGAATGGAGAAACATGGACAAGAGAAGAATAGAGAACTGAGATACCCACGTCCCTGGTTAATTCTTTCCTGGTGATACAAAATCGATTATAGGGGCCGAGGTAACGCCCTAAGATAATTTACATAGCAAACTGACTAACCTACAAAACCTTTCAACGAACGGATTCATTGTGCAAATTTGCTCTTTACCACTTGAAAATGCCGATAACTGCTTGGATTCACAAAAGTTGCTGCCTACGTAGAGAGGCATGGAGATAAGTAAAAGTAAGAAAAAACCTTGATTATTTGCCGCTCTTTATAAGGAAAAAGACCTATTCAGAGTTCTATAGTTACACTGATTTCCCTTCTCAAACCTCAAAATGTCATTTGCAGGTCTTAACTTTATTCGGCCTGTCCATGCATCATGGAACGGCTAAGCCTCCCGGGGCACCACAGAAAATTCAGGTACAAGCTTCTGTGCAACATCCTTGTGGATCGACTCAATTCTGCAGCTGGCAATGTAGTTTTGACGCTTCATTTACTCATAAGAACAAGAAGACCAATATCACATAAGTCATGAAATTACACAGACTAAGTTATTGTCGCCACTGTACTAAGTTGATGCACTCACATCATTCATCATGCGCATATTTTTCGCAGAGAGCACCGGTCTCACGATTCCGCTGTTGATCATTCAAGATTAATATTTTTAGACTGTATAACCCAAGATTGGTCATGATTACTCTTCCCTACCCCCTATAGCACCAAAGAAACCCGTATACACGCACACATGAAGGACCAAAGACTAGGGGAAGTGGGTTGACTTAAGTGTACATGACAGTTTCTAACTTGTGGAAGTGAACTTATTTAAAGAAAGAAAAGGTTCACTTGTAAGCTCAGATAAACTGCTGCAGTTCAATCACGAGTGATGATTACTGCAAAACATACAAGTTAACAGAAACAAGCGATTTGCTAATAGAATGATATGTTTTATCTGATGCTAAAGATAAATGGATATCAAAGCAATTTTTCGCAGGCGAAACCAGTGATAGTGATATTTAAAACTACAACTTTTCTGTCATACGTATTTAAATGAAAAATCACAACCATCAAACCAGTGAACAAAGGCCATACATTTTTACCATCGTTAGAATTTTGAATTGTATTCCAATATAACCAAAATTATATACCAAATGTCTTAGCAAAACAGTTGAGGATTAGCCTCTTATCCCTTATTATCTTTAGGTTCCCCCATAAGATCCCTGTAGGTACATAAGACTTGTGTGCTATTTTTAGAAAAACATATCTTTTCTAAGTTTTCTACATTTTGGTAAACTCAATGTATTCTATTTTTACGCAAACATCAATGAGATCTTATTATTATTAGAGAGAGAGAGAGAGAGAGAGAGAAACGTCCTAGCAGTTCACATATTGCATATTTTATACTACTAACCTTCTCCTGACTATAAAGTCACCTTCTTTTAGCCCAGTTTTAGGCATAACCATGTCTAAGGACTTGGAAGATTGAGCATCTTCAGCAACATTTAGAAGCTTTAAACTTTCTTTCCAGCATTCTTCTCCCCGCCACAGAAGCTTAACTGCAAATTGTGAGTTAAATCTCAGAAAGGGATTATATCAAAATAAATTCTTTATCTTTAAGTGAATGCTAAGAGACGAATAAATAGAACTAATTTGAAGGAAGAACTCTGAAGTTCAATGAGTTGTCTCCAACCGTTCGCATGTAGCTTTTGGGGAATAGGGATGAAGGAGTCCACCAGACATTCCAGATGCACCTCCACCAATGCCAACTTCATCATATATGTCTATGCAAAAATTTGATTCCTTTGAAGTTTGCTATGCAACACAAAAAAGATGTAGCAGCTGTAATTAGCGGCCTATGCTAATTGAATGGAAAAGGAAAAAAGAAGCTGCCATATGTAACTTGGCATTAAGACTCATAGATAAAACTAATTTGTCAACGGAATTAAGTTATATATGCTAATAGTATAAGGATTTTCTAGACTTGGATAAAAACGAATTTTTAAAAAGAATGATCGGGCCACATTGGACAATTTATTTTTTTGCCTCTTCTCAAAAAAAATCCACAAAAACCTGTTTGGTTAAACATTGTTTCAGTTTTTACTCCAAACTTGAAAAGGTGGTGCAGAGAAATTTTCCCATGGACAACAACAACATACCTGCCACAAATAGCGTCTGTGGAGGGCAGGATGTATGCAGACTCTACCCTATCTTTGTGGGATAGAAAGGTTGTTTCCGATAGAGGAGAACTCAATTTCCCACCAGGAAACTTCAAAATATTTTCAAGTGAAATACATGTTCAAACACAACTTCAACTTCGAAATACCAATTTTTAACTTAACTTAAAATACAATATTTTACCAATATCACTCAGTTCATGTCCAAATGCCTACTAAATATATATACTCCAGATATTTTTACAAATTAATTACCCTATTTCTGAGCTTACCAATCCACTTAAGCGCCATTGAAGGTATTGGTAATGGTGTCTGGTTTTGCAAGCCGCTATGGTTTAAGACAAAAACGTTAACCCGACAATGGAAACGGATAACTCATTTGAGCTTTCGGATATTCCTTATTTAGTTATCAAAATAAGTTATACTATCATATTAATTTAATAATTGCTAATATGATAATTGTGGAATTAGGTATTTCAGAATAAAATAATGAAAATGACAAGAATATTCATTTTTTACGTACAAATAATTTATTTTAAGAAATTATGTCGTGCGTGCATGATATTTTAATACAATAAACTAAATAGCAAAATAATAATATTATAATCACTAAATAAACTCAATAAAATTTGTCTTTAAATTAAACGACCCTAGCGGATTCACATTGAAAGCCTCCAATCCTAATAACAATAGGACATAATCAAATTTATTTTACTTTTTATGAGTATATTTTGGTGAGATGATATATTACATTTATCAAGTAAAAAATTTATCACTTGTTTTTGTTGATTTAATTTCAAAAAAACAATAATACAAAAAGAGGGAAAATATAATTTTATGAATGGTTAAAAAATTGATAAAGCTTGACATGTATGATATAATTAAACATATTAATTTAAACGTTATTTTAAAGAGAGGTTCATAAAATAAATTTAGTAGGTGTTTAATCATAAAATTTGAAAGTTTCATTACAAATTTTGATTATAAATGAGCATTTGCACACACAGAACGTCAAATTCTCCTTTTCCAAAAAAAAAAAAATCTAAAATTTAAAATTGTATTTTAATTGTTTATTAAAAATTTGAAACTTTAGTTTTCACATAAAAAGATTTATAATTTTAAATTTTGCAAAAATGACTCATGTTTGATGTGAAAAATTATGAGTATTTTGAAAATTTGTAATCACAAATTTATTTATAAAAAGAACATTTAGATATGTGTTTTTTCCAACACCTTGTTTGTGTATTACAATGAGAAACTCGTATATAATTGCAAAGTAATAATTTAAATTAAATGTCGTAACTACAATTTGATTAATTATAACTCGTAGTAAATTATTGGCATTTGCCTCTGTCCCTAAAATTATCGCTCTTCACTTTTCCTATTTCGCTCGCCAGTCTCTCTTTTGCCTCGCTCGCTTTATATAAAAATAAATGTATAAAATGTGTTTGTGTGTGAATTTATACATTTATTTTTGTATAAAGTGAGAGAAACATATATATACAAATATAAATACATATATTTTCGTCTTAGATACTTATAATTATACAAATATAAATCATATTTCTTTTGTCTTTCTCGCTTTATACAAACACAGATTATACAAATTACAATGTATAACTTGTGTTGTATTAAGCGATAGAGGGAGAGAGATTTGATATACAAACATTTTATTTTGATTCAATTGTATACATATTCAATTTTTATGCAGATATACAAACACAATTATTGTTATATATACATAGTAGTTACGTATATACAGTTGTCTAACCTAAATAATGTACAATTATCGCGCTTTTATACAAACAAAAGGCTCGCCAACGAAATTATACAAAAGTGATGCTTCTAACAGCAAGTTACAATATGATGCTCCACAATTATGCAAAGTATGACTATAACATACAAATCTTATTTTTGTGTTGCTAAATGTGAAAGTTATACATATATACAATTATCTAACATATATACACATACATAGTAATTACATATATATAATTATCTAACCAATATATATATATACAATTTTTGCGCTTTTATACAAGCGCTTGCCAGCGAAATTATACAAAAGTGATGTTCCTATCAGCTAGTTATACAATTTGATGCTTCACAATTATGCAGACTATAACTATAACATACAAATATGACTTTTTTATTTGCTAAATGTGAAAATTGCTCTATAATAATTCTTCATATAGTCATATGATAAGATCACGTAAGAGTTGGATAAATTTTGATAATTTTAACAAATTATGAGGTTTAATGTTTATAAGAAATAAATACAAACTTAATAAATTTAAATTGAAGTCTAAAAAAAATTTAATTTCAAATCAATATAATTTCAAACCATTGATATATTTGAAATCATATCTAGCCCTTATCGACAACTTTAATAATTTTCATGCTACTTACGATATTTTAAAACAAAAATTCAAAATCATATCCAAACATGATATTATGATTATAATATCTATGATTTTTTTTTTGATAATTTGTATTTGCAGCAACTTTCATTTTCATGCTTTATCTTAATTATTGATTTAGTTTATGTATTGATAAAAAGGGTGTTAGAATTCTTTTAGCTCCTAACATTACACCACTGAATCTCCAATCCTTTGCTTGCTTGCATTGATGATCACTAATAGTTGTTTCAAATACGATTGTTGATTGACATGACTTCTAATTCTTTGATAAGAGAGCAAAATTTAAGAGTGAACGAATCTTAAATAATACAGTAAGGTCAAGAATAAATCTGGTACTACGTCCTATTAAATCGATAAAACTTAACACTTTTCACAAACAATAACTATCCATAATATGAGAAATCCCTTATCATTAAGACTTACATGTATATAAAAATATCAATAACTATCGAATTAAGTCTCGACTCTTAATTTCACTCTATCTATAGTGAAGAAAATCTAATACTATTTTTTTTTTTACAAATATGACCTTCCCCTAGAATTTTTATTTATTTTATATAATATAATATAAAAAAAAGGACTAAAGATATAAATTTCGGGAGTTTGGTAGGAAATAACATTGTCAGCATTTTTTCAAAAGGTGCACCTGAGAAAACCCACTGCTCGAAGTAAGAATTTTCCCTTTTCGTCTTCCGCTTAGTCAACTGGAAGTCAATCAACTGCTTTTTCTGCCGCCGGTTCTTCCTCCACCGCCGATCAACTCTGCACCGTCGCTGCCGCCATCATGAGTGGCGGCGGATATGAGAATGGCGCCACCAGTTCACCAAGTGCTGAACCTTCACTTATCACAAACCAGCTTTCCGTACTGTCAATCAATGACGACGAACATTCCTCTGTTTCAGTTGAGAAAGATCCTAGAAAAATCGCTAGAAAGTAAGTTCTTTTGAGTTTCTCTCCTAAAAATTTCAATTCAATGAATGTGGATTGTGGAGTATGAGTGCTCTGTTCTACTTTGTCCTTGTGTGTGCGAAACTGAATAGAAGTATAAATTTTTGTCAATTATATGTGTATACACACATTGAATTGAGAATGTTAGTAACTTAGTGTGTTGGCCTGCTTGTTGGGGGAGGGTTGGATTCCCTACATTGTAAATTGGAATTGCTTTGCCTACCCACATTTTTCAAAAAATAAATAAAAATTGACTTGTGCTACTGTTTGTGAGAAATTTACAGAGAGAAAGATCTAAATGATCAATTATTTTTGGCTTTAGATTCAAATTCATTCTTTATATTTCACACGAAGCACTAGTGGTCCTCCATGATTGAATTATCGGAGCACTATAAGTTCCCTCCTGACCTGTATTTATTTTTAAAGGCTCAACTATGTAGGATCACCTTATTATGCATTGAAGCTACAGTCCTGAAACAAAAGTTTTAAACTTGTAAGTTGAGAAGGGTAGGGAGGGTCTATTATCCCTGAGTTCCAAGTGTTGCTGTTTCTTCCAAGTATTACACATTATATGAGTTTTGCGATTGGTTCTAACACTTGGGACATAGGTTCAGGCCCTGCGCCATGCGAACTAAGCCTGACATTAAGTTGAGAAGGGTAGAGATGCAGGTCTATTATTCCCGAGTTTCGGTTGTTGCAGTTTCTTCTAAGAGTTGACGCTAGATGAATATTTCGGTCATAAAAAATACTTAGCCTTTTAGAATCCATTTAAGACTAGAAATTGATTTTTCTTTTGGTCTTCTGCATGCTTGTAATTACTCTAGCACTTCATTAGTGCTAATGTTATGATGCAGTTACCTTTCTCGCGAAACTAAAAGAAAAATCTTGTGTCACGACCCAAATTATGATTCAAGATGCAAAATGGCACCCGACAAGCCACTGTCCATTAGGAAAACCTCTAATCTAAACATGTTGATATCGAAGAGAAGATGAAACAATGCTATTGAATAGATTCTATACTTTCTCTTGAACCCTACTATTATTTGATTAGATCATCAAATCTTTTATTTCTGTTGGGATCTCTACAATGTTCAGTTCTACACATATCTACTTTTTTTGGAGGTATACAACAATTATGTTGTATGGGAGTTACAAACCGTGTGAAAGTTAATAGTATTACTATAACGAATAGCTTGCAATATTGCATTGCTTCTAATATTGGTACCTTTTATTGTGACTTTTGCTCGTTGCATACCTTGATCCGCTACTATGTCGATAACGTTTGTTGCTGCGGTTTCAGCAGCAAACAATGATCCTTTTCTCGTACCTTTGAATCTAAAAGTAGCCGAGGACCAAGAAACTACTCGACCCCGTACATTTGCAACAATGACAGTGGTATTATTAAACTTGCTTGACTATGAATAACTCCTTTAGTATTCTACGTGAACCACTGCATCTATTCCCGTATAAATAAAATCTCACCATCCATTGGTAATGAATTGATACGCAAACTAGATATATAGAAAGCTTATGATCATCTAAATTGGGGCTTTCTTATTCAGATGATGGAAAAGATGGGGTTCGGAGCTAGATGGATCAAATGGATTAAGCACTGTATTAGTACAGAAAATTTTCAGTCTTGATAAACAGGACACCAAATGGCTTTTTTCCTTCTCATAGAGGATTAAGGCAAGGTGACCCCTTGTCATCGTTCTTGTTTATTCTAGCAATGGAGGGCTTGAGTAGCTTACTGCACACAACTAAAGTGAAGGGATGAATTAGAGGTTTCCAAACCGGTGACGTAAATAGTTTGGAGATCACTCATTTGCAATATGTAGACGATACCCTAATTTTTTGCGATGCAGTGGAAGAACATATTTTGATTCTAAGGTCTATCTTCATTATCTTTGAAGCTGTGTCAGTTGCATATTAATTGGAAGAAAATCTTTATATATCCCATAAATGAAGTTGGGGAACTGGAAAGCTTGGCCACAAAGCTAGGAGGGACGGTGGGGAACCTCCTAACTACATATTTGGGTATGCCTTTAGGGGCAAATAGCAACTCCATAGCAATATGGAACGGTGTACTAGAGAAATCTGAGAAGAGGTTGTCAAATTGGAAGAGTCAATACCTGTCGGGAGGAGGAAGACTCACCTTGGGGAACAGTGTATTAGATGCACTGCCTGCATACACGATGTCTATCTTCCCAACACCAGCAAATGTGATAACAAGAATTGACAAAATCAGAAGAGATTTCTTTTGGCAAGGCACTGAAGACAAAAAGAAATTCCACCTAGTTAAATGGGACGATGTGATAGTGGGAAAGAAAGCAGGAGGGATTGGAATGAGAAACATGAAAGCACAAAATTTGAGTCTATGATAAAATGGCTGTGGAAGTTTGCAACAAATGATAACATGTTGTGGAAGGAAGTCATTATGCCAAATATGGGATGGAAGATAACTGGACAACAAACATGGTCTCCATACCATACAACTGCATAGTTTGGAGAGCTATCAGAAATTTATGGCCTTTGCTGAAGAGAAAAATTAATTACAAAGTAGGTAATGGACAAAAGATTTATTTTTGGAATGATAACTGGATAGAGGTAGGGGGTGCACCACTACAACATCAATTTCCAGATCTCCACAACCTTTGTATTCTTCAACAGGCCACTGTTGCACCACTGTTGCAGAGATGTGGACCGGACAAGGATGAAACCTAAACTTTAGGAGAAACCTGAATGATTGGGAATTGGGAAGAGTAGCAACTTTTTATACCATTATGGCTAGCTTCAACTATCTATATGAAGAAAGGGATACCATAGTATGGAAGAAAGAAAGGAACGATATTTTCTCTGAGAGCTTAGCCTATAGAGAATTGGATAGATCAAATCATAGGGAGGAAAACTGGTCATGGAAGATGATATGGAAGACCAAGATCCCATACAAAGTTAATTGCTTTATATGGCTGCTGGCTAAGGAATCAGTACTGACACATGACAATTTGAACAAAAGGAAATTTCAACTATATTCAAGATGCTTCTTATGTGGGGAACAAGTGGAGACAATTAGCCATCTCTTCTTGCACTGCAAAGGGACAGAACAACTTAGGAGGATGTTCATTAGCTTGACAAAATAAATTGGGTAAAGCCAGGGAGCATCAGAGGAGTCCTTAATAGTTGGAATGGTGATGGTAATGCAGCAACAGAGGAGAAGAGATGGAAGATTGTCCCAGCATGCATATGGTGGACCGTATGGAAAGAGAGAAATCAGAGGTGTTTTGAAGACAAGCAGAATGGACTTCAGAGCTTCAAGATGAATTGTCTTGCGTTATTTTATTTTTGGTGTAAGATGGTTGGGCAACTTTAGCTTGAAAAGTATCTTTCCAGAGATGCATGACTTGGCAGTGGATAAACAAGTGAGTGAGCTGAGGTTTTAACACAGCATGGATGGAATTTCCAGTTTAGAGGGATTTTTAATGATTGGGAAATTGAGACCGTGACTGATTTTTTTGGAAGGCAGGAAGGTTTTACAGGAACAGATGAATATGATAGATTATGGTGGAGCAGAAATAACAAAGGCACATTCAAGGTAAACTCTGCATATAAGTTGCTAAATTAAGATAAACAAGAACCTTCTCTTTGGCCTTGGAAGCAGATTCGGAAACCTAAAATCCCTTTCAAGGTGTCATGTTTCACTTGGCTTCTGGCATGAGAAGCAATTTTAACACATGAACATCTCAAGAAAAGGAAGTTCTCCATCTGTTCTAGATGCTATTTATGTGGGGAAGAGGTTTAGACAGTCAATCATCTGTTTCTCCAGTGCAGAATAACATCCCATCTATGGTGGATTTTCATTAGGCTCAGGGTTGCCTAACGGAATCATACATCTTTTATACAGTTGGGGAGAAGTAGGGGTGGGAGCTGCAGATAGAGATAGATGGAGAATTGTCCCAGCCTATATCTGGTGGACTGTTTGGAAAGAAAGAAATGCTAGATGTTTTGAGAGCAAGAGTTGTGATCTTCAAAAGATCAAACTAAATTGTATCAGGCTTTTTTGTTTCTGGTGCAAGCAAATGTATTTAGAGGACACGGAATCCATTATAGATATCCTAGGTTCCTGTTAGGATTCTGATTCAGTTTTCTTACTTTTTGACAAGCTGTAAATATGGTTTAGTGCAACCCAAGCACTGGTTTCAATGAATATACACAATGATACCTTCTCAAAAAAATATGTTGGCTGAGAACTGGTCTGGTGATACTCTTCTATTTGAGAAATTCCCCGACTTATATACATTATATATGTACCATCCGCAAGAGTTGCGCTATAGTTGTCTACTAGTCTTCTGGTGTATGGATCTTATATTGAGAAAGTTTTAATAATCAACAAATATAAAATTCTTTACTTTGGAAGGTTTTTAGCATTTTCTGGCAGGGCATGCTGCAATTCTTTTTTGCTGAGAAAGGGAGGGGACTATGAAAATTCTGGTGTATGGATCTTAGATTGAGAAGAAGTCTCAATGATCAACAGATAGAAGATTCTTTACGCTGGAAGGTTAAAGCATTTTCTGTCAGGGCATGCTACAATTTTCTTTTGCTGAAAATGGGAGGGAACTAAGAAAATTTGCCATGACGGAATAATTTGAAGACTCTTACACCCCTCACAGTTGCTTTCTTCACCTTGACTGCAACTCATGTTTGTCATTTGAAGTACATGTATTTATGTGAAGAAGTGGCTGAATCAGTTGATCACTTGCTGCTCTGTTGCATTTTCATCAGGCAGAGTTGATTTTTGTACCTGGGAAGTTTTGGAAATCAATTTGTCATGCTAGGAAGCATAAAACAGGCCTTAAATAGCTGGTACAATTTTTTGTGAAGCAGATTCTACTGGGATGGCAGTGTCTAGTCGTACTTTCTGAAATTGGTTAGAGAAAAAAGGAACACATTTCTCATGTAAAGGCTTGGTGTTGAGTAGTTTCTATTTGTGGTCAAAGAAAAATGTTGTAACTGATTTTGTTTCACTATTTTGTGGAGATCTCCTTTAGAAGAACAATCTTTGTGGGGTAGGCTAATCCAGGCCAAATATGGAAAGGACCCTGGAAGACTAAGAAAGTGACATCCACATATGGAGCCAGTTTGTGGAGATTAATTAGAAACTTATGGCTTGACTTCTATGCAAAAACTGAATGTGATGTGAACAATGGGAGGAAGATCAGGTTTTGGGAAGATAACTTGTTAGGGAATGGAAGCCTCAAACGCTTGTTCCCAGATATTCATCACCTGAACCAACAACAAGAGTCTACTCTTTATGAAGTTTGGTCTGAACATGGATGGAACCTTACCTACAGAAGACTGATGCAAGACTGGGAGGTAGAAAGATTGGCTGAATTTTATGGAACACTTGATCAGTTCTTAGGATTCAAGAAAGGGAAGACACTCTTAAATGGAAATGTCATAACAAAGGTTTATTCACTGTTAAATCTGCATATAGAAAAATGAATCAGATGGGATCCCAAGTTAACTTTCTGTCTTGGAAGCTTATATGGAATGGTAAAATACCATATACTTGGTTGGTGGTGAAAGAGGCTGTACTTACACAAGAGGATCTTATGAAGAGGGTAATACAAATGTGCCCAAGATGCTATTTTTGTGAGCAGGTTGCAGGGACAATTAATCATCTCTTCTTACATTGTAAAGTGGTTGGCCAGCTGTGAAATTTGTTTACTAGCTTCAGCGGTATAAGTTGGAATGTTCCAGGGAGAACAGGACAGGCTCTAGAAAGCTGGAATACTGAGGGCAGTGGCTGCACAGACAAGAGTAGATGGCAAATTGTCCCAGCTGTTATTTGGTGGACCATATGGAAAGAAAGGAATTCCAGGAATTTTGATAACAAGAGCAGCCCTCTGCACAAGATTAAAATGAACTGCACTATCACTTTTTGCTATTGGTATAGTTTAGAGCATATAGATGACCCTGTGGCTATTGTAGACATTCTAGGGTCCTTGTAAAGGTGAAAGGAGGTTCTAGGGATAGTTCTCTTTTTTCTTCTTTTATTTTTTTTATGTTTTGGTTATGCCCGACACACAAGTGTGGAGGGAGAATATGATGCAAATTTTTGGATATCAGCTTTGAGCTGATGATTGATATACAAATGTTACCCTTGTCAAAAAAATATTTAGTTGAAAGAACTTGTTCCTGTTGTACTCTCTAGTACCTTCTTTAGTATTGTTAAGGTGTTGTTACAGTAAAACATTTGAACACCTGAAAATCTTTGTAAATTATACGGTTTCAGAATTTCACTACATTATTTAGCTGAATAATGATGTGCAAATATGGCATAAACAAAATAATAGGCGCCTATGATTTTATGATATGATTTTACTGGTTTTATTTCTTATCAGGTATCAGATGGATCTTTGTAAAAAAGCATTAGAGGAGAATGTTGTTGTATATCTGGGAACGGGTTGTGGGAAAACCCATATTGCTGTTTTGCTTATCTATGAGATGGGGCACTTAATAAAGAAACCCCAGAAGAGCATTTGTGTGTTTCTTGCTCCCACTGTGGCATTGGTGCAACAGGTTTTCTTCTTTCTTATTTTTTCTTAACCTTTTAAATTTTTTTATATCAAGGATGTGAACCACTGTACATTAAATAAAATGGATGAATATCAAATATCTTCCCTACTTTTGAGGCTGTATTTGAGAGCTTTAAGCATAAGCGTTTCTGCCAGCTACTTTACATATCTTGTCTTTTCTCCGTCCAATCAAGTATCTTTTTTGATCAATAATTTTATTGGTTCATGGGTGGACACCTAAATAAAAGTGACAATTTTATTCTTTGCATCGCCTAAAAAGTATCTTTTTCATCCTTACTTTTGGGCGACCACGTCCATAGCATTGCACATTCTGTTGCTTCAATGGCATCACATTTCTTTTGTCGGCTACTGTTCGGATGTCATCACTCCTTTTGTCCAAATGTCGCTCCTTTTGTTTATCATATTTTCTGATAGAAATTATTATTGATTTTGTGGCTAGTATGTAATGAATATTCTTCATACATATATTAACACTAGGTGTCTCAGGCTAGTCAAATTAAATTACGTACATGGATATTTCTGATTTTGCTGAGAACTGGTCAAATGATTGGCATGAAAAGGCCAACATTTTTGCACCTCAGAGAACAAGAAAGCACACTTTGATTTAGAATGTCATATGTTATGTCTAACTAATTTTCTCTTCATTGATATTGTATCCTATTAAACTCATTCTGTTTTTCTGTGTGTATTTTTGCTTGTTGGGGCAGGGTGGGGAATTTAAGTGTATCTGCAACTTCATAATATATTGGCCTAAATGTTATTTGCTTTTTCATGTGCTTCTGAAATTGGAAAAGCAAGCCAAGGTCATAGAGGAGTCTATTGACTTCAAAGTTGGGACATACTGCGGCAAATCAAAGCATTTGAAGAGTCACCAAGACTGGGAGAAAGAAATGGAACAGTATGAGGTAAGTCTGCATGATCTTTTTTGTTAATGATATACATTATCTCATCAGTGTTATTTGTTTGAGGCAGAAGCTTAGGAATTCTTGATATACGAACTCCCTAGTAGAGATTTTAGTGCAATTCATAATTGAAATTTGAATACATGATGTAATATTTACAATCTACTTTTCCTTCTTCCTGTGTTAATCACAACATCTGGATGAGATTATACAAGTAATTCTTGTATCTTTTCTTTGCCTCTTAAATCTTTAATTAATTAAGGTTTGCAACTTACTGCACAGTTTGGAATATCTTCATCTAAATTGAGTTTTTGAACGCGAGAAAATGATCTTATGAAGTGACAAATCTCAGATGTTTGTTTGATAGCGAGAGAATTGGAATGTATATTTTGTGTCTAGCCTTTGAAGGATTGAGAGATTTTATGCTTTATTCTAAGGTATTACTATATTAGTAGCTTCCCATGGTCAATCACTTTTTTTAGTAAAACATTGACAGAGCCGCAGAGGATTGCTACACTTTCATAATGCCTCTAATTCCGAACTTTTACCTGTCAGTCCCCCAACCACAAAAAAGAGCTTTTGAACTTTTTTATCTCCTTCTAGGTGAAAATTCTCCCATTGGAATATTTTTCCAGAATATCTTATAAGGTTCTACTGTTGCCAAAAAATCTTTAGTTGAATGTTTTCTCGTTCCAAAATTGGACTGCATCAGTCATTCTTTTCCAAGTTTCAATGGCTATGAGTATATGCTATTCCACTTAAATCTTCTGAAGAAATACGAAGTGTAGCTGCCCAAGTGGGTGACCTAGTTGGAAAGATGGAGTGACAACCTTGGGAACCAAGATAGAGTGATTGAGCCACGTGTTATACATTGTTGTCTTCTCATCTTAGGTCCTTTCTTTTTTGGACTATGGATGAGAGTGGATATTGCTGAATGGCTGACTATTATACTATATCTGTATTCGCCACTTTCTGAACGTTTTGACCAACAAATTTGCATGTTGTTTGTTCAGGTCCTTGTTATGACCCCTCAAATACTGCTACATAATCTTTCCCACTGCTATATCAGGATTGAATTTATTGCTCTTCTGATATTTGATGAGTGTCATTATGCACAAGTTGAGAGCGATCATCCTTATGCTGAGATTATGAAGGTAATTAACTGATCTGGTGTTATACGCTGGAAAATATGCTTCTTTTTGTATATTGCAGCCTAGTTATTCATGTGTATTATTCTTGGACAGATATTTTACAAACCTGATGTAGTAAAACAGCCCCGTATATTTGGAATGACCGCATCTCCAATATCAGGGAAAGGTAATATTATTGTGCCAATGAATTCATGCAGTAATAAGATGTCCTAATTTTCTCTAACTAGCTAGATCCATTCAGCTTATAGGTCTTGAGTAATTTGTATGTTGCCTTGTGTTAGAAATTTGAAAAATAGGTTTACATAATAATTTTCGGCAAAATTATGTGTGGATGTCATCCAGATTCCAGAAAACCATTTCTCCTAGATTCATTTCTCTCTTTTTGTTTTTTCAGGAGTCAATTTTTTTAACAATTTCTTACACTCCAAACAAAAAAGTTTTCCAACTTGTGAGATCTTTAACTATTACTTAGGAGTGATGAATTGCGTCTAAATCTCTTTTCCATGTAAAATTGAAATAGAAACTGAAAACTGTATATAATCATTAACATATGGTTGTGATGTATGGTACCAGCAGGATCTCTACTCCATTTTGGCTGTCCTTCGGACTTACAATATTAACCTGATCTTTTCTTTTCAAGGAATCTCCAAGTATCTCTTTTAGATGTTACTTTTAACTCATTGATTTTGGAAGTACCAAATTGGGGACTGCTTTGCTGTTCATCATTGACAGATAAGCTACAGTTCATTGTGGTTGTCTCATTTTAACCTTTTATGACTGTTAAGTGTCTCTATGTCTCTCATCTGCAGATGGTTAAAATTTTACCCCCTTACACATGACAATATGCATATGTAAATGATTTCTGTTTGGAGAAAGTTATGACTTGTATGAATTCTATTTACAATGGGATCAACAGAAGTTGAAGTAGGTATTATCAGAAAATAAGTTAGAAAATGAGTGTAGGTTTTCTGATTTTCTGACTTATTAAAAACCTCACCTGATATCTGTGTTATGTGGGATGAAACCCTGCTTTCCATGACATGCATTAATCAATTGTGGTAACAGATTGATAGTTCTTGCTATCTGATCTTTGTTCTCAATACTGATCATTCTGCCAGGCGTAACTGGTATATCTATCCTTTAAGCTACTTTTGTTGTTTGGACACTCCTCAGCTCTCAGACATTGTGTTATATTTTTACCATTGCAGGTGCTACTGTTGAAGGCCTTGAGACCTTACTTCGTTCTAAGGTGCTACTATTATATACAGAAACTATTTTTTATGAACAATCAAATAATTTTCCTTTTTTCTTATGAAAGAAAGATAACCATAAATATCAGAGTTGCCTCACATCATTATTGTGGTAACAAATGAAGTCCAAAAGAAGTTGCTTGTGAAGGATGGATTTCTGTCATAGGTTTATTAGTTCTAGGATTTGTTAATAACTGTCTTAAGATTTGATTCCAATTTCCGTAGCTATCATTTTGAATCCTAGGGCTCTCGTTTTTGGGTATTTTATTGTTAGGTAACAAAGGACGTCTGCCAAGCCTGGCAGCATTTACCTACTTGTCCTGGCTGGGCTTAGCTTCCATCCTTTGTTCATGCCTATACTGGTTTCATCTTCACCATATTTCTCCTTCTTGGCTGCCCAAGTCCAACTAGTGCTCACTATCTCAAGGTCTTACCTACACTGATTTGGACTTCTTCCCGTTTTGTGTTGCAGAAGATGGGAGGTAGAGGAATGGAGGAACATTAACATTCGTATAGTTTAATTTTTCGTCTATATATAACCACAGGTGTATTCTGTTGAAGACAAGGACGAATTGGAACAGTTTGTTGCATCACCCAAGGTGAATGTGTACCTTTATGGTCCTGGCTCCTCATGTCGTACGAAGGCTTATTCTCAGAAGCTTGAAGAGATAAAGCACCAGGTATTATCTGGTCAGAAATTAAGATGACTATTTCTAATAGTCTTTGACTTAATACTCTCTGGTGTATTCATGATTTGACAGTGTGTAAAGGAGCTTCACAAGAAAGCAGTTGACAGCACTCTCAGGAACACAAAAAAGATGCTCAAGAGACTGCATGGACATCTAATTTTTTCTCTGGAAAACCTAGGTGTTTTGGGGGCGTTACAGGTTTTGTCGCGCTTCTTGTAGTTTATCCCCCAAGACCCATTTCACAAGCCCTGATCTTTCATATTTCTTTAGTTTTAAAAATAGAATCAGAAACTTTATTGAGCTCATTTTACACATGTTCCCAACTATGTTTGGTACCTGGCCCACGTTGCCACATCACCAACAGGCAATCAGTATAAATTGTCTTTTGACTTGAGTGCAATTTCAGACACATGCTATAGTCTCAACACTTGACCAGACTCCTCGGCACTCTGCAAAACTAAAATAAGAGTGGGCAGACGGGTTTGAAAAGTTTCAGATACAAGTTAGTGCTGCCAGATTGTGCACTTTATAGATTCTCTTGACCTGACATAGAATTTTTGGCAGATAGGTGTAGACCCTTCAGTTTTTTGTATACGCATGTGTACTTTTTGTGTATATTTATTAAGCATTTCAGCTGGAGATCCCACATGCATTGCCGTAGTTATGATATTACAGCTTTTTCTAACTTAAAGAGTCATTAATTTCAGTAGAATATGACACTGAATGAAAATCTAGAATCATGTTGGGTTCCGTAGTCATGATAAACATAATTTGAGAACTTCGAATTCACAGGGAAGAAATCACAATTTATCTTTTTCTAACATTTGAGATTTACAGTTGAAAATTAAATTCTGAGTTCCATCCTTGTTTTGGTGAAGGCTAGTTGCATTCTCTTAAAGGGGGATCACCATGAGCGCCATCAAATGGTGGAAGCTGAAGTTAATGCTAGCGATGACTCTTTGTGTGACAGATATCTGAGTCAGGTTGACACAGTCTTTACTTCTGGTTGTGCTAAAGGTATGTTTTATTCTATCGCGCGTTTCTGTTTTGTAGCTATTTGTGTTCTTACCATCATTACTAGTATTCTTACGAGTTCCAGCTTGGATAAGATTTACTGGCCTGATCATGAATTATTTGGTTCTAGAGATGAAATCAGAAGGCTCTGATCATATTGTCTGACTTGTTAGAGATCAAGATATTTGATTTTGAGTGAATCAATTTAAGGCATTTCACGACTTGAGCAGGGTGTTCCTTCTCCAAAAGCTTAATTTGGTTTCTTATCACTTCATGCTCTTTGACAGCACAACACATTCCACCGATGACAAAGAAGCATATGGGGGGAGGACTAGTCCACCTAAAATGAGTAAATGAAATTTACATAAATCCAGAGTTACATGGATCTTTTAGCAGTGTATAGGGACTGTAGAATGGAATGTAGACATTGCGGGTGGAAATATTGAAGTTAGATGCAATGGAAAGTGCACCTAGGTGTTTTCGTGGATTTTGCCAAAAATGAAGTGCGTTGTCAGTGGCAAATGGCAATACTATGTAGCGTGTGACAATAGCAGATGTGCTATTCAGAGCTTCCGTCCTAACACACACAACAGTATAAAAAGGAGTCCTTAATATAGATTTACACACACAAAGATAGAGATGCAAGTAAAGGGAACACAAGATATGAGCAGCAAGATCACTTTCCTATGATATCTCAAATGCAAGATTACAAAGGATGGATCTGCCCAAGGGCCTATACATACATTATGTAGAAGCCTTACAATCTACATGGCTCATTTACAATGGAATATGCTGAAAAGATGCCTAAATAAAGTCTCATTATCTCACCTAGCAAGATCACCCCACCACAGAGTGCGAGTTTCATTGTCTCACCTAGCAAGTGTTAAAACAAAAATACTCAAGAAACTGATTTGAAAAAATAAAAATAGAGTGAACTTATGAAATTCCTTATGTATATTAATCTGCAGAAAGTCGGAATTTATACAAGGAAAAAACATAAACATTAAAACTAAATAAGAACATGTGCCACTAACTACCATAAAAGTGGCCACTAACAGCCATAATGCGGCCACTAACTACAGAAAGTTGAGCAACTAAAGTTGACTAAGTCTAGCTAGAAAATACGAAGCACTAAACTGAAATAAGTAAAAACAGTAAAAAATAATTATAAGCTGGAAAAGTGCCAATTGTCTAACAGCAAGATCACCCCACCACAGAGAGCTAGTCTCATTATCTCACCTAGCAAGAACACCCCACCACAGATATCTAGTCTCATTATCTCACCTAGCAAAAACACCCCACCACAGAGAGCTAAGCTTAGGGTGCAAGTCAACAGATTATAATATCAGACTGATGCTGATATTGATCAAAATAAACAAGTATGATGAATCTTAGTATCAGAGTGATCTTTCCACACCTCATTTTTACCTCTCTAGAGAAAGTTGACACTTGATTTTAAATATTTGCTGTGCTTTAGGATCCTTTAATGAAAGACTAAGGGCTTAAGCTGAAGACAGTTCCTGTAAATATAGGCCTAAATACTGATCCGTGCCCACAGAGAGATTCTTAGGATGTCTTGTGTTGCAGCCAAGTATACATATGGTGTTTTCATCTGTATTACTGGTCTAACATATGTTTTCTCATGCAGATGGTATGAATCCTGATTTGGCACTCATGGAAGTTCTGAAGGAGCCTTACTTTTCCAAAAAGCTTTTACGCCTAATTGGCATCCTTTCCAACTTTGGGTTAGTCATTTTGTAGCAAATTGAATAATTTGCTAAGTCTGATCTCTATAACTCATTCAGGATTTATAAGTAGCTGGAAAGAGAACAGTTGATTCACTTTGAGGGGTATTCTTATGGATAATTGCATCCAATTTTAATAAAAATATTGTGAACTAAATATTGACAGTGACTTTTTTTTTTTTAACATTGGTAAAGTTGTATTCTCCAGCATTAAGGACATGCTGGCCACCTTCAAAAGATTTACAGCCCTAACCAAAATTACAAGCTCCCTATTAATTCTATGATTTGATCACATCTTCTATACAGAACTGTTTACACCAAAAAGTAAAGATACCAAACAATTCCATTTTACTTTGCGAATGGAATTAGATCTATCTTCAAAACATCTCTCATTCCTTTCCTTCCACACTGACCGCCATATGATGATGGTATTAGCCTCCACCACTTCTTTTTAGTCTTGCTACCCCCCCCCCCCCCCTCTTCTGATCCAACATTTAAAAAGATCAGAGGTGTATTCTGTCATAGTCCAGCTACAGCATGTGATGTTGAGGAACATCACCCAGATCTGTGTAGTGAATTTGCAATGTAAAAATAGGTGTTTGTTTGTTTCTCCAGTTAATTTGCATAGAAAACACCTAGGGACTAATTGCTTTCGCTTCTTCTGCAACACTTCTTGAGTTAAGCAGGCCTTTTGATGACTAACCAAGTGAAGCATTTCACTTCGGTGGGGATCAGTCCTCTCCAAATACTCTTCCAGTGATGATAGTAGCCTCTAACCCTACTTGTATGCCTTTCTTGTAAGCACTGTTTACTGTGAATCTGCCATCCTTGTTGTGCTTCCAAATAACCTTTATATATGTGAATTAGATCTGCAACATGACAGTGCTATTTACAATTACAAAAACCCAACCATGCTTAGGACTACTGCTTTACACGGAACCTAATATCAACTAGTGATTCAGTCTCCTCTACAGTTTTCTTTACACCAAAAAAGAAACAAAAGAATTCAATTTATCTTGACTTTCTGCATAGGATTGCTTGACTTCAAATATTCTGCAGTTCCTCTCCTTCCAAATTGTCCACCATATACAAGCTGGGATAAGTTTCCACCACTTCTTTTGTCTCACTGCACCGCGATATAGTTCCAACACTTCAATAAATCACAGCTTGCTGCTGGCATAGACCATCTAAGTTCAAAAAAAGTTGCCACAATTGTCCAGTTATAGAAAAATGTAGAAACAGATGGCTATAGTTTTCTCTGGCCGCACCACACATACAACATCTAGAGCATAGATGAAATCCCCTTAGTTTTCTTGAGTGAGACATGCTTCTCTTGCTAGAAGCCAAGACAAACATAAGACTTTGTAAGGGGCCTTAGTATTCCAGATGAACTTCCATGGCCACTGGTCAAATTGTGCATTTTGTCTAATCTGGTAGTTGTATGCAGATTTGACAGTGTAGACTCCATCACTTCCAGATTTTGAGAATAACGTATTTTCAGATTCTTTGAAGCCTTGGAAAGATTCCAAGGTCTTGAACAAGTCCATGACTCTTTTCAATTCCCAATCATGTAATAATCTTCTAAAAGTGATATTCCACCCATATACTCCTTTAGCTGATTCAAGGTTAATATCTGGTAAAGTAGCAATAATGCAGAAATCAGTGAAAAAAACTTTTAAAGAACCATGCCAAGTTCACTTTTAACGCATGTAAGTATACAGTAGAAAATTAGAAGCATAGATTATATTTGCTTTTGCGAAAAGGGATGTTTTTTTTTCTTATGAAAAACTTTATATTCTTTTGATTGCCATCTTCAAGCATGCTCTCAAAATTTCCATCTCGCTTCAATATAACTTCTATAAGAGTTAAGGTATGAAGGAGATGCATCAATTAAATCGATTTGTGATAATCAGGCTGGCTTTCCTGTAAAAATGAAGCATATAATAGTAGGTTGTCAATTCATTCGACAAAAGATTGAAACGGGTGCATCACAGCATGTTTTGCTTATTAGATGATCAGTTAGCATATATTGTTAGAAAGTCTCTCTGGCAGCAGCTGTTGATTCCTTTAATCTATCAAAGTATGTTTGAAGCAAAAAATCTTTCTACTTGCTACATGATTTTATCCGTAACATTGTAGCTCTTACAGAGCATAGTATAGGGCCTATTATGAGAAATATGGAATAATGGCTTGAGGACAGTTTTATGTATTAATGGACCAGAAAAGCTAGTTAGCCCTTTGTGCAGTCTCTCTCAAATACACTTGGGGTCGTTTGGTAGAGTGTATTAGAAAAAACAATGTATGCATTAGCTTTGTGTATTAGTAGCATCTTGTTTGATACACTTTTTCAACCTACGTATATTGTGTATTGAGGTGTGTATTACTAAGAGGGTGTTTGGATTGACTTAAAAGTTCATCAAACCTACTTTTAAGTCAGTTTTTGACTTTTGAAAGTGTTTAACAAATATAAAAATAACTTAAGATAAGTCAAATGATGACCTAAAATAAGTTGGGAAGTGTTTGGCAAGGTTAAAAATAACTTAAAATAAGTTAAAAACCAAAACCAGGTCTCCCCCTACTTTTTATTTTTTGACTTTAAAATCATTTAACTTTGACTATTCATTTTTGACTTGAAAGCTACTTTGTTTAAGCCAGTCCAAACGGGCTCTAATACATGAAAATCCATGGTATTAGTAATGCAAGAGGGTTTAATGCATGCATTAGTATGGTCAAAGGCTTAATTGCCCCTCAAAACCTTTTTACATCTTTTCCACCATGTTTGTGGAGGGTATCTTTGTAAATAAGGATCTAATTGTTTGGTTAACACACCAAACCAAACAATGCATAAGAGATATCTTTGCATAATTAATGCAAGCATAACTAATACAATCATTACTAAAACAAGAGCGGCTCTATGCAGGATTTGAAGCTGAATTGCCTGGTTCTTTTCTTTAGTTGGTGTAAACATGAATATCATCAAGATGTAGAGGATATTCCTAGTATTTTAGAGTTCTTATGACCCCCATAGGAGTTCTTTTCCTTTTGCAACTTTTGGATGTAAGTATTACTAGAATACTCTTTATGTATTCTTTTGCTTATAATAAAAGTTACCTTTCTCAAAAACGACTCCTTAAAGAACACCTCACTTAGGCCTCTATGGAGAAGTACAGAATTAATGCCTTGAATACAACTATTCATATTTTTGGGCCTACCAGCTAGTTAGCCTCTCTGCATTTGGCCTCAATGACTCTTAAAAGCACCAGAATAAGGTCCTGATGGAGACATATGAAATTAGTGTATTGACTGCAAGGTTCATATTTATACATCTACACAGCTAGCTAGTCTTTGTGCATTTGCTGTCCAATATAGTGGTACCATCTGAAACTAAATCTTTCAAAAGCTTATCTTATGTTCATATTTCTTCCCCTAAAATTTTATTCTTAACAAGCATGGTTAGTGGTTATCTTTTGCCGTCGTGATGTACCTTTATCCAATAGAAATAATAAGATCTTGTTTGAAGTTGGTGCCATATGTTTTTGCTGTCATATCATACCTTTACCCAATTGGTACAGTAAAATTGTTTCAGTTTGTTTGTTGATATGTTTGTATGTTCCTTCTTCGTTGTTAATTCAGTCGCTAAGGAAATCAACTCAACTTCATATTCTGAACTTTGATATCTCCTGTCTTTATTTCAGGGTACAACCAGATATGAAATGCATAGTATTTGTTAATCGGATCGTGACTGCAAGGTCCCTTTCGTATATTCTTCAACATCTGAAAGTTTTATCTTCTTGGAAGTGCGGGTTTCTTGTAGGTGTCCACTCGGGATTGAAGAGTATGTCCCGAAAAAATACAAATATCATTCTCGATAAGTTTCGTTCTGGTGAGGTAATGGTTCTTTGCTAGATTTTTTCTCCGCACTCTAAATTCTCTTAGCTGGAGGACCTCGGGGACGGTGACTCCAAGTTTATGTTTGTTTCTATCTCTGATAGTTCAGTATGAGATTGGTTGCATATCCTTTGCTCAATTTGACAGCTCAATTTATTGATTGCTACCAAAGTTGGCGAGGAAGGACTTGATATCCAGACATGCTGCCTCGTTATACGATTTGATCTTCCTGAAACTGTTGCCAGTTTTATACAGTCTAGAGGGCGTGCCCGCATGCCAAAGTCTGAATATGCATTTTTGGTTGATAGGTATCGCTAAAGTTAATGCTTTCTGTACCCTCTTACTAGTCAAGTTCATCAGAGCAATTTTTGGTTGATAGGTATATCTGACATAAACCTCTTTGCAGAGGTAACCAAAGGGAGCTTGATTTAATCGAGCATTTTACAAGAAGTGAAGCTCAGATGAATGATGAGATCTCTTCCAGAAAATCTCGCACAACGGTGGCAGATTTTCAGGAAAATATATACAAAGTAGATATGACTGGTGCAACCGTCAGTTCTGCATTAAGCATTTCATTGCTTCACCGTTATTGCTCCACGCTTCCACACGACGAGTATGATCTTGTGCTGAATTTCACTAAATATTTATGTTTCTTATTTCCTAGTTACAATTTATTCTGTTTTATTTTTCTTAGCGGTGGCTTTTGCATTTGGAACTTAATCTTCATGGTTTTACTGATCTCTTTTCTTTTCGTTTTGCTTGTTTTGTAGGTATTTCTGCCCCAAGCCGCAGTTCTATTACTTTGATGATATAGATGGAACTATTTGCAAATTAATTTTACCTTCAAATGCTGCGATGCATTCAATTAATAGTGCTCCTCAATCTTCTATAGAAGCAGCTAAGAAAAATGCTTGTTTAAGAGCCTGCAAGAGCTTGCATGAACTTGGAGCACTCACTGATTATCTTTTGCCTGATCAAGCAGACGAAGATAAAGACCTGGTCCCCGATTTTTCTGACTTGGAATGCTGTGAAGGTTAGGGAGTAATATTCTATAAAAACATCTTCAATGTGCTTTGTGTTATTTATTGCTCATTGTCATTATTGTAATGTTGATGTCACAGGAGAAGATGCACGGGAAGAGCTCCATGAGATGATTGTTCCTGCTTCCCTTAAAGAACCATGGACTGAGACAGATAATCCTGTTTGCCTTAACTCGTACTACATAAGCTTTTTTCCATTCCCTAATGATAGGGTGTATAAGAAGTTTGGCCTATTTCTGAAAGCACCTCTTCCCCAAGAGGCTGAGAGAATGAAACTTGATCTCAACTTGGCTCGAGGTAGATCTGTGAAGACAGAGCTTATTCCATCAGGAACTACTAGTTTTGAGAACAATGAGGTTTAACACTTTAACTACTTGAACTTTTTCTATTTTAAACGGAAAGGCTCTCTTTTCAATATTTTGACTACTTTCTCTTAGCAGATACAACTAGCAGAGAAATTCCAGAGAATGTTTTTCAAGATCATTCTTGATCGCTCTGAGTTCATTTCAGAATTTGTGTCTTTGGAAAAAAAGGATTTTGTCGACTCAGGTTCAAAGTTTTACCTATTGCTTCCTGTCAATTTATTTGGGCATGATAAAATCTCCGTGGACTGGGAGCTTGTCAGAAGGTGCTTGTCATCACCAATTTTTGGAACTTCAGTATGTACTAGCAATAATATGTCTAAATTCGAAGAGCAGTTGCAACTTGCCAATGGTTCCAAAAGCGTACATGATGTTGTCAATAGCTTGGTATATGTTCCATGCAAGGATGCATTTTTCTTCATATCCGACGTTGTTAAAGACAAAAATGCATGCAGCATGTATAAAGATTCAAAAAACCACGTCAAACACTACTATGACACGTAAGTAGAAATTACTTTCTTATTTCTTCTTTGCTTACCAACTGGCTTCCCTGTTTGTTTGTTGATTCTACCTGCATACATATGTGAAGCTGTTTTTTTTTTCTGCCTAGAGAATCTTATTTTACTGTAAATTAGACTAGAAATTCAAGTATTAATAAACTGGAAGATGAGTCACATTTTCTCAATTGCCAACCACAGTCTGATGTGACCAGAAAAGGGAGAAAACTTGCAAATTAGATGCAAATAGAAGGGGCGTTGAGAAACTTCTTGATGAGGTCAATTAGCATCTAGAAATTGCTGCTGAAGAACCAATTCTACCATTTCCTTACATGCATTTGGAAGTTCTCTTTTTTCCCCTGTCAATATGTATTATGGTTAGTGATATGTCTATTTTATTCTTATTGCAAGTCTCGAGTAATAAATAGAGTTGGCTTTTATTGATATAACTTTCTTTTTCCTTGTTTATAAGGTAAATAAATTAATTAAATGTGGGATATACAAGCTGTAACTTGTTTGGGAACTTGCTTCTATTGATGTATGCTTATTCTTGTTTAAGAAGCATAGAACCGGCTTTAATTTGGAAAAGATTATGTTTCTTTTCATTGCATTTGTGTAACTCAGATATGTTTTTAATATACAGTAACTGACCTCCTGAGGGACTGGTATGCTCTTCTTGTTTAGAGATATATTTGTTTTACTATCTTCCGATGTTACTTGTTGAGAGTATCTGTCCACTTCCTTTGAGCTTTGCTTTTTTCTTGTGAAGAAAAACATATTCTTGCATCTATTTGAAGATCTGATCATTTCTACAAAATGTGTATCATGTATTTTCTAATGGGTGAAATCTCTTCTACAGTTTCTCTGTCCATCTTTTATACCCTGATCAACCACTTATAAAAGCAAAACAGCTCTTCTGTTTGGAAAACTTACTACGGAAGAAAGGCTATTCAGGTAATTGTTTATTGTTCAAGCTGCATAACTGAGCTGTTTCTATTGCAAAACTTGACTTGTTTTGCAATAGGGGGGAGGGGTGGTTACTTTGATTCATGTCGAAGCATAGCTTTTAATGTTTTTAGAAGCAAAAACCGATGTGCTTCTGCTATGAAAACAATGAAACAACAAATTCTACAATAGATCTCAAAGACAATTATCAGACATTAAATGGTTGAATGTTGACAAAGTTCTATCTTTTTCTGTTGATTTGTGATTAAGGGCATCTAGTACCCTAGTTCTCAATCGGATCCTTGTTTTTTCCAACGAAGGAACTACTTAAAAGATATCAGATAGCTGCTAAAATAATGATAAGTTGAAACATTTATATGAAACTAATTAAGTATGCGTGCTTTGCACGTGTGTATTGCGTTAATAAATAATAAATGTATATGAAATGAATAAATTATCGTTTCTATGTTATATTATTAAGTAAAAAGCTTTAAAAAAATAACGTAAATATTTTAGATAAAAAAACATACTTAAAGAGGAACATGATAAACTACCATTAACAGTTAAGGAGCAAAATTAAATATAGTGAACAATATTTCACTATTAATACACAAAAAACATACTCTAAATAATAAGATAGAAGAAAAACATAGTACTTGTAACAAATTAACAATACACGAAAAATTATGATAAAGCAAAAGATGAAAACCTAAATGTTGCAATGGAAGAAAACTGAAAGTCATCTACCAAGTAACACGGTTCATTGTGGTTACAATGAGTTATAAAGAATTATGTCACCATTTTTTCCACTTTATGCCTACGAATTTATGCACTTAATAATTTAATTTCTAATATTAAAATGCACAATATTTGGTGAAGTGGTTGGCCATCTGTTTATACTTTGTAAAGTGGTTGGCCAGCTGTGTTATTTGTTTACTAGTTTCTGAGGTATAAGTTGGACTGTTCTAGAGAGAATAGGACAGTCTCTAGAAAGCTGGAATATGGAGGGCAGTGGTAGCACAGACAAGAGTAGATGCAAAATAGCCCCAGGAATTATTTGGTGGACCATATATGGAAAGAAAGGAATTCTATGAGTTCTGAAAAAAAGAGCACCCCTCTGCACAAAATTAAAATGAACTGCATTATCATTTTTTGCTATTGGTGTAGTTCAGAGTATATAGATGACCCTGTGGCTGTTGTAGACAATCTAGTGTCCTTATAAAGATGAAGGAGGTTCTAAGGTAGTTTCTTTTTTCTTCTCTTCTTTTCGTTTTCTTTTGTTTATGCCAGACACACACAAGTGTGGAGGTAGGATATGATGTAAATTTTTGGATACCAGCTTTGCTAATGATTGATATGCAAATGTTACCTTTAAAATGCTTTGTTTAGAATATTAAATGGAAAGTTATTACTATTTTAGGCATTTCATGTAAAGAACAGAATATAGAAGAAGAAATCCAATCAGTGGATTTATAGGTTCCTTGTAGGCATTCATGACTTTTGTAAATTTTGGAGGTGAACAGCATAGCCCTAAATGCTGATGAATACAACTTCTACCAATTTCTTTTAAAAAATAAAAAAATGAAGCTAACTGAAGCCCAAACTGTGAGGATTTGCTACACCACTTTCAACCGTAACATTTCTGCTTCAATAGTTTCTAAACCTCAACTCTTTTGTGTTCTTCGCTTCAACGTCTGCTTTTCATCAGGCAAAAAGTACTCTAAAACTTCTTCTGGTAAAGTCAACGGAACAGTGGTAGAAATAATAAAACTGACACCTGATATGTAACAGTGAGAAGTTCAATTGCTTACAATTTACGTGGGTGAATAATGTTAAGGCCTGATAAAGATCTGTTTTCTGGCTCTAAAACTTATAGAATCTCTGTAATTTGATGGGCTTTGGGTAATGGAAGAGAGCTACTTGGTTTTAATACTAATTATTACTAATAGGATATATTGTTTAAAAGGATACCTGCACTGATGTATGTTCCGAGCAGCTCCAATTGAAGGGTTTCTCTCTCCTTCTAATATTATAATAAATCTTTTGGGACTAAGCTTCACCAAGACATGACGTGAGAAAATGATAAGCACCAAATCTATGTTAGAGCGCAAGGGCCACAATGTCCATGATTATATAAATATCTTACTTACTTCATATGTTTTAAATACTTTATTCTGACAATCTATGGCTAGATGAAGGGTTTTCTACTTTGATTTGACTTACCACATGTTCGGAATATCAGCAGAAAATGATCTCATTGAAAGTAAGGTCATTTTCTGCTGTGAGTATTATTTTGAGACATAATTACTTTGGTGGTGTATTATTTTGCAATGATTGACACTCTCCTTTGGCCGCCTATTGTAGAGTTGCGTGATAAAGAGGAGCACTTTGTTGAACTACCTCCTGAAATTTGCCAGCTCAAGATAATTGGGTTTTCCAAAGATATTGGGAGCTCATTATCATTGTTACCATCAATCATGCATCGCCTTGAAAGCTTACTTGTCGCTATTGAACTGAAGGGCTGTCTATCTGCTTCTTTCCCTGAGGGGAGGGAGTTAGCAATAGATCATGTAAGGGATTCTTCCATACTTAGTAATATGTCCTCTCAATCAAAACACAGCTGTTTGCATGTATCATTTGTTCATAGCTTATGAATAATGCCAGATACAATACCTAGTTTACTATTAATTGTCTGAAACCGGACCAGGTTCTTGAAGCACTCACTACAGAGAACTGCCATGAGTCCTTTTCTCTTGAAAGGCTTGAGGTGCTTGGTGATGCGTTTCTCAAGTTTGCAGTTGGGAGACATCTTTTTCTTTTGCACGATGCCTTTGATGAAGGACAGTTGACTAGAAAGCGCTCAAACGCTGTGAACAATTCCAATCTGTACATGGTAGCAATCAGAAAGAATTTACAGGTAAATGGTGCTGAACTTCAAATGCTAGATATGGACCTACTTCTTCAGTGATGTGACAGCACATCGTTTATGTTCAGATAAGAAAAGGCTTGCTTTTTTATTGTTTCAAAATATGGCTTTTGACTTATTGCAAAGTTTAACATTATGTCATTGTGAGAAATGCATTCACTGAGGTATCTATTTAAACCATTACTTAGCAGAAACACAGATGCCTGTGTGGCTCTCTCATCTCACATCCCTAAAACAAATAAAAGAGCAGAAATAGAATTATTTCTTTGTTGATGCTTATGGGGAAAAAGAACAAATCATCTCTGTTGATTACTATGAGGGACAAAATAATAACTAATATATATATAATAAACAAGTTAATTTAACTAATTAAAATTTGTCTAGTCAATAATTATTTCTGTGTCTCAGGCATATATACGTGATCAATCATTTGAACCCGACCACTTCTATGTAGTAGGACGTCCGTGTCCTGTAACCTGTAACAAGCAAACAGAAAAAAACATACATGGTCTGGGTGGTAGCGGAACAGATGGTGTAAAGACTGAAGTTAGGTGTAGCAAATATCATCACTGGCTGCGTAAGAAAACAATTGCTGATATAGTTGAAGCCCTTGTTGGTGCTTTTGTAGTGGACAGTGGCTTCAAAGCAGCAATTGCATTTCTTAAATGGATTGGTATCCATACAGATTTCAAAGAACCACAACTAAAAAGTATCTGCTCTGCAAGCAAAGTCTTTATGCCACTTGCTGATGAAATAGATGTTCTTGGCATTGAACGTTTATTAGGTTATTCTTTTATCCATAAGGGTTTGCTTATTCAGGCATTCATACATCCATCTTATAAAAGGCATGGAGGGGGTTGCTATCAGGTATGAAAGTGCTTTTCTTAAATAACCTACTTTTTTCTGAAACCTTCATCGTTGTTGCGTAAGGCGAGCTAGGACTACCCTTACAGCAACTTCTCTCTTTGAACATTTGATTTTATTTAACAGAGATTGGAGTTTCTTGGAGATGCTGTCCTTGATTATTTGATCACATCTTATCTGTACTCTGTGTACCCAAAACTGAAGCCTGGCCAGTTGACTGATCTGAGATCAATTTCTGTAAACAACAATACCTTTGCAGTTGTTGCAGTACGTCAAAGCTTCCACAGTCATATACTTTGTGATTCTAACGACCTTCGTGAGTCAATTACTAGATATGTCAATTTCATTGGCAGACCAGATTCTACGAGAAGGCTGGGTGAAGAGCCATCTTGTCCAAAGGTATTCAACATACTTATTCGTGAAGTCTTATATTTGATGGATGATTGAGTTTCTTAAACAGAGTTGATAATATTTTGCATTGGCACTTAGATGTAGTATAGAAAATTTTCCCTTCATCAAATAAATATAAGAAATTACATTGAAGTGTTCCTTCAAAAGAATTCAGGTATAAGAATTTGGGTCTTAATAAGCTGGATAGCAAGTCATGTAAGTACTCAAACATTTGTTTGAGTCACGTTGGAAGGCTCTATGGACACCATAGATTCAACACTCCATAAAACAGACCCAAGAGCTATGATGCTCTGATACCATGCTACTGAAAAAGGTAGTTTAGGAGAATTACTTGTCTATTATCCAAAGAATACTATGATTTAAATACAGATAAAGAAGCGGCTAACTTAGGTAACTAGATGTTTAATCCCTTGAAATCAGCTAGGATATTATATACAAGGAAACATGTAACTTAATGATTCTTTAACGATGGCTTTTGTGAAGGAGATGGACATTCAACCTGTTGTAGATTAATGTGAAGAAGCCAGATCAATATTTTTGTTAGAAAAATCTGTTCAAGGGGGAGAATTTCAGATGTTTTTCCTGGTTTTCTTACCATAAGTGGGGTTTTCCTTTTCTTTGAAGGTAACACATTTATCATTGATATTCTTTCTTCTCCTAAAAAGAATTTATAAACCCCTCTTCTTTGGCTAATCCTTTCTTTGGAGAAATTTTTTTTGGATTTCTGTAAGTTGAGGCTCCTTTCTTCTCACTTGGTAGCATCCACATTGTATCCCTAAGGGGTTAGAGAGTCTTGTTTACGGGGAAAATTTATCAGACACAAGTGTTATTTTGTTGGTTGCTTCTCTCCTGAACAGTTAGGAAAATTGTTCAATCACCTCTAGAAGATGAACCCTCATAGTGGCCAAATTAGAGAAGGATTTTGTACATTTCAGGAATAGCCCCTCTTCCCTTATTGATATTTGGTGCACCCTCGAGATTCCTGTGGGTATAGAAATTGGTTTCGTTCGTAACCATATCTTTTTGTGAGATTTTCTTATTTTTTGGTTTACTTCTTGTATACGGGTACTTTTTTGCTCTATGCTGATAAATTTTACTTGATAAAAAAGATGAACCTTCATTTTGCACCCATGTTTACTGGTTAGTTCAGGCCCTCGGCGACTTGGTGGAGTCTTGTATGGGTGCAATCCTACTTGACACAGGGTTTGACTTGAACCGTGCTTGGCAAATTATACTCTCCTTCTTAAAGCCCGTCATGAGCTTTACCAGGTTGCAACTTAATCCGACAAGGGAACTCTATGAACTTTGTCAGTCTTTTGGCTGGAATTTAAAGTTCCTGCCGTCAAAAAAAGATGGCAATTTTCTAGTTGAGGCCAGGGTAAATGGGGAGAATGTTTCTGCAGCTGCTTCTGCTCTCAATATTAATAAAAAATCTGCTCAAAGAATGGCTGCAGAGATAGTATGCTCGAGCTTGAAGGTATGCATCTCACTCTTCTATGTTTTTGTGTGCATCTTGATTTCTGCTGCTAGTATCCTAAAACAGGTACTTACAGTTGACTGTCTCTGTTTTTTTCTTTCTTGTTGGACGCTCTGTCTGTATGTATCGAGCACAATAATGCAGGGGTTTACCTCGTGCAGCTGTTATACTTTAAAGGGGGGGGGAAAAAAAAACAAAAACAAAATGAAGATGAATAAACTGCAGCTTGTTTCCAGTAGCATGCAGTATATACTTGAAATATTGCTTTTCAGGAGAATGACAGTCTGGTGCTGACAATTGATGAGTTTGGTTGTCTTTCTGGTTGATTCTTCATGCTCATTTAAAATAAGGAAAATAAGCTTTAGGGTGAGTTGTTAAGTGTCATGTGAAATTGAAGCCTGAAGGTTTACTTCTGAAAAATAGGGTGCAGATTCTGTGATAAAGGTATTGAGTAAGTCATTATGTTTCAAGTCATTGATGAGTTGAATCACTTGGTTTGTTCAGGAAACCTTGTTGCTGTGTCGATTCTTAGTGAGATTCTGATTTTTAGGTATTTGGGTATTGGTTTAGTGACTAACTAGAATTCTGAGGTCTTAAAGGGAGGGGCGTTGTCGCTGTATTATGCTGAATATAGGTGCAAATGTAGAACATACCATGAGCAAGTTCAGCATACACATCTTGACTTTAGGGGAGTGTTGATGGTAGACAATCCAGTAGTTTTGTTCAATGTCCCATCAAGTGATCAAAGCATGAAATATAGATAGTTATGCAACCCCATAAATATTTTCTCCCTAGTTACATATCCTTTTTTTTTTGAGAAGGTACAGTCTTGTATTATATTCCAAAAAATCAAACCTGCCACAACTTGTTACAGCTTTACTAATTACAAATAAGAAGAGAGTATCAGGAAGATCTTCAATCCTAAATAACAAAAGTTACAAGGTGCCTAAAGCATTCATTACTGATTCGAGATCTTCCATGTACTACTGTTTACCCCAAAAATGAAATAAAACCAAGCAATTCATCTTCATCTTCTGGATGCTGTTACATTTGTTCTGGAAGCATCTGAGGTTACTCTCTTTCCACACAGACCACCAGATACAGGTGGGGATGATCTTCCATCTTTCTTTATGACCAGAAATGTAGGCAAAGCTACTCCATATCTTCAGGGCCTGGACAATCTTGGCATCTCCCAAAGTTAGGCCCTTCGAATTGATGAAAATGCTCCAGAAAATATTAGTGATCCTACTGTGAAGAAAGAGGTGATTGACTGTTTCAGCTTCATCTCCACACAGGAAACACCTGGGACTTAGTTGGATACCCCTTTTCATGAGATTTTCCCGAGTCAAAACAAACCTTGTCCATCATCCTCTCCCTGGTCTATTTAATGTGATCCTGACAGTTCCCTTCTAATTTTGTTTCTCTGCAAACATACTTGTCTTCTTTACAGTCTAAAAGTTTTTTGAAACTGTACGTAGTTATATAATCACAGGTTAACTACAAACAAAAAGAGTAGTTCCCCTTCCAAAGTTTACAATTCAGATAACATAGTCTTAGTCTAAACTGTTCCTCATAACTAGCACAAAGATATCTTCTGTTCCTAGGTAATATATCTTGTTAACACCAAAAATAGAAAAGAGCTAAGCAGTCCATCTTGATCTTCTGTAAGCTATTCTGCCAATTTTCAAAACTCCTGTTGTTTCTCTCTTTCCAAATTGTCGACCAAATGCAGTCTAAAAGTTGTCTCTTGATGATTCTTTTCTTGCCATGATCATTCAGTCCTCTCACGTTCCATGAAACTATTTTAGCTTTAGTCCCCTCACATTCAAGGGTTCCTTCTCATGGGCTTCAAAATCAATTTTGAACATCTTACTGAGTTTTAGCAAATTTTGTTTGATCCAGGCAGTTGTGTCCAACTCCTTTTCCAGAACTGCTTCAGTCTGTTCTGCTTGTAGTGGAGATACATCTTCTACTTCCCACAGATCCCCATTGATTGACGGGTCAATAATTGATAAAAGTTGTTCGTTGATTGGACTCTCTCCCCTTTCGTGTCTCCTTTCCCCTCAGCATTGAAACTCCCTTCTTCTTCCCTAGATAGCACTTGCATGTTGTTGTCGATTTCTCTAGCTGAGATTTGCCATCTATCGGCGCCATCTGCAAAGTCCCAGATAGATTATCTAACTGATTCAAAGGGGCTTGCTCGACGTGAGTTCTATTAGTACCATGTCCCTTCTTTGATTAATGGGCTCATCCACAATATTGTTGTAAATAAATTGGGCTGGATCAGGCCCAATACAATTATTGTTGTCGAGATGCCTAAACGGTGCAGCGTATCTCCCAAATAATTTATTATGCTCCTCATGTGACTCCATGTGGGGTTTAAAGTTTGAAATATCCACTCCCACACCCTGACCCCTCTAGTCAATAGCTGTCAACTGTCCAACAGAGTCTTACCTCACAAGGCTCTAAGGACCACTGGACAAAATTTTTGTTTGTGCCATTGAGTTTTTTGTCTCCAAGCGCTGGAAACAGCACCGAAGCTCTTTTGATTCTTTCCAACCAAATAGGGATAAAGAAATTTAGACCCTCTTTCGAGATAGTTACTTCACTTGGACGTTCTGACCATCCCCTCTACTTCTATTCGAGCCCATTTAAGGTGATTCTTCAAACCAGTCACAAAGGTCTCCAATTTGTCGGAAAATTTCATGCGACCATAAGTGAAGAGGTAGCCCAATCGCTCTGATCCAAGTCGTTTTGCTCTTCTTTGCTGCCGGTTTGCACCCAGTTATAGGGTTCCACCATTCCAGCTGAACCCAAGATATCTTCCAGGTCCATCCTCCTTGAAGTGTCAGCTGCGCCATATTCCTATTGGGGAATCCAAAAGGAAAGTACTGTCTATCATCTCGTAGATGTTAACCCCAAAAAATTTTCTTCCAAGTTGACGATGCCCATCTGAGCCAAGATTGCAGAAGTTTCCTGTGATACATCTTCCAAGCTAACCTCTAACATATTCAATTGTAGCAGTAGTGGAAACCTCCTGCCTTTTGATTTCTGGAACTTAAGTGTTATGACTGCCATTTACTGTCCTCAACAACCTTGGCATACGAGTGGTTAATATCAACCATTCTGTGAGGAGATTTTAATGTTCTTGGTGGTTAGTAACTAATGAAGTTTCCTATCTTGAGTGCGATGTCTTTCCAACCAGCATCAGAAGCTTCTGGAAGTATAACTATTGCTCTATCTGCTCCTTTTAGAGACAAAAGATTTTACGTGAGCATTAAACAACGTCATTACTCTAAATACGCTGCAATTTGCCGTCCTTAAGTATCATTCCTCACAAGATTGTTGGTTGTCGTTTGAGGCTTTTTTCAGGACAAAACAGATCCACTCCATCACTTTTTTGCTGAGAGTTATTCTTCTCATCTTGTTTCTACTATGCTCCACCCAATTAAACCAGACTTCCTCGCCAGATGTCCATCTGGTAATATCGAACGACTTGAACAGATGTGGAAATAAAACCTATTCCCCCCCCCCCCCCCCATATCTGTGGAAGGTAACTGAGGTGAAGGAAGGGAGAAAGCTATCACAGAAGGAGATAGCTGAGGGGAAGGATGAGGTTTGTAGTTCTCAGGCGACCTGGCGGAAAGTGGGTACTCTCTCTCCTAGAAAGTAGGAGAGAGAGAGTTTTGGGGAAGTGTGCCTGCGAGGATTTTTTAATTGCTGTCTTAAGTATCCAGTGAAATACTACTTAAAATTATTGATTTCAACATTTGATGAAATTTGGATAAAGCAATTGATTTGTGGCAGTTGCGAATTGGTCTGTATGGATTTAAAACAAGAACTTGAATCCCCCTAAAATGGCCAGTCAACACCTGTTAGTTACATGACATTTTTAATCTATTGATGCTTGTGACTGTTGGTTTATACTTTCTGGCTGGAGGACGATTTTGCTTGCTCTCCTTGCTAGATCATTAACCTTAAAATCCAAGCTGCTTTATTTTCTTTACTTCTCCCAACGGTTGTGTGCTGATCAGCTGTTATTATAGAGGGTAGAATCAATGTTTCTTTACTATTCCTGTGCCCATCGTTTATTGCATTGTTCTTCAGTTAATTGCAGTTTTTAGTTTTGTCATCTGCATATCGGACTTCTATATTAGCTATTTGCAGTCTTATATGTTTCCAATGTGCAGGCTCAAGGCTACAGGCCCAAGTCTAAATCACTGGAGCAAGTGCTGAAAGCAGCTATTAAGATGGAAGCTAAACTGATAGGATATGATGAAACACCCTGTGTTCTTACTACTATTTGTGATGACTTGGATAAGCATGAAACATCTGAAAGTGATTGTGACTTGAAAGTATTCCCCGTTAATGAGGAACTTGCAAGAAGTTGCAATTTCAAGTCTAAGTCTACGAGAAAGTTGTTGTCCCCAGAGGCATCTGTACAATGCAATTCTGACCAGACCATCATGAGTAATGGCTCTAAGGAAGATGCAAAAGCTACAGGTATCAATAAACAAGGATATCTATATCTGATCTTTTATCCATGTCATCATTTCTTACTCCAAAACACTTCAGGTGGTTCAAAAACTGATTCGGCAAAATCACGTTTGCATGAAATTTGTGCTGCCAACTGCTGGAAACCTCCTTTATTTGAATGTTGCAAGGAAACAGGACCAAGTCACTTGAAAGAGTAAGTACGGAACTAGTGAAGAGTGGTTCCTATTTTCATTTATTGATTTTGAGTAGATTCCTGCAATCATGCAAGTAAACTAAATAGTGTCCCCTGTCCTTTTCATTATTGGGGTCTTAAACTAAATATATGTATAATGTTCTAAATGTCTTTAATTTTGTGGTGTCTTAAACATGCCAGGTGGGATGTTGAAATTGAATAGTTGCCTAATTAGGAAAGATGCATTCTTTTTTTAATAGACTACAAAGGAAAGTAAGACAAACAAATTGAAATAGAGGGAGTAGTAAACAAACTGAATTAACCAATTACTTAGCTGCAAAATATTGCGTTTTATGAAGTGGCCCAATATTTGAACAGACAAAGTATTACAGAATTGTTCGCAGATCTATAGGATTTTATTTTTTATCTTCCTTGGTTAGCACAAAGTATATATGTATTTTGTATGATTTTCTCTTTGTAAGAAATACATGTCTTCGATTCGATTAGTTGGTATTAGAGCCAGGTCCATCAGTTATGGCCTTCTCAGGTCATGCTAAAACAGCTGAGGGCTCGCGTTGAAGAGGTGGGGAGGGGGGGGGGGGGGGGGGTTAGAGTTCCACATTGATTTTGGTTGGGTAACAGACGGATGGTATGCTTATATGGACTTGACAATCCTCCCTTATGAGCTAGCTTTTGGGGTTAGGTTAAGCCCAAGTGTCATAACTAACTATCAGAGCTAGGTCCATCGCTGCTCTTCTGGTCCACACTTCAGTTGGGTATGGGCGCAGAGAGGATGTTAGAGTTCCACATTGGCTGTAGAATGGTTTAGTGGTTTACTTATATGGACTTGGCAAATCCTCCTCATGACCTAACTTTTGGGTTTGAGTTAGGCACAAGCGCCACATCTTTACAACTGGAAACTACATTGATATAACACATGAAGCCTAGTGTCATGGACTTGGACTTCTACTAAGCACTCCGTGCTTGAGATGGCAGTGACGTGCAATCATTTTGCCTCTTCTTTAAGTCTCTTTTGACAGAACTTATGTGGTTAATTTCTTGCACCATTTGGTTGTTCGATAATTTACTTGCAGTTGCAGTTGTTACTTTTAGAAGTTGTTTGGTATGAGGTATAAGATATAATAATCCAGAGATAAAATGTAGAACTATTTTATCATGTGTTCGATTGGAGTTATTAGGCAATTATTAGATTATTCATCCCACCATTTATACATAGTAATTGGATAAGTTATCACATATTCTTGCTGGAGTAATTAATCAACCATAACTTGTTCCCAACCAAACAACCCTTAGTTTTTGGTACCTATGAAAAAAGAAAAATCCTTGCTGGTCATATGGTTTAATGTTGTCCATGAGGTGGACTCCTATATTGTCTATAAGGCTTTCTTATGATCTGACCAAGAAATGTTTACACCACCAACCCCATCCTTGAATATTGATTATTTTTGTGCTGTGTGCACCCTAAAATCCTTGACATTTTAGAGCCTATGGAGTCATAGAGAGAAAGGGGGAAAGAGTGAAGCAAGTAAGTGTATGTTGTGCCCCCACCTGCTCATATTTATGTTTTGCCTCGAATAACTGCGAAATTTACTTGTTCTCCAAACTGTTTATGTATGTTCCCTTCATCACTATTACAAATAATCTTCAGGTTTACTTTCCGGGTGGTGGTAGAGATTGAAGAAACATCAAGAGTTATCGAGTCTTATGGAGAAGCTCAAGCGAAAAAGAAAGATGCAGCTGAGCATGCAGCAGAAGGGGCTCTTTGGTTCTTGAAGCAGGAAGGATATCTGCTCGACAACTGAGGGCGCTTACACTAATTTGAGTGTAATTTACAAAAAATGCAATTAGGCTGTTTATTGCAACGATAATGTGGCTGTATGTCAATTCTGTGTATAGTGCATAGATGTTGTATATTATTGGAAGAGGTCGTAGAGCGATTTAAGGGTTCTTTAAGCTCTCTCCCTGTGTGATTGCAAATAGAATAGGTGCTAAGTGATGTAATTTAACATATAGTTGGGAAGGTACATAAGGTCTTGAAATGATATGTGGCCTGTTATTGGTGTAAGGTGAAGTTTCATATTTTTGGTATATTCTCATTAGTAGTTCCTTCTTTTTCTTCTTTCCATCTTTGCCATTTCTTTGTTGTTTTTTTTCCCCATTTGCTGAATTGAGTGATATTTGAAGAAAAAAAAATTGTGCTTGAACTTGAAAAGTGATAGTTGGCGTTTGGACCTGGAAAAATATCGCCAAAAATTGTTTTTGTGAATTTTTATTAGAAATACAATTTAATGAGACATTTTGAATAGTAGTAATGTTTATGATGTCAAATTAACAAACATAGGAATTTGGGAAAAGGAGCATTGCCAGTGTTCGAGATTGACAATATTTGCGAATCACTTGTTTAAAATTTACTAATTAATATGGATAGTCATATCTTTTATTTCCTTCAAAAATTTATATAGAAAATTACAGTAATATGTTAGGTTTTAGTAAGAAACATGATATTGTCAAAAAAATAATAATAGTAATTACATTGCCTCTAATAAATTACCAAGTATTTAAAAAAATTAAAAAAAAATAAGATCTTAACTTCCCCGCCACGTGCTACTCACGTGCATAGTTTTCCCGCCAACTGATTCCCGCCAAAATCACCCTCTCCTTTTGTTAAACCCTTCCTCCAGACAGAGAGCCAAAGCTCACAAACAAACATAGAGAGAGTGGAATTATAGTGAGAGAAAACGAGAGATTTCTAGAGAGAGAAAGGAGAGATGTCTGGATGGGACGAAGGAGCAGTATACTACAGCGACCAAGCTCAGTTTCCTCACGGCGGCGGAGCCACCGGAGACGCTGAAAATGGAGGGACGAGCCGCCATGTCATACTACGGAAGTTCAAGGAGTTCATCAGGAATTTTCCTGATAAATCTCAGCCAAATGTGTTTCCTTACAGAGAAGCTCTTCTCGAGAACCAAAATTACCTTATTATTAACCTTTCTGATCTCCTTTCCTATGAACGGGACCAAACCCTACCTGAACTCCTTCGACAGAACCCTGCTGATTACCTTCCTTTGGTATGCAATATTATATTTCTGTCGTGTTGTTTAGCAGTATGTGGATGTAGATTTGTTGTTGATAAACTTGAGAATTGATGGATTTAGTTTGTATTTTTTTGTTGAAAATGAATGGTTATGATTTATGACTTTGAATATGTGACTGATGAACTTGGGAGTTTAATGGATTTAATTTGCTGTTTTGTTGTAATTAGATGTGGATTTGTTGAATTGAATGATTATGAATGAGTTGATTTATGGCTGTGAATTTGTGGTTGATGAACTTTAGAGTTTAATGGATTTATTTACTGTTGTATTGTAATGACATTTTGATTTGTTGAAAATGAATGCTTATATTGGATTAGGACTTGTGTTGATGATGAAAAAGGATAACTGATTTATGGTTTTTTTTAATGGTTTGTTATATTGTAATTGTGTGCATACTAGTAGCTTTTTGCACTTGCAGTTTATTTTGGATAGGATTAAGTTTGTTGTGACAACTAATGATGGCCAGATTGATGTATAGTCAAGCGTAATTTACTCGATGCTTAACAATTGGATGCAGTTTTCACTAATTTGGGTTTTCAAAAATGTTTATGTATGCATTTGTGGAATTTGCATATGTTTGCATTTTGAGTTATTAAATAGTTGCATTTGGGTTTGGGGCATTGTTGTTAGGTATAATTAGTTAGGTTGCAAGTGGGTTTGTCCATATTCACTGCTGAAAGGCTACATTACTATTTGAATAGAGGCATGAGAAAGGGTTCCCTTTGACATAATAGAACACCCCTCTAGATGCAGATATATTACTTTATTTATTTCTAAAATGTGAAGTGAAGAATGACAGTTACAATAATTGAAAGGTCTAATAAATGTCTAGCTATATCCTCCTATAGGTACCTGCAGTGCTGTAAATGATGCAAACAATACTATTCATTTGTTATAGGTGAATGGCTCGTGAAAATTTGGCATCTATTGAGGAATTGTTCTAGATACATATTGGCCTTCGTTATTCATGTGTAGTAATTCAGTGTATGTGGCTGAACTAATAAACTTTTTGTATGTGAAAAGTATGGTTAAGATCAGTGTATCATTGTCTTAAATTACATGATATGTTGATATATGATTTATGTGGATTTCAAAAATCAACTACTAAATGACACTTGTTTTTTTTTTGTATCCTGGGTTTATAGTTTGAAACTGCAGCAGCTGAGGTTCTTGCCAGTTTGAAATCCAGGGTAGCTAGTGAAAGTGGAGAAATGGAGGAGCCGGAGATTGGTGAAGTACAGATACTCTTGAGATCAGAGCAGGATTCAATGTCAATGCGTTCCCTTGGGGTTAGTTTCTGTTTGAACTTCGCCTTTTTCTTGATTATCTTAGACTTTCTCTAATTGATAAACTCATTCCCATAATTCTAAACCTTGTTTTGTTTAGGCACAATGTATATCAAAGCTGGTCAAGGTATCTGGGATTGTTATTGCTGCATCAAAGACTAAAGCGAAGGCAACTTATGTGACCTTGCTATGTAAGAACTGCAAAAATGTGAAGATTGTCCCATGTCGTCCAGGGCTTGGAGGAGCTATTGTACCACGTTCCTGTGATCATGTTCCTCAGGTTTATAAAATGGAAACTGGGAACTCTTAATTTGAAGTTTATTAGGTGATATTCTAATGGTAGGAATTTTTGCAGGTGGGGGAGGACCCATGTCCTATTGATCCATGGGTAGTGGTTCCAGATAAAAGTAAGTATGTTGACCAGCAGACACTCAAGTTGCAGGAAAACCCTGAGGTGAGGAAGCATATAGTTGCAGAAGAGAAGCTTAACTGCAATCAGTATAGCCTTTATGTCGTATTCTAATTTTATTTATGTTTTTTGTTGATGTAATTATAGGATGTTCCTACTGGAGAGCTGCCAAGAAATATGCTTCTATCTATAGATCGTCATCTTGTTCAAACTATAGTGCCTGGTACAAGGCTTACGATAATGGGAATCTACAGTATTTTTCAAACTTCGAATTCATCAACATCGTAAGAGTCCACCAACTTTTAAAAGGAATTCAATTTTGTAGTGTTTGTCACTTCATTTTTATCATTTTTTTTTAACTTCGGGGTTACTATGAACTGAACTGAGATGCAGTCACAAAGGAGCTGTTGCTGTTAGGCAGCCTTATATTAGAGTTGTTGGATTGGAAGAAACAAATGAGGCCAATTCTCGAGGGCCAGCCAACTTCACAGTAGATGAGGTAATTTCTAAATTATCAATACTTGTGGTGATTGAGAGCTTTAAGGTCAAGAGAAATTTGAACGTTATTTATTTTTGTTGCCTCTTTTCAATAGCACGGGCCGAAATCCTGTTTGGAGTCTTTGGACAACATTTTTTTTTTCAATTTTGGTGTTTTTTTTAATCTGAATGGGTATTATTCACTTGTGCATCAGTTCTCATGACCTTCCTTCTTGCAGAAAGAAGAATTCCTGAAATTTGCATCTGATAGTAATGCTTATGACAAGATATGCTCAATGGTTGCTCCCTCAATATTTGGGCATGTTGATGTCAAGAAAGCTGTCGCATGTCTTTTATTTGGAGGGTCAAGGAAGGTATGCCATTTTTCCTTCAATGTCAATGTTCTTCGTTTATTTATTGGTTAATCTCTAACTCTATTTCTGCAGTTCTTGCCTGATGGTGTAAGATTAAGAGGTGATATCAACGTATTGCTCTTGGGGGATCCCTCGACTGCTAAATCACAGGTCAGTTAAACTCATTGGTTAAAAGGTTTTCTATTGTTATTCATCCTTGTTTCTATTTCCAATGCAAATGAGAGTCTGAATTATTTTATTTTACCATGTAGTTTCTAAAGTTTGTGGAAAAGACAGCCCCAGTAGCTGTATACACATCAGGCAAGGGATCTTCAGCTGCTGGTCTCACAGCTTCTGTAATTAGGGATAATAGCTCTGTAAGTTTCTATATTTACCTTAGTCTAGAAGCCATTTCAGATAAATGTTCCATTTTCAATATTTTCAAATGATGAGTTTCTTTATAGTTTATCAAAAATTGATAAGTTTCTTTTTAACAATCAGCGTGAGTTTTACCTAGAAGGTGGAGCCATGGTCTTGGCAGATGGAGGAGTTGTCTGCATTGATGAGTTTGACAAAATGAGGCCAGAAGATAGGTAGATTATAGTTAGAGCTCCTTCCTTTTTTGTACTATTTTTTCTCATGAGAATTTCTAAAGAGCTTCTTACTGGTTACTAGAGTGGCTATTCATGAAGCAATGGAACAGCAAACGATTTCCATTGCAAAGGCTGGAATTACAACAGTCCTTAATTCAAGAACATCGGTGCTTGCTGCTGCTAATCCTCCATCTGGACGCTATGATGATCTCAAGGTTTCTACAATTTCTTTCAATTGTTTATGCTTTTACAATTTTCTGCATATCGTGTTGGCATAAAGCAGGATCTGAAGTGCTTTTGTCATTGCAGACTGCACAAGATAACATTGACTTGCAGACAACAATTCTTTCAAGATTCGATTTGATTTTCATTGTGAAAGACATCAGGAAGTATGATCAGGACAAGGTAAGACAATCCTAGCGCTCTCAATTCTGTTGATGAAATGAGATTTTCGTGGTGTGGACTTCACTTTGTTCAAGAAATTAGGCGTCTAGATTGTGCACACAGTGTACTGGGCATGAAATCACAAATAAATGGGTATTTAATTTCAAAATTATTTTCATTGATGTAATTTGAAGAAGACTACGCTATTGCTTATTCAGTGCTAGAACATGCAAGAATGAGGCTTCACTTACTGAGTGTTTCTTTCTCTACAGCGTATTGCTAGCCATATTGTCAGGGTCCATGCATCTGCTGAAGCATCTAGGGATGACACTAGAACTTCTAAGGAGTATAATTGGCTGAAAAGGTTGGTACCTAATATGGCTTAAAGTTGTGCTCTTCATTATTATTGTAACTTGTAAGGTCTAGATGTTGAAGCAAAAGTGTTCCTGTTGCAGATATATACAATATTGTAAGACCAATTGCCATCCGCGACTATCAGATTCTGCAGCCTCAATGTTACAAGAAAGTTATGTCAAAATTAGGCAGGTAATTATATCAGCAGGCTAACTATGGAGATTGTCCAGAATAAGACATCCAAGAACATTTCTTGATTATGAAAATGTTGTACATCTCTCAGTGATATTTGTTTCTTCTGTTGTCTGCTTCAGGATATGAGGCGGCAATCAAATGAAACTGGAGAGGCAGCAGCAATACCAATTACTGTGCGGCAACTAGAGGCCATAGTGAGGTTGAGTGAAGCTCTGGCAAGAATGAGACTGTAAGTAGCCACAATTATAAGTTGCATCATTGTCGCTTGCATAGAATCAAATGCTTCGAAGTCTATCATCCTGCTTTATTAACTTGCATTTAAGTTGTTTAGGAAAAGTCCCTTTTCCATGTGTTTCTTTCACTGTTATCTTTATTCTTTCTTTCAGCTCCTATACTAGCAGTCTTTTAATCAATAATCAGCTCTTTCTTATCGTGATTTTAGTTCCCAAGTTGCAAATGAAGATCACGTTTCAGAAGCAATTAGGCTCTTCAACACTTCCACAATGGATGCAGCACGATCCGGAATCAATCAACACATAAACCTTACTCCTGAGATGGCAAATGAGATAAAGGTTTGCCTCTTGTGCAACCAATACTCGCATTAACTTTCCCAGCTATACATCCTTCCAACCACAGAATCTAACAGTGTTAATTTTTGTGGATGAATAGCAAGCCGAAACCCAAATTAAGAGAAGAATGGGTATTGGTAGCCATATATCAGAGAGACGACTAGTTGATGAACTGACCAGGATGGGCATGAATGAATCAATTGTAAGAGTCGTCCTTTCAATGTTTTACATATATGCCTTTCTCATAATATATTCCCTTGTTTGCTCCATTAATATGATTATTGTTGGTGCCTATCTGATTACTCTTTTGGTAGTAAAGTAGTAGGAAGTCTAGATCTATTCATTGATACATTACTCTTTAGACCTTGTGCTGATGCAAGTGCTAAACATTGTCAGGTAAGAAGAGCACTGATAATTATGCATCAAAGGGATGAAGTGGAGTACAAACGAGAACGGAGAGTCATTGTTCGAAAAGCCTAAAGAGTTTATATCACATAATTTGATGCCCTTGAGGAAATCAAGCAGGAATATTTGAATTGTGGATTTAAATACTGCCTCTCAACACCTCTATACATTAGTGAACTGCAAGTGTAAAAGGTGTAGGTATGCACACATGCACTGTGTCTGGTTTGAGTTATTTTGAGCAAAATGTAATATATCTTATTTGTGACTGCACCGGAATGCTGTAAACTTTTTCTGCAATTTCAGCAGGATATGTAGAATTGTTTTTTAATGTAATTTTAATTTAAACTAAACTCCCAGATCTATGCAGCAAATGATGGTAGGATTTTGCACTTAAAAATGAGAAGTGAAATCTATGCAAGTGTTTTTTGCTTGGAGGGGTTGGGGCGGGGGCTCAAATTAAATCGAGCTACACATTCCATGTGCTTAACGAGGGTATATTCTTGAATTGTTTAATTCGATTTCAGAATTTGAACCCTAACTTAGAAAGGGTAATGCAGTGGTGAAAAGAGTTAGGCAATAATACTTTTTAGTTAGGAGATGAAAATTGAAATTTTATGGTACATAAAGATCTTCTACTGGGCATGTGTATGGAGGAAGATGTATTAAGCATCATTTTCATCAAGCTAATACATTATTTTTATCTACTTATACATAGATTTCCTCCTAATTATGTTGGTATTAATTCAAAAAACACGATAAAAAATCGTATATTAAATTAATACATAAATAATTTTATACGATGTTTAGAATCCTATCAACCAAACAAGTTGATTTTTCTATCTAAAATAAAACTTTTACTAAACCAAATGGCCCCGATAATTTTGTGTAAGTTAGAATACTAGAGAGCTAAAAGTTTGAGTTTGATCCAAGCTAAAAATAGTCAATGGAAGAAGTATTTAAAAATTAAACTTGTGTTTGATCATTAATATAATTTTAAAATTATTTTTAAATCAAATTTGAGACATGATAGGACAACAATTAAAGGATAATCATTTTTTTTATTTCCTACACGATACAATTAGATTTTTTCTATCCTCGGAGTCTTAAATCCGAGACCTATGATGAGGATGAAAAAATATCAACCATCCCACCAAAATCCAAATAACTCTTAGTGACTCTGTAGTATAAAGTAGCACATGAATATGGGAATAGTTACATTATAATAGTATTTCATTCTCAAGAATAAAGTTGAACAATGGTTTGGAAACATCTAAAAAATTTAAAAGATAGAATAACAACCCTTATATTGCTGAGGATAGAACTTACTTACATTCCTCTACTTTACATCAAAAACATTCTATTCCTGACAAAAGAAAAGGCATCAACTTCTTGACTAGATTAAGTAACAAAAAGCAATTGAAATAAAAGACTTTTACAACATATTTTGTGCTTCAGAATTTCTAATCATGTCTAAATATTGGCATTCTAGTTTAATAACATCATTAGCCTTGTTTCTTCAAACAAGTAACAAGCTTTAGTGCATCTTCTATTGATGGCCTATCTGAAGGTCTAACTCTGGTGCAAAGTGAAGCAACTTCAAGAACCAGTTCTATTTCCTCTTGGACCGAGCTCAATGGAGCAACATCGTTCTCATCCAAAACCTCTCTCAAAAGAACATCTTTGGAGGTGTTCTTAATGCTCGTCGCTGCATTTGACAGCTTCCCGTTGGTTAAGATTTCCAGAATGAGCTCACCAAAGTTGTATATGTCCCTGTAAAGTTCTTCCTTTATAGCTTGCTCGATTTCACCTGTAAGACAGAATTAAACAAGATTTACAACCAGTGATCTGGAATTACGGCTATTAACTTATGTTAGTCAAATTAAGATTATTAAACACTTCAATTAGAAATGAAAGGGAGCCTTCGAGCAACGGTAAAGTTGTCTGGTCACATGTTTAGAATGTTTTGTGCACCGAGCTGCCTTTTTTTTCTTTCTTCTAAAATCGCTTCTATCTGAGTATTTAACAAACATTAATGCAAACTACTTCTACTAGAAAGTATAAGTGCATACCTGATTCATTTCCAACTCTTGCTACCGACGGACTATTATTTAATTGTATCAAGAATCTAACACCGAATTCAGTCAAATGAGGTTCCATGTTTTCATCAAACATAATGTTATTTGTCTTCAAATCCCCATGAGGTATCGCGGGGTAGCAATCATGATGCAGGAAATACAGTCCCTTAGCAATTGCCACAATGATTTTATGCTTGGTCACCCAATCTCTCTTCGTCCTGATCCTTTCGGCCAGATTTCCATTAGGCAAGTAGTCACACAACAGGTAAGCCATACGCTTATTGTAGCAACATCCCAACAATCTGGTCAAATTCTTGTGCCTTGCATTGCCCATCCTCGATATCAAGTCCAGCATATCCTTCATTCTCTCTGTCCTCCATTCGATCTTCTTCACCAAGACGGTAATTCCTGTTGGCAGAACAGCTTTGCAATCAGAACCAGCAAAGGTTGGCACCATATCCGTGGTTTCTTCGATAGAATTGAAGCTCCTCAAAACATCATTTGCTGTAAACCGAGGAAATCCACTAAAAGAAACCATTTTCCACTGCCCTTGACCTCTTCTTCTGAAATAAAGTACTCCGAAAAATGCAGCTGTAATAGCCAACACTATGATACCACAGGTTATGAAAACCCATGCCAGCTTTTGCGTCTTTCTGCTTCCTAACTCTAGTCCATTTGGTCCACGACAAGGCCTCAACTGTGTTCCACAGAGCTTAGGATTACCCCAGAAGGCACTAATATCCATCACCTTAAAACTCTTATCAAAAGGAATCAAACCCGAGAGATCGTTGAATGACACATTAAGAAGTTGTAAGCTGGAAGAACTTCCGAACTTGGCCGGAATAGAACCGCTAAAACTATTGTATGACAGGTCTACAACACTAATATCAGGAAGGCTAGCAAGTCCAACAGGTATTTCACCACTTAAATTGTTGTTGGCCAAGTCTAAGCTCAGAAGATTTTGGCAGTTGCTTATGCTTTGAGGGAGAATCCCGGAAACATTGTTCATACTCAATTCAAGAACCAGTAAGGATTTGCAAGGTCCAAAAGGAGGAAAATCCCCTGAAATGCTACAATTTGTAGCTGAGAAATTCTGTAGTGCGTACAAAGACAATGTCTTCTCCGAGATTACGCCTCCAAGATTTGGATTATTAGACACATTGAAGTACTCAAGCTTGGAAGCTAAGGAAATATCAGTAGGAATCCCTCCAGTGAACCTATTTCTAGACATATCAACATATGACAAATCAGGAAACTTGCCAAAGTTCAAAGAGATATCACCTGAGAATAAATTGTCTTCGATACGGATCCGAACAAGAGAGGAACAATTGGAAAGTGATGGAGAGAGTCCACCAGTGAAATTATTCGAAAAAAGGATCAACCTTTGTAACATCCCACCTGAACATATACTTGGTGGAATGCTACCTACAAAATAGTTTGTCGAAACATCAACATATTTCAGCTTTGAATATTTGCCCAAATCTTTTGGTAGTGAACCTTTAAACCAATTGTCCCATAAAAGAAGTGTATCAAGCTGTGGAAGCTTTGCAATTCCTTCAGGAACAGTTCCACTTAAGTCATTGTACATAACACTAAGCAACTTTAGATTTTTCAACTCGGAGAAACTCTCAGGGATTGGGCCTGAAAGATAATTATCAGAAAGATCCAAACTTGATAAAGATATGATGTTACCAAACTCCCATGGAATTTTACCACTAAGCTGATTTCTAAACAAAAAAAGTGACGCAAGATTGGTCAAATTAGTCAGCTCTTTTGGTATTGAACCAGATAAATTTGCACTAGCAATATCAAGATACTGAATCTTACTCATATTCCCAAGTTCCCAAGGTATGGTACCTTCATATAAATTATAACCAATCTCCATATGAATTACTGTTTTCAGCATCCCTAATTCTGGTGGTATCTTACCACTCAGAGAATTTCCAGCTAAGTGAATGAAGTCAAGATTCTTGAATGAGCCATACTCAGAAGGAATTGGACCACTGAAATAACTCCCTGCAAAATTCAGTACCTGTTGGGATCGGAATAACAAAGCGTCATGCAGAATTTAACAAAGCAAATCTTGATTAACAAAGCAAATCTTGAACGACGATAAATGAACAGGCAAACAGAACTATCCTAAAACAGACATAAAACTATCAGTATAAAAGAAAGATATAATGTCAAAACACGCCTAAACTATCTTTTTTTTCCCGCAAATTTCAGAATCCAAACTATTAGTTGTCACTTTTTTTTACCTGAACTATTATCATCTATGTATTAAAATAGACCTATGATTGAGGAAGGAAAACTGAACTATCACCATCTATGTATTAAAATAGACCTATGATTGAGGAAGGAAAACTGAACTATCACCATCTATGTATTAAAATAAACCTATTCATTCAGGAAGGAAAAAGGAACAACTCACAGTTGAGGTGCGTTTTACTACACAACTAGTTAGTATAATTCAAACAGGAAAAGAGAACAATTGATAGTTAGAGTGTGAAACTCAGAGAGTTCAAACTTGTTTTTGACCATTAAAAAAAGTATAGAAACTATGGAGAGAACTATCACTCTCCTCTATAAACAAAATACTACACTGTGGGTGGTAGTTAGTGTGTTATGTGGCAGAAATTAAAGTTGTCAAAAAACAAAGCAAACCCTAACAGTACCTTGAGTGACTCAATTTGTGAAGCATCTTTAGGCAAAGGACCAGAGAAGCTGTTACTAAAAGCATCAAGAATGACAAGAGAATGAAGATTTGAAATCCCAGTTGGGAAATGACCAGAAAAATTGTTCCTGCTAATATCCAAGCTTCTCAAATTACTCAACTTGAAAATCCCAACAGGGAGTTTCTCAGAAAATGAGTTATGACTCAAATTCAGCTCAACAAGGTCTGAAAATACACTAAATTGATTCTCTGACAGAACCCCACCAAGATTTTTCACAGAAAGATCCAAGCCAATAATCAAAGAAGAATTTTCATTACATTTCACACCAGACCAAGAACATGCATAAATTTTATCAGTTGAAGCAGAAGGCAAAATCCAATCTTTCAAACTGTTGGAATTATCAAGAACTTCAGTTTTTAAGCTCAAGAGTCCTTGTGTAAAAGGATCAACAGCTAAAACAGGGAAAACAACAATCAAAGAAAGAAAAATCAAGAAAGTAGTAGTGATGTACAAAGGCTGAAAAAGTTTTATCCCCATTGGGACTTGCATCAGTAGTAGTAGTAGTAGTGAAGAAGAAGAGAAAAACACAAGAAAATATGCAAAAATTGTGTCACCCCCTTGTGTAATATTTCTACAAGTTCTTTTCTTGCATTGGGAATAGAGAAAGATTGATAAAAACCTTCAGGTATCAACAACAAAAACAAAAAATCTTGATTAATTGTAATAAAAGTATAAATTTTGAGAAGCAAACACACATTTTTTTTTTTTTTTTTGGAGTTAATGGTTATCTCAGTAATTAGTGAAGATGCACAGAAGCAAATTCACAACACTATGATTATATGAAAAATATTCTCTTTTCATTTATTTTTACTCGTCATATTTCATTTTGTAAAATTAAATAGTATACATTTTAATTAATATTTTAAAATGTATCTTTTTTATTATATTAATATAAAAAAAGATTGCAACTTATGATGTGGTTCATATATTGTTAAAAATTTAAAATTTTAAAATATTAAATTAATTTAATTTATTTTGATTTTAAAAATTAATTCTCGCAAAATAAAACATGATAAATAAAAAGGATGAAAGGAGTATAATTTTTTTAGTTTGCTTTAAATGAGGAACAAATAAGGGACCAATCTAAGAAATTACTATTTGTTTAATAAGATTATGTTTGCCATTAGAGAAAAAATGATAAGAATTTGTTTTTTTGCAATTATTTTTTGGTGAGGTGAGAAAAGCAAGGCAAATGGGGACAATGGAGCATCTTTCTTTATTATCTTCCTTTTTTATCAATTCAATCCAAATCCATGCACAAACGGTTATGAAATCCTACCTTTCTTGGAATTTTGCTTTAGTACAATTATTCTAATAAATTTAAATTGGGAAAAATAGTGAAACACTTTCTTTGTGGTAATTAATGATGTGACACTCAAAAGAAAAATGTTTCTAAAGTTTTTTCAATTTTTAAGTGATGTATTAGTAGTAAACCTTCATTTGTACTTCATTAGTTATAAGTTGTCTATGAACTAAACCATTTCATGAAAATGGTAAATGCAAGAAAGGCTAATTTTGGAATGATAAAGTCCAATTTTCAAGCCAATGATTCTTAGATGGATTTATATATCATGTATATACTAGACTAGAGTCAATGACAAATACAAGATTTTTTTTTAAATTTGAAAAGTAATAAAACATTCAAGATTGTAGGGTGTATAATGATTGAAAATCCTATCAAATGAAGGATTAAATAAAACTATAACTAATACATATACACTTCTTTTTTTTAAAAAAAAAAAAAGGTAGGGTAATTAAGGCATAATTACCCCACAAAGATATACTCTAGGCTCTAGGGGTTAGATGGGTAAACAATCAATTACTAGGGAGTATTATAATTAAGTATCTTATTTTACTTTAATAAAAAAGCAATTGGAGAGGGCCAGAAGAGGGGAGTGACATAATACTAGGAAGCAGTATATATATTTTTATTTATGAGAAAAAAAAGTGATAATTAATTAGAAAATAATTCTTTTCTACATAACTAAGATATAGCTGTTGTTGTCATGATTGTTGTGCATTATTTTTTGGTAGGACTTAGTAGTAACTTAGTAATAATTATTATAAGTAGTAGTATTAAAGAGCACAATTAAGCACTATTTAGGAATATATGCAATGATTACCACTAGGAATGCTAAAATGACACTTTTTTATAAGATGCAAAACTAGCTTACAAATGGTTATTATCAAAGAATATGATAGAGATTGATGGTATCTTTTCACTTTTAATTAATCAAATGTCATAACTTTTAATCCTAAACATAAAAGTAAAAAACTTATATAAGTGTTGAGAAAACAATTCAAATTGAACTTGTGATATTGTACTAGGTTTTAGGTTAATTGAATGGTCATCGTGATAATTTAACAATTTTTTATAAGGTTAAATGTTTTTCTTTGCGATATGATCATAACAAACAATAACATATCAAATTTAATTTCATAAATGAATTACGAAAAAATTAAAAATATTACACAAATATTATTCCTTTGATCTTGAGAAAAGTAAATACGATAACATTTTTCGCTTAAAATATTCGAATCTTTTAAGTAAAGTAAGTTATTTTTGATAAAATAAAGAAACTAAAATGGAACACGAGGGAGAGGAGAGCAAGGAGGTAGGTCAAACGAGTGGGTAAAAAAGGACACCATTATCCCTAAAAGAAACCGTTTTTTCCCCACTTTTGTGTCATTGAAGCCAACATTTATTATTTAGTAAATAAAAATTTGAGAAAAAAAAAGGATTCATTACGTAGTAACTAGTGCTAGGATAAAATTTTCACCATTAAAGTTTATCTAACAAAATACACTATAAGTTTTTAAATAAGCTACTAATTAAGATTTCTCACGCTTATCGGATAACTATAAGAAAAATTCTTAATAAATATTAATTTATTTGATATAATAAAAATAAATTTATAATTTGAGTGTAACTAACTTAATTAAAAAAAAAAAGAAAAAGCCTCGAGATTGCACTTTGGCTCTAGCCATATAATTCGTGCATTGATGTAGATCATTGCATGCTTCCTTCATGATCCTGTACATTAAATTAATGGTGTAGCGGACGAATATTAATTGTCAAAAAATTATAATAAATGAAGCAAATATGTGATAACAATAATATATTTAATGATAAGTGAAATATGAAAAAGATGAAATACACACAGATTTAATTGTTACTATCAACTTAATCCGATTTAATAACAAAATCATTAACTTTAATATCGACTTATCTTTCTTCATCATTGTTAAAAAGAAAATACGATAATTTTTTTATCCAATTTTTAATGAATTAACAAAAACGTTTATTACGAGATAAATAATTATTATCGAACTTATATTTCGATGCATGGGAGATTGAAGTTGAATCTATGCTATTTTTCATATTTTCCCCAATTTCTTTAATTTAATATAAAGTAAAGCAAAAAAAAATTAATATATGGCAGATGGAATACAATATCTTTATTTTAAAATAGTTTTTACCTTCTAGAAAATGTGATCCACCAGAAATTACGCAACTTGCAAATTCCAATGCTATTTGAGTAATGATTTGTTATTTTGTTTTGATATACAGTAGTGAAAGTCAAGAAAATATTTGAATTTAAATTATTTTTTCTCATTTCCCTAGAAAAAAAGAAGAAAAAAACAAAATTACTTTCTGGGAGTGACAAAATACTAGTCATAAGTTAGTTTTAAATAAATCCAAAAATTATTTACGTAATAGTAGTATAATAGGACAAGCCAAAAGCAATCTGATCTCTAATTATAACTGTTTTTTTTTATTTTTTATTTTTTGTATTTTTCACTTACATGATTTAATACTCGATATTTGTGAAAATATTTGTCATTATTATTCATGCAATTTAAACCTGGTCTGAATTGTATTTATTGAATTTGTAAGTATTAATTTTCACGGGGTCTCCCTTGCTCTTATTTTATTTGTATTTGTGGAATATGTTATTATTGCATTATTGACATATTCTACACGTAATTTTGCTACATAAATAAGTAATTCTTCGGTTTTAATTTTTGTGATATATTTTAGATTTGAAATTAGTTTGATAAATTTATTTTTGATCAGAAGTTTTTTTTTTATATCTTTTAAATATTTTTGATTGTCAATTATTGTAACTTATAATATTTTTATGCGGTTTATAAATATATATAAATTTTATTTTATAATTTTTGAAGATTTCATTAACGAATTTTCAATAAAATTTAAATTTTCAACTCACAAAAAAATATGTTGCGTAAATTATAATCGAAGGAGTAATTATTTAGATTAAAAAAGAAAAGAAATAACTAATAGCTAATATGTAAAACTTGAAATTCAAATTGTTATAAATCTAGAATTAAGCGGATTGTCCCATATGCTTATTCATGAACTTATTTTTACCATATATATGTATCTCTAAAGTGATATGAATCTTTTTAGAATAACAACGCACTACCTATAAATTTAAATATCATTCACAATTATAAGACACAGAAATAAGAATAAAAATTCTCTCTTCTATCTACATTTCTTACGTTCTTTTCTCTATAATAATATTATTTTGAAGTTGATTTTATAACACAAAAATATTTTTAGTCAATTATCTCTAAAATTTAAACAAAGATGCCTTAAAGCATAACAAAAAGGCCTGTTTTTTTGTTTATTTTTACTAATCGATTTTAAGTTTCATACTATTTTAAAAATAATGACAGATATAAATATTTTCTCATAATAGAAATATAATTTTATGTTTCAAGAAATAATTTGAAAATAAATAATTAATATTGAAATCAAAATAAAAAACACTATGTCAAAACATAACTTCTCTACTCCAATTTTAAAATTTATGATTTTTTATTTTCATGGTCAAATAATAAACTACCAAAAGTGTACAATGTAAGCATAGATTTCGAAATGATTCGTGCAAAGAAGACTTGTTTTTTCTTTTTTAAACTATAAAATTCCCTTTTAACATTAACCAAAACCAAAAAAGCAAAGAGTTAATTATTATACTACTCACTGTTTTAAAAAGAATAATATTTTTTTTAGTTTATTTAAAAAAATAACCTTTTTTTTATAACATTTTACCGAAAAATTTTCACGTGATTTATTTTAAATTATAAAATTATAAAATATATGATAATAAAATCTAAAAATATTTTTTATTTTTTTAATCTCCAGGAGTAATAAATTAAACTAAAATATTTTTTACTTTTTTTGGAAATGAAAAGAGTACAAGGTAAAAAGGGGACAAAAATTCTACAAAGTGAGTTTCCCTAGGAATAGAAAAAGATAATGCAATTTGATCTAGTCCTTCGTGTGGATTTGCTGCTCTTGGGCAAGTACACCTTTTTTTTAGGAACATTAAAAAGGGAAATTGAAGTTTTGTGTTAGGTATTTAACAATTTACTCTCTCCGTTTCGTAAAGAATGACCTAATTTGACTTGATACAGAGTTTAAGAATATAAGAAGACTTTTGAATCTTGTGGTCCTAAATTAAAGTTAAATAAAATGTACAAAATTGTTAGTTGATCTTGTGGCCTTAAACATGCCACGTGAAAAGTTGTTACAAAAAAAAGAGATCATTTTTTTTGAAACATATTAAAAAAAAGTTATTTTTTTTAAACGAAGGGGTACAAAATATAAGGTTGGATGAATGCACATTTTGTTGCAAATTGGAGCTTAACTTAAAGGCAATTCCCCATTCACCTTTTCCTTTTAATAGTTTTGAGGAAATTAAATCAAATTTAAAGAAGCTTTTAGCATTGAGAGTGGCCCTTCAATTTAAATGGTGGGGTAAAAATGGGCACTAAAATCTGTGATTTTGTCAAATTAGTGGGTGCAAAAATAAACGTATATTATGTGTGGACGAAGTGAACCCACTATCCAAACAGTAAAAAAACAAGAGATCAATCAGACAAAAAAATATATAAGAAATTAAATGGTTATTTAAGTGAAAAGAAAAAAAAGAAGAAGAAGAAGGGTTGCACACCTACGTATTATCGAAGATATGATTTTAAATTTGAGAGTACGGAGAGTCTGGTTGAATATTGTTATTATTATTTTCTCTTTTTTTTTTTTTTGGGAATTACTTTGTATTTTTTTCTGTTGCTGTTATTGCTCCCATATGTATCCCTTTTTTAATTATTTTATTTAAATTGAAAGTCCATCGAAGTAAACCTATTTATCTGTTTAAGGTAAGCGTAAGATCAATGTACACTCTAATCTCCTATCCTGATTTGTGGGGTAGGTATATTTGTTTATTGGTGTGTGATATTCTGTTTTAGTAAATGTATTTATATTTTGCAATTTATAGCTTATCAAACTAAATATAAATAAAAAGGTTATTTAAGCAAATAAAGCTAATGGATTATATAAAACATTAGGTGAATAAAGGGAGGTTAGCAAAGGCAAAAAGGCAAATTATTCCAATTATTTTTTTCCTCTTTTTACCTACTCTTTTGACCATACAATTTCAAGTGGGGAATGATGATAATTTTAGGGGACATGTACCAAATCCTTTGGATCACATATTATTATGATAATAGTATGTGACATCCTTTTAAAAGAAAATAATAATTGAAGAATGTATGAAAATTAATACACCTTTAAAACATGACTTCTTTAGAACTCCCACAAGTGTAGGGAGGAAGCGCCGTTTTTCTCTCTCTTCGGTTAGAGACGGGTTCATAAATATACTTTGCCAATTTTAAATCTTGTGTTCCTTTCAAAAATGGCGTTCTGCTGGTAGTGGAACCATTATTTGGCTGAGATGAGGCGGAGGTGTTGGAATATGATATTTATTTTTTGTCATTTTAATTTATTTAGGTGGCTATTATTTATCCACATCATCACTATTTTTGCCAGCTGACGCGCATGTGTAGTCACACGGACAAAAAGGTGTACGTGATAGTGAAACAAACAAGTTTGAGGGGTAATTAAAACAGAATATAATTTAAGTGTGCACCAAATAAAAAGTTTCAAATTCTTTTGCCATTTAAAATCTAACTTTGCATTTAAAATATTGTTCTTAATCAACCTGGTATTGTTCTTAATCAACCTGGTCATACATTCTGACCGACCAACAAAAAAATAAAGTTTTGTAAACTCGATCGAATCACTTATAAAATAAAATGCTTGATATGTACTAGTGTTCAGCAACTTTGTCTCAATACTAAACTAATTGAAGTCGATTATACAAAACCTCTATATTGATCAACATTCAAATGTATCATAACAAAGTCCGGATTTTATGTTTATAGATTCTGGATCACAATTATTGGATTCTGGATAGGTAATTTTCACATATTAAATAAACATTTTAACACAAATATAAGACTTGAGTCAAAGTTACTAAGTTCTGCTGAATCCTTAACCGGCTCCACCCCTGGTGATGCTTTGCCAACTATCTTGAGTGAGCATATGTTGAGGAAATTTTTAACTGAAATTCAATTTATATAGAAAAATGGATAATCACTATGTCTGTCACAAATATATGCGAATTTATTATCCACACAACATTCATCTCAGTTACAAGTTACAACTTTTGTTACAAGGTAAAAGCATTTGATTCTGTGCTGTTTTTGGTATATCATTATGATACAACAACTATAAGTCATTCCCAGACAAGTGGGGATACAATGTATACAAAATAACAGTACTGACTCAACTATATTCGATTTCAAAGGCGATTAATGGCACTTACTAACAAAAGACTCATCAACCCTCCAATGGTACAGCAGAATCGACCTTTACGCGATTTAATCTAACAGTTCCAAGAATGTATTCAGGGAGTTCAGCCTCTTCTTTTGCCTGCAAAATGTGTATCCAACCATGGTCATGTGCAGGTGACATGAATCATTACAGAATGGCAAATGCAACTGAATTGTTAAGGAATTGAAACCAGGACGCCAACAACTTCTTGTCTTGTTGACATGGAAATGTATCCTTTTTGAACATGACCACTCACTTCATTTATTTTGAAGAAATCCGACCACCCAGTCTTTCAGCTTCCCTAGTAGTGGAGGGTTCGACGTTGACCCCTACTTTGTTTATTAGTACCCAAGAAAAAGTACAAGTAAAGAGGGCGAGGTTATTAGGACTTGATAAGGCTAGTTCAGAATATTTGAACTTCTCCTTTTACCATTTGTTCTTTATTCAATTGAGCATGATTGTGTTCAGGCACATCTTGTCTTTAGTTCTATTAGGTATATAGATATTTGTGTTTTACGTCTGGTTTTAAGTATCTTAAACTTCAATGCTTGAAGAGGGAAACAACAACATCACCATGTCATGTGCATGATTGAGAGAGACAGAGAAAAATTTAATCAAGCAATATAACGCTAAAATAGAGCTGCGTCTATTCTTCTTTGTTTGTGAAAGAAACTTCTCACAAGTTCTAGAACAACAATGTAATGGTCTAGCATTTCATAAGGTTATCACTCTAAACTACTAGAAGAGTTTTACTCCTATTGAGATGGACCATGGTCACAAGATCAAGAACAACATACCTCAACTAGAATAGCAAGATCAACGACAAGGCTTGTCACATAGCCCAGTACAAGACCAATAACACCTCTTGCCACAGATGAAGAGCCGATGTCCACATCAATCTGCATGCATGAAGTTCCATTTCAGGGTTAAAAATTAAAAAATCAGTGAAGAAAGCATATGCATTGAAGGAAAGCCACTTGAGAGCATAAATGCCTGAGCACAAGAGAAATATTTTCTTGCTTTTTCAGAGAGAACTCTAGCAACTTAGGGTGTATTTGGTATGTTTTCCAATGAATTTCCCGGAAAATAAGTATTTTCTCATTTCTTTTCTGGTGTTCGGTAAATAAGCAGACAATATTGTTCCAAAGGCTTTTTATATATAATCTAGGCAAACACTATGGGGGTAGGGGTGTGAGGATGATCAGGGTGGGGGCCTATAAAGTGTGGGGATGTGTTGGAAGGAGGGGAGAAGGCAATCAATGTGGAATGTCACTGATGAAACTTGTTTTCCAATTTTCCTCATTTTAAAGGAACTTAATTTCCAAGAGAATATTTTAAAAAAAATTTAACCAACCAAACATGGAAAAATTGAAAACTCCATATCGAACACACCCAGCAACTTAATCCACGCCGCTCCAACATTAAAGGCAGTAAAAGTAGCATGGTGATAGCACGCAGAATGCAAACTAAGAAGGTCAAACTTGGAACCCAACCTCAAGAAAGTTATCTTGTCGAAGGTACTTGCACGTTACTGCCTTCCCCAGAAGGCAAGCTTTAGTTCCGACGGCGCGCTTAACCATCCAGTATCCCTGTTATCAGAAGCTATTAGCAAAGAGTGTATAAAGAAAGAAGTCTGCTCCCGACAGAGTAATTAATACCTCTCTAATGCTTGGAATCAATTTGAATCTTGAATCACGAAAAGAGTCAGTTCCATCAATGAATTTACCCAACAATGAATCCTTATTTACAGGTCTGTCAGCGGCATAATAAAGAACGAGGCTATAATTTGGTTTAGCTGGAACCTGAAAACCAAGCCAGAACAGAATCATTGACATTTCTTACAATGAACTTTTATTCAAGAAGATTGCATTTTCAGGTTAAAGACCCAAATTTGTGATGTCCTTTCCTTTAAAAACTGTATTTGTATTTTTTCAACTAGATAATCTTAAAGATAATGATCAACGTGAATGTTTTAGGACAAATCTTTTAGCTATAATACACAGTTTAAACTCTTAATTCTTCAGCCTTTAAATTCTCTTCATACTTTTGGATCCACAGTGGTTATTAACGATGTGTTCATGTCAAGTCTTTTGTGAAAAAGTCTGATCTATTTAAAAATTACATGGGAAAAGCCAAAAGGCGTACCTGAAGGTTAATTATTAGGACAAATGGAATTTTCTTCCCTGCTTCAGACTGCAGTTAGGAAACATTGTTAACAACAAATATGCTTAGCAGCTAATAGAATCAGGAAATAAGATTGGATAGAGAAATATGCTTCATTGCAAAAACTGGCAACCAATTCTTGCACATTGTTCAGTTAGAAACATTATTTTTTGGGTTGAATTCAAGGAAGCTCTTTAAATCATATCTTGTTTACCTTATAATGAGGAACAAATTCCACTAGCAGAAAAAAAGCATTTCCAGACTACGACACTCAGGGGACAAACTGATATATATGAATATATTCTGCTTTTACTTGACAAGTGGAAAGAGAACTGCTCTTGCCTGTGAAATTTATATAGTTCTATTAGCAGTGGTACTTGGTGATTTCACGTGCTAATTGTCCCCATTTTTGCTGATATTAACACTGCTTTGTCCTCTAACTTCTAAGACCTTGCAACTATTTTCAATGTTTCATATAGGGGTTGACATTGCCTTGATGAATGGAAATGTCTAACTTTACAACTTAAAATCTTGTAAAAAGACATAAAGTTGATTGAACAAAAAATACCGTGAGACACAATTATGGACAACTCCTCTCTTACCATAAAGGTCTCCAGAAGTTTGAGATTGATCATGATATTAGAAATAAGTTTGGAAGGAGAGAAACTAGTGAAAGGTAGAAAATACCTCGGGTAACTCGGAGGTAAAATATCGGCAGAAAAGAAGCCACCGTAACTAGTCAAAAGCTAAGATCCATTCCCCCATTCATTGTGGCACTTTGTGTGGTGAAAGAGACTATTCTCGTAGTAACAATCTTAGGATGCTAATAATCACAAGTTCATGACTAAATATAAAAAGCTAGAAAACTGAAGTTCTTGCATTATCATTTTCATGTATTTTCTGTTTCATTCCCTTTAAATTGATATGTAAAAACTTAACAAAGTTCTATATCATACAACAAATTTTGCAATGACTTTAAAGAGACAAAAGGTGACGACAAGCACGTCTACAGGCAGTGTTTTGTATAAATAAAATTTCAATAATCACGTCAATGGTTCGCTTCAAAAGGTCAGGAATCTGACCTGACCTATCTCAGCGCTAGCTCCATATAGGAGCTATCTGATTGCATCTTTCGTTTAGGAGATAACTGGAAACAATATATCCATTATCTTCTCAGAAAAATTTTGATAGTGCATTGACGTGAAGCAAATTATCTTTTGTTCACTTTATTAGTTTGACTAACAAAACAACTTCTCTTCTTTTTCTAGAGGATAAACAAAGTGCAGTCAGGTACTAAGTGATTCTTCATTACCTGAACAATACACTTAGGATGAAGAGCAATATTTGTGATGCATTCATCCACCTTGAACCAGTCAACTGCAATAAGCTTGAGCAGAGGATCTCCACCAGTAACCTACAAAAGATGCAATTACTATGATTCTAATTTCTATCCAGCTTAATGCATGACCTAAACTACGAGGTAAGCAAGGAGTTTAAAAGATGGCACGGCCTTGGTGATCAGCAATTAATAAAAACAAATTGTCCATAGGCACAATTTTTTATGACTCAATAACACCCTTGGTCTTTCTTCTTTTCTTTACACTCAAAACTGCTAAATAGGTGACTCTTGTGATACGGAAGAGAAGCAGGAATAGAAAGCTGTTAAAAAATATTCAGGAACATGTGAAAACTTGATCCAAATATTTGGATTCAAGAATTAAAAGCTACCTTCGTACTGTCTTTCAAGTATGTCTTTCCTCTGATCATGAAACCAGAACCACTCGGTGAAGACCAGCAATTAGAGTCACCCTCACCCTTTGCCTGCCGCATGGTACCATGAAACTGACTTGGATCAAGAGTTAATGAAGGTACATTGGGATTTAGTTCCTTACTAGTGTCTGGTGCTGCATGCAAGACAATTTTTTTTTAATGAAGTTGCTTAAGAGACTTTAAGTGGAAAAGGATAAAACGCAGTATCATCTAAAGACTGAACAATTTCCCTACAACTGAATGTATAAAACAGTGACCTCATACCATCCACTCCCTACTCCAGAAAAATGGTACATAGTGGCGAGAGGGATTTATGCAAGGTGTCTACTTTCTTTGCAGACCTCTACATTAAACATTCAAACCTTCTAGGCTAATAAAACAATACTTTAGTGTTCTTTTGATAGGTAAAGGTAGTTTCATTGATATTCAGCAATAAGTGCATGTTATTACACCAAGAGATTAGCTACGTCCAATATTGTGCAGTCACAATAACAACTATGCCTCAAATCACATATCATGTACTGAGCTCAAAAATAAATTTCTTTTTTTTTTTTCAAAAAAAAGAAAGAGCTCAAAAATCAATTGGCATCTATGAGTTACATCAGTTACTACAGCCATGTTGCACCAAAGGATAATAGAGATACATCTAAACTTTACAGTAATCACGGATCCAGATAGAAGAGATACATCTAAACTATACAGTTGTCACGGCTCCATGTTTGTTTCTTCCATCTCTTTCCTTCCAGATGGACCACCATATTGTCATAGGGATTGTGATCCAAACCAAGGTTGAAGTCTTTACTTAACCTTTCCTGTACTGGCATAGGAGGAGAGCTTGGCTGTTCTAGGCATTCCTCAACTAAGTAACAAAACGCTGAACATTACACTCCAAAGTTGGGTGGTGAAACTGCAGCGAAAGAAGAGATGGTTCACACCTTTACTTTCTTTTTCACAGAGAGCATTATTGCCAATGTTAGGCCCCTATTTTGGAGACTGTTTTGAGTAAACAATTCTTGTTTTTAATTTTAATTGGTCTTAAAGAGGACTAATGTTCTTCATAAATACCATCTCAAGTAAATCATTCATGATCTGCTTAGTATTTAGAGTAACTGATGATGGAGATACATGATTACAAATTGAACTGCTACAGATATGCTTCCACATATACCAAAGCAAGAAAGGTGGCAATGAATTTAGTTACCCGATGTCTTCTTTAAGGCTAAGCTTGCTATGGCCCATGAAACATTTTTTAGCTTAACCTTTTTGTCCTGTCAGAGGTAAATAAAGAGTAAAAAAAACATATAAAGGGTTCAAAGGCAGGTAATCGAACAAGACAGTTTCGGAGCTATTGCAGTGCTTTTGATGAAGGAACACGAGAAACAACAAACCTGCTTACTAGATACTTCATCACCACTATCTTCATCTGATGATGACGAATCGGTACCTATTGCATCATAGAATTCATCTGACCCCATTGCATCCTCAAGCTCATTGCTTGATATAGAAACACCAGATGTTTTTGACTGAACAACTACAGTGGATGATTCAAATGTAAGTGCTGGATTTGCTCCAATATATTCCTTCAAACCTACACAAATGATAAAACTTTAAGATGGGCAAAAATCACCACTGCAATGAGCTGTGATATAAAGGAGGTTGCATGGTCTAGCCATTCTGACTTCAGAATTATTGTATGGTCTATGCTTTCTGGCCAATGATAAAGGAAGCAAGGAAGAACATAACAACTCGTAGGTATAGAAAAGAAGAAACTATACATTGATTAGGGAAAAAAAATCTTAACTGGAAAGTGAGGTAGAAAGAGAGAATTAATCTTTCACTGCTTAAGGAAAATAAAGATGCAGAGTTCCGCAGACCACATAAGCTCCAGTTACATAATGTAAGAGCAAAATCAGAGGCATTACTCTCAACTTTTACTCAACACGCAAAGTAGAAACAGAGAACAGAAGAAAAAAATGCCGCATCATCAATGCCAAAAAGAATACGTTCTATGACCTACAGATGAAGGTTATGGATTTTTTGTCCATTTTCTGGGGATGGGTAGAGGGGAGGATAATTCCGGAAACTAAAAGAATACAATGTATTGTGAATTTAGGCTTTCTAACACAAGGCATGAGCTTCCAGAAAACATAGGTAATCAAATTGACCAACCTGCCACTTGACTCAACATTCCAAAAGGAAGTGTTCTCTCAAATTTACAGAATTCATTATTCTTCCACTTAAACCAGGCCTTAGAACGTATCTCCAGAATCAGTGTCACAAGGCATCTGGCAGGCTTTAATGAGGAGGAAGTGCCTATATTGCTGATCTCCCAAGAACAAGCTACAATATAACATAGTTTTGTCAGGACCAATCAGCAATGCTTAAGAATAAATAATCTCTTATCTTAAATAAGTTGCAATAAATCTAGAAATGCTAACATCGAACTCATAAAATTTCCATGGTATCAAAAATGTCTTGAGAACTGAAGCAAGAACAATGGTACTCATGCGGCATGCATCTATCTAATTAGCAGCTTGAAGTAGAAGCATATACGGCTATATAAATGCACAAACCAATTACAGAAAACTAAGGTTCATGATCATCACTTTGACAGCATACTACAAAAGAAAGTGAAGTTTGGCAGACACGATTCTTACAGATCTACCAGTAAGTAAAACAGTGTCAATAGAACCTCACTATACCAAAATAATTTTGATAGGTAATATAGCATAATTTCTTTTGAGAAATAATATAGCATAATTTTAAGAAAAACATAACCAAGGAGGAAGGAATCCAAAGTAATATGGATAAGTTATAAACAGAAGATGTTTAGGCTCCCCGAAGATCATAAACAAACATTAGGACACACTGAGAAAGCCAAACAAAGAAACAAATTTGTGTCATTGTGTCCCAACATAAATTTTGAAGTACTTCATGCAAGGTAAACATTTGAAAAAGGTACAGCTCATGAATCTAAAATTAAAAAGTGGACTGTACTTGAGGTTAGTAGTGTTGCACATATTGAGAAGCAGAAGAATGGGTATGTAACATGTATAAGAAGTAAGAACATGTTACAATGTAGTTACAGGTACAAGCAAACATGTTCACCAAGGACAGATTGCTCAAATGGGGCTACAGTATACATCCTCAGTGTGTGTCTGCACGTCAATGGAAGAAGAAACAAGGGACCATCTGTTTGTGCAAAGTCAATTCACCAGGCAGCTATGGGCTAACATTCTGTAATGGATGCATCTACAGTTTGGTATTGGTAGAATATGGGATCATCATCTAACAGTAGATCATCAAGAGTGCAAAAGGGAAGACTCGTAGAGCTCAAATATTTAAAATGGTCTATGCTGACACAGCCTATGCCATATGGATAGAGAAAAAATCAAAGAATTTTTAAGCAAAAATATGTTGATGTGGATAGGATCACTAGGAATATTGCCTTCTCTTATAAAATGTTAAGCACCACTTGGTGTGAGAACTTCAATTCAGTCTTGGCTGCTGTAACCATTCTAGCCCTTAAGTGGTTAGGATAACCTCAATAGGCTGTTAGTTAATTCATGGAGGTTAGACGGATGGCTGTTTATTTTCTCAGATTAAGCTGGCAGTGGCTGTTGTTTTTTTTTTTTTTTGAAATTGAGAAACGGCTGTTGGCTTGTTTTTAATTGACTGGTGATTAATGCAATGTTAGTCACCTAAAAGATATGTATAAGAACAGGTTATAAACCCTGTTGCTGGAGTAACCCCCGGGATCCCTGATCATCGTAAAGTCAGCTGTTTCCTGTTTCCCCCTTCCTGCACAAGTATTGCTGTCTTCCATGTTTACAAGTATGATCTCTTAGGTTACCATGATTATCCTTGACCTTTCAGATGAAATCCAACACACATTTGAAGCTAAATATCCATCTGGATTAAAGATATCATTAACTAGTCAAAGGAGATGAATTTCCAGACGACAAAAATCTAGCTGAGCTGCACTGAATTGGGATTGGCTGGATGTTTAGGATAATTACCCAGATTATAAATATTTCCAGATATACAAAAACATATTCCGAAGGCTTATGCATCTGGACCAGTTATCCTCCGCAATAGACTTCAGTCCGAGCCATGTCAAATACCTCGTTTAAGCCTTTAAGGTCTTTATCAAAATCCTACTTCATCTCCTACCTTCATTTTCGAGCGACATGTGGTTTTGGGACATATACAGTAAGAAATTTTTTTAGTTTCTCAAGTTCAGTCTCTTGAACCATTGCTTGAGAACTTCAGGCATCAAACTAATGTTGTTTGTAAGGTAACTGAAATCTCTAAAATATTTCTCAGCACCATGGCACTAACTCGTATTCTACCCATCATCTCAAGGTAAAAACACATCGAGTAGGAAAATAGCATGGACGAGGTGATAGAAATCCCTGAATCAATCCTACATCCTAACCATACTAGTAACAAGCGATCTCTTCAGATACTATATTTTATTTTGATAAACCTTCCAGTACTACATCTTTTATGAAGTGGAGTTACTTACCGATCATTTTTATACGTCGATATCCACTTTTTGGCGGCCGCTTTTTGTATTCAGTTGGGAAATGCAAAATTGCTGCATTAAATGTTGAAAAGTATTCATCAGTGAAAGCATAACAATTTAAAATGAAAAAGTAAACAAACAAACTGAATAGCATATGATATGTATGCCTGGTATTGAGAAAACATAGATTCTATCCTACTAACAATTATTACGACTCTCTATTTCTTTAGATAATATTTCCAAAAGGGAAGAACCACAAGTACAAATATACACTATCCAGTGCCCGAGGAACTCCCTGCCAGACACTCATCAGATCAATATATATATGCAGGTATTGCCAATGTAGTCAAACGATATAAAGGGCAAGGTCTGATTCTCGGAAAATGCAAGCTCATATCCTTGACAAATTCTCTGCTTATAATTTCTACAAAAATTTTGCATAACTACACCATACTTACAATAATTTGAAGTGTAAGGTTCTAAAATAATAGGGACAGCAAATTTAAGCAAATGAACGAATTCATGCACATTAATCTTACTTATTAACAAAACAAAAGGAGAAGCAGAAATTATTAGAAATCTTTCTCAAAGAAGAACGATTTTTGGATATAATACAGATGAATTTAATAGAGAGAAAGCTCAGGATCCTCACTATATGTTCCATCTTGACCATGAAACCACCTCCGAGAAAAGACAAAATCTCTTTTAGACTGCCACCTGCAAAAGAGAACCTCTGATGTATTAAAAAGAAGAAGACTAAAGGAGACCAAATTTGAAAGACCTCCAGACATAAAGAGAAGGATCACCCACATCAAAGGGTCGAAAAAATGATAACATTTCACTACAGGACTATCAAGACGGCAAGTGATACATAAAACAGGACAAGACAACAAGGTTTGATGTTGCATGTACAAACACCTTAAACAATACATTTCACATATCAAGGAAGATCCATAATCAACAGTGTTTCTTTCGTTCACATCACTCATTTGTATTCTCCTTAATCTCAGCTCATACCGTACCACCCAGCTTTGGAATTCAACTGCTCATAGATGCTAGTATTTCTTCTATTCTGTTTCTACATTACTTGCGTATCCAAATGCTATCTTCTGCTTCTCAGCATCCCTTTCCATTCTTCTTCCTAACAACATCATACACACAAGTGGGGTCTGCGGAGGGTGGTGTGCACGCAGCTTTTGTGAATATAGAGATATTGTTTCCTATTTCCTGGTGTATGTTTTAATCTTTCCACCCTTATGCCTCAGCAGCCGCTATTAGAGAAAGAAGATATGGAAAACGAAACTACTATCACTAAGTTAATTTTGCTCACCACCCCAAATCCCTAAGCTCCTCAATCTTGGATACAGCCTCAACATTTCTTGATGTATCCTTATCTGCCCCCTCTATAATTTTATAATATTTTTTCATTATCTTATCCAACTTTTCTTTCACTGAGGATTTTAACTGTAACTTGGTGGTTATGAGTACTAGAATAAATTTAAGGCAAGTTAATATGGGAAACACATTCAAGTCTTCCATTCCTATCAAGGACTCATAAATCTACTTGTTCCAATTCCTTTGCTTCCTTCTTTTTCTTCTTTTTATATGCCAATCACTAGCTTTAACATAAAGCTTTAAAAATTTGTATAGCCAAAGAATAATTTGTACATCACCATACCTGATTCATTGACTCAACTAGCTTTAGTACTAGTTGCGCACCAAAGATGCTATTAGCAGCAGGGATAGCTTCTTAGAAGCAGTCATATCCAACATTTATAGAGGTGAAATACTAGTCAACCACTTCAGCCAACTTGATGTTATGAGATTGAGGAATACTCTTATATTTCTGAAGACTGGTTGATAGTTTGTCTCATATTGGTTAGTGATAAGCTCTTCAATCAGATTTTAAATAGTCTTTCACAATTCTCAAAAAATATACCCCCACAGAGCACCATTAAGAAGCAGAATATGAATGGTTGGAACTTACCAAGAAAGTTTTCGGAGATCAAGTGTCCCATAAACAACATCACAGTGACCGTCCAAAGATTCTATCAACTCCACGTCCCCTGTTAACATATCCCACCTGCAAGATAACTATTAGCCAGAATTGAACAATAAAATTCCACAACTTTCACATAGTTCAAGGAACATACTCATATCTTCGATGTCGATCAAGATTCAAAAGCACGTCAAAGACAGTATCTGCACTAGCTTCGACAACACCAACGGCCTTGACAAGAACTCCTTTACCAGTCTACAGGAAAGAAGAAAAGAATGGCAGACAAGTTCTTGATTGTACAAATAAAACCTAGGATAATATGAAAGACCTTAAAAGGAGCATGTCAGACTAGTTTTTGACTGTATAAATAATATAAAACCCAGACAACGATCCTTGAAGATTTGCCAAATATAAAAAAATATATGAAGATATAGATGACAAAAGAAAAGAACAGAATGCTTATATCTACCTTATTTTTCATAGATATTAAATCAGCAGCTACCTTATAAATAAAATATTAAATCAATAGCTTGTGGAAATTAATCTTAATCTCATTTTACCTACTATCTATAATGTTGTTATATTTTAGAAAGAAATTTGCTTGGGATACAGCAACAAGTATCCTATCAAACTGAGTTCTGCCCTTTCTCAATCTCACTACTCAGCAAGATGTCATATAAATCAGAATCAGAACCAGTGACGAAGGAATTAGAAAAGAGAAGTCATAAGAAAATATACAAATGGTTCAGTTTCTTCAATTCTGCAGGTCATGCATAGACTAAGACTATTTTAATGTAGGTATATGCTTTTCTTAGTTTAGCACCAAGGGCTTGGCCTAGTGGTTCTAAAGATCAAATCTCAAAGGAGGCAAAAACTCATGAATCCTTCTATTTGTTCAAGCTTTGTGGATAGAGTTACCCCGTACCTGTGTTAGTGGGACATAGTAGGTAATCCATGAAATTAGTCGAGGTGGACGCAAATTCGCTTGGACACCATGGTTATATATATTTGTATGTACATATTTGATGGTTTAAACAAAAAACTACATATATCAGTCAGGAATTAGAGTGTCTTTCATAAACTTGGTTAAAGCTCTTAAAGATTTATCATATCTCTTAATATGCACCAATAAACAGCAGTCTAGACATCCCAACACAGTATAGACTTGCAATCTCCAATCACGACAGTAAATCTAGTGACATGGCAGATACCTTTTTGTTTGCCATATCTTCAAATATCCGAACACCTACACTACAAAGAAGGTGGGAAACGACATCAGAAAATGAGTTACAACATTTGAAGAAGGCAAATTTTAGAGGCATAGCAGATAAGTTTAAACAAAATTATTCCAACTCAAAAATTCAAGTAAAGATCTAACAGGAAAAGATCAAACTGAAATCCTAAAACCATTTTATCTTTCCCTTTATATATTACTAATCAAGAAGAAAATCTAAAGCATATATTGTGCTGACAAGATAGTAATCTCTTCCTTTGGCATGATCATATATCGTACATTTTTCTTTCCTCTATTTTACTGCTGCATTAATATATTTGGGGATTACTTGCAGTACGTAGTCTTAATAACAGAAAACTATACCAAGTTCTCAAACAATTGTCTGGTAAGCAAGTTGTTGATACCCTGTTTGATTTCTGGTCAGGGTGTTATTTCATTCAAAGCTGCTATTATTTTCCTTCAAGGGTATTTGTCCTACAGGTGTAAACAGTTATTTGGACCAAATTGTATACTGCAAATATTCCTATTACCTGCTTTGTTTGTTTATATTTCGTTAACTTACAGAGCTACAAGAAGAAACAACTTCTGACCTACTTCATTACAGATATCAAGCTCCATTAAATTTGTTTTCTTTTTCTTTTCTTTTTTTATGGTCATCATTTTAGTCTTTCGGAAACAACAAGGTAGTGGTAAGTGGTAACTGGTAAGGTCCATATATTCTGCCCTCCTCAGACCCCACTTGTGATATTTCACTAGGCATGTTGTTGTTGATTGGCATTATTCTGTTTTTTCTCCTCATCTAATCCAATAGCTTTTTAAAAATATTACTCCCTCCTTTTCGATTAGCTTGTCTTACTCTCCTTTTTAGCTTGTTTAAAAGAGAATGTCTCTTTCCTTTTTGAGCAACTCATTAATTTAAACTTTCCACGTAACATGTTTAAGACGAGAAGATCAAATGACATTTTGGTTCAATCTACATATCTTTAGTTTATGACCCTAAGATTCTCATTCAAATATTTTTCCTTACTTTCTTAAACTCTGTGCCATGCCAAGTCAAAACCAGACAAAAAAATTGAAATGGAGGGAATAATTATTATTAAAGAAAATGAAAAGACATACCATCAAGAGTACGAACACATTTCCACTCATGTGCTTCAACCACATCTGTGCCAGCTGCTTCAAAGTACACATCCGATTCCCTTTTGGCACCCAATTTTGAGGATTTCCGCAAGAGCTTCTCAGGACCTAGGCATTGAAGGGCATTTTTGAAAATTTATTGTTATTTTGAATGTTGGTATTCACACATCAAGGACATGTGGTTAATAGTGTTGTGGATGGCATCATCAACATTTGACAAATTGTCAACGATAAAAGATTTTGTAAAGCAACAAAAAGAGATAAATAATACAATAGGATACTTAATTTGGATGGAAAGAAAAATCATCTACAATTGAAAAGCAGCACATGCACCCATAGAGGTGTGAATATGCATGTTACACACACAGTATCCAGGGAAATAAAAGTTTTTATCTGTTTTGACATCACTTATGTCATCCATACTGCTTGGAATCTTCTGTTACAGGAAGGAAATCAAAATTAAAAATACTAGTTAAAGGAATGAAGAAGCTATTCTATGCTGGAAGAGGCAAAATCATTTTTTAAAAAAATAAAATTGATCGGTGCAGGCAAAATCATAATTTTCACAGAGTATCAGCAATAGTTTCCCCCCTCCTCACCTTGTCCTATTCTTATCAGCTGCTTCAAGCCATGCGCATACCGCCGTACTCTAGGTCGATGTCCAGCAAGGTTGATCCTTTAATAGAGAGATTAATTTAATGAGATACAGAAACTATTTAAAGAGATAGCAAGGAGAAAGACCAACTATATAAGAATTAACATCACAATGGGCTCAAGCAACAAGTCAAAGAGTTGATGAAAACTGTAACATAGATATAAACACTATCCAAATTCTATGTTGATTAGATCCTCCAAAAATATCGAGGCAGTCGTGTTGGATCCTCCAAAATAGTACCTTTTCAAGGATCCGATGCAGATGCATGGGCATTTTTGCAAGATCTGAGCAATGTAAGCTAAATCCTAAATTAGTAAGACTTCTATTATTCACTCTCCAGTTTCCAGATTGTTGCCTCTTTTAGAGAAGGTACAAAATAGAATGGGGAAGGGATGTGGGAGGCACTCCAAATAAAAATGACATCAGTCTATTAAATTTCAGAAGAAGCATTTTTTTTCAATCAAGAAGTCTGGACCATACTCGCTCTCTAACTTCAGTTTATCTCTTGCACTTTGACCTCTTGAAAGATCATAATCAGCCTGCAATAAAATAGTCCAGTATGAGAAACAACAATTAATCAAAGTAAGATGGCCACATTCTTTCATGAGCATGATTTTATGGTGATCTGGGATAAAACCTATTCATGCATCAGATGCTTCTGCGAAAATTGCCAGAAGAAGCATCCATTTAGAGTCTTGTAACCTAATTCACTCCTAAGCAGGAAACAAATAACTACTTTCCCTCATTCTATTTTCGTACTTCATTATCACATCTTTCCTTTAATCTCAGAAACCACAATAGTAAAAGTCGATTACAGTATTTCACATATATAGATGAACTTAAGTACACCTCACTCCGAGGTGATTTCTTCTCATATGTCTAAGCATTGGTGGACAAAGTTACCAGTACCTGTTGGTGGGAGGTAGCACATATCCCGTAAAATTAATCCAAGTCCGCGCAAGCTAGCTCGGACACCACGGTTATTAAAAAAAGAAAAGGACACCTACCTCATGAAATTTGACTAGAACAAAAATTAGAAAAAGAAATTGTGGTGCCTTATAATTTTTGTTTGCACTCCCCTTTTCTTTATTTTCTTTTCTTGAACGTATAACCTTCAATTAATAGGACTTGGAAACTCTGACCTAATCTCATGTGGAACAAATTAATGCCTTTGCTAAGTAACAACTCAAGTGATGTGCCGTTTGCGAGGGATGTGGCATGTGAAAGTCAACAAAGATGTTAATATCAGCTGGTTCTGTCTATGATTAGATCAAATCGCCAAGTCCGACAAGTTCAAAATCAAATCAGCTAAACTGGATCATAAGTGCAAGCCTCCTCTTGCATAAAATATAACATCACAATTATGCACAGAATAGTTTAGAACTGCAGAGAGTATTATAGTCTCAAGGGGAAATGGGCCAACACCTTTACTTGCAATAAGTTGGATCTGAAAACCATGTTAACAAAATTCATGAATAAAGGAAAAAGAAAATCAAGTCAAAATGCCCATCATGCCTTACCTGTTGTTTTGCTCGATCAAAGGCTTCCATCCATTTCCGTACTTCACCAGGCGAAGCACAAGCAATCTTCCAGCAATAGATTTTAATCAAGTATTAGCCTTCTCAATATAAAATAACCCGCAAAATTAGCTAACTCCACTATGAGGAAACTAATAGTTGTGAGAGAATTAGTATAGAAGAGTTGACAGAAACATTTTGGATTTAAATGAGATGGACTCATACACCTTGATGACATCTGAATCAGAGAGCATGTCACTATTTATGTGTTTTTATGTTCGTTAGTGGACAACTTTATTGATTTGTCATCTATGAACAGAACAATTGGAAAATGTTAGGAAAAGAAGACAAAAACACATTCATTGTCCCTCTCCCTTCTTCTGATAATAAAAGGCCATGAAATACTATCTTCAGCTACATTACAGTGAATCAACTGAGCCCCGAGATATTCAGCATATGTTGGCAAGCTAAATTTTGAATGACAATATCTCTTTTAAGTAGTAAGAATCTTTATTAACAAAAGAAAGATAAGCATCATCAGCTTCATTAACAATGCATAAAGAATGAGTCCCACTTACTTCTCCCCTTTTTGTCTCGTCCAATCGATTGTAAAACCTCAACACATAGAGATCCTAAAAAGGACAAAAGAAAAAGAAAATGTCATTGGGGTATGGATGCAAAGAACACTTATCTGAAAGTACATGATGCACCAATAAAAAGAAGGGTCAAATTTATGCTTAAGGGTCAGAGAAATCAATAAAATGTTACTGGTTTTGAGTCTCACCCCATGGTTAACTCTTCGGCGACCTATTTCCTCCACCATAAGTGTGTGATTTATAACACCCCTCCTTATTGGTTTCTGCAACAAGGATGTAATAACATAAATCAAGGCCTTCACTTCTATGCAGCAAATACATCAGATACTAAAATACTCCTTTTTTCCTTTTTTATTGTGACTAAGCACTAAAAATACTCCCTCCGTTTCAAAAAGAATGACCCTATTTCCTTTTTAGTCTGTTTCAAAAAGAATGACCCCTTTCCTTTTTTTGGCAACACTTTTAACTTTAAATTTCCACGTGACATGTTTAACACCACAAGATTAAAGGGCATTTTGGTACATTTGACATAACTTTAATTTAGTACCACAAGATTAAAAAGTCTTCTTTCTTTTCTTAAACTCCGTTCCAAGTCAAACTAGGTCATCCTTTTTGAAACGGAGGGAGTACTTAATTTGTATGGACCAATTATTCGACACAAGCTTGACAATGAATGAGAGAAAATGGGCCGAGTACGCAAATTTTAAAATCATTGCCACTAAAGATGGCCAGCAAGGGGGATTCAAAGAAACAGAAAGAAGATAAATTTAAGGCATAAAGGTTATTAACAAAGGGTTACCTACCTGGAAAATGGAAATTCCAGCAGGTAACATAAAGGTTTTGCCTTAAAAAGGTAGCTATTCTTATAAACTCTTGCAACCAAGAATCCTGAATTCAACTTTTTTTTATGTAAACAAGACCGTTGGGTGTTTCACCAGATATTACCTCCTCATGTAGAGCTCTAAAACTTTAGTCTCGACTAAGACAGAATGCTAAACCATAATAATTTTCCTTATTTTCTCACTTAACTAAACTGTGTTGCAAGGGTTCTTACTTTTATTCACTGTGAACTCTTTTTTTCCTCTACAACCGATATGTCAGTTAGCATTTACAGGAAAACAGGAAACACCACTAGTTTACGCAAATTATTTCAAGAAAGGGAGAAAATTTAATAATATGTTGTTCTATGTGGGGACTCATTCACACAAATATGTTGAATGAGACGATCTGTACTATGCAATGAAGACAAGGAGTAGCTTTAGTGAAGCAACAACAATCTACTCATTTTCCTTTCACTGTCAGCTACATTTATGCAGTAACATGTCCACATCAACAGTACTCTTTACCAAAGGGTAACATTAATATATCATATCTCAAGAAGTGTTTAAATGGCACCTCTTCAAAATGCTCGTTGATAGGTTTTTTAGTAGTTCGCAAAAAATACTACTATGTTATTCAAACGTCAAATAATAACAACAATTTTGTGCAGATCTACTCTACGTGTCAAAAGGTTACCTAATTGGCTAATTTGACTAAATGAACTTTTTCTTTAAGCTTTTAACCTTGGTCTGTACATATTACTTGCTTTTCAGATTATATTCAAGCTACAAGATATTTACAATGCAAGGGAAGAGAACATTTGGTTCGATTGAGCCACTCAAATCTATCAGATTCCCCTATAACCAGAAATTGGCTCAACTGAAATATGAATAGATCCGGTCAGATATGATGAAAACATCTGTTACCGTTGTCAAAAAAAATATATGATGAACACATACTACCAACAAAACTAAATTAATGAATTTGAAACAACAACTATATCTCGATCCTAAGCTAGTTGGGGTTGTTTATCTAAATTATCACTGTCCATGTCACTCCATTAGGCCCATTCGATCAAATATTGTAAATACTAACATATTTAAAAATTTGGATACCGACTCTAGCACTAGAGTTCTCTAAATTTTTACAAACATACAAATCTATAAACAATACTAGAACACTCCTAGTGACTATAGGACTTAGGGGTCCTTTGGTAGAGATTATTAGGAAAAATAATGCAAGCATTAGCCTTGTGTATTATTAGTACCTTGTTTGGTACTCTTTTCTAATCTATGTATAACTAATGTTTGCATTAGCCTTGTATATTATTAGTACCTTGTTTGGTACTCTTTTCTAATCTATGTATAACTATTGTGTGTTAAAGATGTGTAATGTTAATACCAAGAATTTCAAGGCATTAGCACTTAAAGTTTCCAACTAGTCCAAAAGGGTCTCATCCCAAAGCTCAAAAACTTCCTGTTTTTAGCCATTCATTAATCAACATTTAAGTCCTATCTAATTCTTCCAATTTCAATCCACTTAAATGGTACAAATTGCATCTAAGGGTGTAGCCTAGTGGTCAATGTAGTAAATTGCGAGATTTTTTCCATCTGTCCTAGATTTAACATGTGCTGGAAGGTAATAAGTACCTCGTTAAATTAGTCAAGGTATAAAAACAAGCTTAGCTTGGACACCACCATTATTTAAAAAATGGTACAAAAGTACAACCTTTTTAGTTATCTCCATTTCAATTTATTGTTCTGTTTTATCTTGACACCAAGTTTTAAAACGTATAAAGAAAGACTTTAAATTTCTTTTAATGTTATGGTGGTAAAGAGTTGTAATTGAAGAGTTCAACAAAAAGAAAAAGCATTCTCTTTTATAAAAAGACCAAAGAGGAAAATAGATAAATAAATTGAAACCAATGAGTAATTTTTTTTATAACATAGAGTAAGGACGGGGAAATCATTATAAGGGACCTGCCAACAAAGTGAAAGTTAAGCTAGCCTACCAATTGAACTATTAACAGCAACATAAACATCATATAGCCACCTAATTGAGCTAAAAAGAACAATAATCTTAAGCAACTAAAGCATCATCTAGTCAACCAACTAAGCTACTAGAAACAATAATCTTAAGCAAACAAAAGCATAAAAAAACTTACAGTGCCAGGATTTTCATGGGGATCTCTCTTATACATTTCCATATACTTCCCACGTATATATAAGAATCGAAGATGACAATACTCATGCCCAATTGTATTAACACCCAAATGATAAACCCAACCAAAATACTCAAAAGCATCATTATCTCCACCTCTCTCATCAGCTCCACTCTCTGAACCACCACTCTCCGATGATCCACCTTCACTTTTCACTTTAGGGAAAATTTCTGAACCCATTTTCAAGAATCATATACAAAAAAAAAGTAATCTTGAAAATCAAATAAAACAGAAAAGGGGAAAAAGGAAAAAGTTGGATACTTTGCCTTGTGAATTGGAATAATTTTATCGGAATAGACGGAGATTTTTAATTTTTATTGATTATATCGAATTGTTATTGAGGATGAATGAATGAAACAAGAAAAAAATCTAAGGTGAGAGAATTTGGTTGAGTTTGCAAAGAAGAAAAAATACACTTATTTTATAATTTACTTAAGTTTTGAAAAATAATTAATTAAAATGGACTCTTAAAAAGTAAGATAACAGAGAAAATATTTTTTTTTATAATAAAGTTTTAATTTTGTGATTTTTGTAGGTTTTAGATATAAGGAAAAAGGAAATTGAAATTTTGTTTCAATACTCTAATTATGATGTACTTTAATTGAGATATTGGACACCTAAAGTGCTTTTATGTGATATTTTTAAGGATGAATTTTAAAAAAATAATTAATTATATTTCAATTTTAAAAATTTAGATTGGTTAATCTTACCCAAAATCAGAAATAACATAGCTTACGTGTGGTGTTTTCAAGAGATTCAAATTTTATATTTTTTTCAAATATTAAAAAATTTAATCTTATAATATTGAATTAATTTAATTTAATTGAACAAAATTAATTAAATTAATTTTTAAGGAATAAAACATAACAAGTGTTTTGAGATGAAGAAAATGTATGCCACCAAAAGTGAAAGGATGAGAATCGAAATATTATTATGCCGTCCAATCCAAAAAGATTCAAATTTCCACAAATGTCACTCGACGTGCTTATTGGCTCTTACCTACAATAACAAAAACTTAGGCCTGCAACATGAGACCAAGTAAGAATTGTCCCAGGTACAAAACAACTTATATATATGTGAGTCCAGAAAAAGTCTCATGCTAACAAGTAATATAATGTACAGTTGTTTCATGATTATCGATCCGGTTTACTTAATATATATTAATTTTTTTATATTTTATATGATTTATATTTATATTTTCTATAAATTATATTTTATATTTTATATAATTTCTATATATTAAAATTAATTACCCACCAGTGATGATGGTATCGAACTTCAAGATCGTCAACGAGCTTTACCAAGACCAGAAGTTGATTACAATCAATCTATAGCTGAGTTAGAAAGAGGATTTACGGGACTATACAACTATTAGTATTACATTTGAGACTTAGTTGAAACAGAATTCTTCCTAGAAGGTGGCTGCGTAAACTATGTACTCTACTAATAGTTTTAAATTGAAATTGTAATTTGTTACAAATTTAAATAAATTAAATTGATATATTTTTATTTTTTTAATTGTTTTATCCTTATTTCAATTTCATTTTTTCAAAATTACAAATTTTATTTATTTAATATTTACAAGACACAAGTTATAAATATAACTTATAAAATAAATATTAATGAATATAAGTAATAACTTATTAAGTATAAACTTCAAAAGATTTAAATTTTGAAAACTTTATTAGACTTTACTTGCAAACTTAACAATAACAAAAATTAATAAAATATCTTTAAAATAAACTTAAGTAAAAAATTATAGTATAAATTTAAAAACTATTAGTTTATACTTAGAAAAATAAAATAAAAAAATTATATTTTCGTAATCCCAAAAAATATCGTCCCATTTATCCCGTCCCGTTCCATCCCAGTCCGTTCTGGTTCATTCCGATTTCATCTCGGTATATAGTGGAACGGGACGGAACCGATTATTCATCCCGGTAATCCCGGTCAGGTTCATCCCGGTACCGGTCACCGATCAACAGGTTTCCGTTTCGGACCGGTACCGGTTTGTTCCGGTTCCGGTCCGTTGACCAGTCTTAATTTGAACTGGATATCAACAAAGTCTAGTATAGTACTAGGGGTGTAAAAAAAACCTAAAAATAGGTAACTCGCCCAATTCGCTCAGAATTTTAAGGGTTAGACTCAAGATAATTTGAATTGGGTTCAATCTCAACCCATTCAAATTTAACCCATTTGAAGAGAATTCTCAATTGAGCCGAATTCATTCTCTAATTTGAACCCGTTTAAAAACTTTTTACCAAAATATGTTCCTATATTGAAAGTATGAATTATAATTTATTTAACATCTTTTAGGATTTATCTATCCATTTATTACTTTTTTAACAAAAAATTCTTGAGTGGAAATTCAAATTGTGATTATAAAAGTTAAATATCAATATGTTAAATTATTGAGATTTTTTGGGTCAAATTGGACAGGTCAAGACCCAACCCGTTCTTTAGCCCAGTAAACTTGGACGAATTAAGACCCAACCCGATTTCTATTCAACCCATTATAATATTTTCAATTTCAACCCAACCCGCTCATTTGACACCCCTGTATAGTACTACCAGAAGCACTGACCAACATCACCTCTCGCCTCTACTTAATGTACGCCCATGAATAAATTTTTTTTTGCATCAAATGGATATTCGAGACAAAAGTTAAAATCGTTTGAGATTTCACCAAATTAGACATTGAAACCTAGTTGTAAATTGGTAAAACTTCAAACAGTCATAACTTTGGCTTCAGATGTTCTTTTCAGGCGATATTTTTTCAATTTGGGTATTTTTTCGAGATCTATCCGTCCAAATGCCGATAGGCGGTTTGACCAAGCCAATTTTTGATAAACGTCTTTTAAACCATTCAATTTTGAATTTCCCCCAATTTTGAAGAAAATTGTAATTCTTTATTGCTAAGATACTGATAAAAGAAAATTGATTTTTGAGTTCGAAACACTTTGATAATGCATATATGAATGTCAACTTTAATGTTACATAACAAATTTATGTTAAATATCTTTTATCCCGAAAATGTTAAATTTCACCCAATTTTTTACAAGGATTTTTTGTTCCTTAAATAGGTACGTGAACAAGATTTGGAGTTGGAAATACTATTCTAATACATAAGTGAAGTCCATTTTAATACCAGGCTTTTGACCGAGCCAATTTTTTGAAACACAACTTTAAAGCCATCAAATTTTGAATTTCCCCTAATTTTGTAGAAAATTAAAATTCTTTTTTGCTAAAAATTTGATAAAAACATAATTTAGACAAGGTCTTGGACGGACTCGCACACAAAAATTTGGCTTTTTGACGCGGAAATCCGATCCCCAAAAAAATGGTTTGCATAGCACACGAATCGTTCGAAATGAGGGGGAATGCTTGCTTCGGGACTCCTTTTTGACCTTCAAAAAAAAAAAAAAAAAATGGGTCCTGAAAGGGCCATGAGGGACACGCGATGCATAAGACAAGGTCTTTGAACGGCGTCCACCAAAAAAATTGGCATTTTTGATGTCGGAATCTGGATCACCCAAAAAATGCACACGAAATCGTCTAAATGAGGGGACTGCTCGCTTCGGGGCTCGTTTTGACCTCAAAATGGGTCGGAGGGGACAAGTGGGCAACAGATGATAGCCAAGGTCTTGACACAGACCTTCCACAAAAAATTTGGCATTTTTGACGCCAGAATCCGATCACCCAAAAAAATGGTTTGCTATCAAAAGCACACCGAAAATCTCGAAATGAGGTGTATCTTCCTCCGGGGCTCGTTTGCCTCAAAATGGAATCTGAAGGGCCTGAGGCCACCGGGTGAATAGACAGGTCTTGACGGACGTCCCAAAAAATTTGGCATGTTTGACATCGGAATCCGGATCCACACCCAACAAATGGATTTGCTATTATCACACAAAATCATCGAAATGAGGGAAATGCCTCGCCTTCGGGGTCGTTTTAACCCTCAAAATGGGTTCGAAAGGGACGTGAGTGCCAACCAAATGCCATACAAGGTCTTGACGACGTCCACAAAAAATTTGGATTTTTGCCATCTGAATCTGATCACCCAAAAAAATGGTTTGCTATAGCACACGAAAATTGGTCAAAATGAGGGGTATGCTCGCTTCGGTCTCGTTTGACCTTCACAAATGGTCCAGAAGGGCCGTGGGGCAAACGGATTCGTAACAAGGTCTTGACGGACGTCCACAACAAGTTTGGCATTTTTGACGTCGGAATCTGGATCCCCAAAATTGGTTTGCTAGTAGTACACGAAAATTGTCGAAATGAGGGTATGCCTCTCTTCGGGGATCGTTTGACTTCAAAATGGGTCGGAAGTGCCAATGAGGGCCAACCGGATGCATAGACAACTCTTGCGGACGGCCACAAAAAAATTTTCATTTTGACGTCGGAATCCGGATCACCCAAAAAATGGTGTGCCTATAGCACCGAAAATCGTCGAAATAGAGGGTAATGCCTCCGCATTCGGGGCTCGTTTGACCTTCCCAATGCGTCGGACAAGCCGTGATGGCCAACCGTAAGGCATAGACAAGGCCTTTAACGACATCCACAAAAAAATTTTGGCATTTTTTGACGTCGGATCCGGATCACCGCCAAAAATGTTTGTTATCACACCGAAAAATCGTCGAAATGAGTGGTATGGCTCGCTTCGGGCTCGTTTGACCTTCCAAATGTCATACAGCCGTGATGGGGCCAACCGTATGGTCGACAAGGTCTTGAGGGACGTCCATGAAAAATTTGGCATTTTTGACGTCCGCAATCCGGATCACCCAAAATGGGTGGTTGCTATAGCACACGAAATCATCGAAAATGAGGGGTATGCTCGATTTCAGGGCTCGTTTGACCTTAAAAACTGGATGCGGACACACGACTTGATGGCAAACCGTACGCAAATAGACACGGTCTTGAAGGACTCTAACGGAAAAAAATTTGGCATTTTTGAACGTCGGAATCGGATCATCCAAAAATTGTGTGCCATAGCCACACGAAAATCATCGAACTGAGGGGGATGCTCTCTTCGAGGCTCTTTGACCTCCAAATGGGGTCTACAAGCCGTTATGCCAACTGTAAATAATGCTCATAGACCATGTCTTGACGGACGTCCAATAAATTTGGCATTTTTGGACGTGAATCTGGATCACCCAAACATGGTTTGCTAAAGCACATGCGAAAATCATCGAAAAATGAGGGGTATCTCTGCTTCGGGGCTCGTTTGGACTCCAAATAGGTTGGAATAAGCCGTGACTGGCCAACCTTATGCATAGACAAGGTCGTGAAACGACATCCAGAAAAAAATTGCATTTTGTGACGTCGGAATCCGGTCACCCTAAAAATGGTGTGTCTATATCACACGAAAATCGTCGAAATAGTGGTATGCCCTCGCTTCGGTGCTCAGATGTGACCTTCAAAATCGACTTACAAGCCGTGGATGGCCAATCGTATGCATCTAAAAGGTCATGACTACATCCGCGAAAAATTTGGCATTTTTTTATTACGGCGGAATCCAGAGTCACCCCAAAAAATGGTGTGCTAATAGCACAACGAAAATTATCGAAATGAGGAAATATGGCTCCGCTTCGGGGCTCGTTGACCTTCCAAATTGGGTCGGACAGCCGTGATGGCCAACCAATAATTGCATGATAGACAAGGTCCTGCACGGACGTCCCACCAGAAAAAAATTGGAATTTTTGACGTCGGAATCCAGATCACCCAAAAAATGGTGTGCTATGGCACACGAAAATCGTCGAGCTGAGGGGTATGCACGCTTTGGGCTCGTTTGACCTTCCAAATGGATCGGACAAGCCGTTATGGCCAACCGTATGCATAGACAAGGTCTTGACAGACGTCCCCGAAAAAAATAGGCATTTTTATCATTGGAATCCGGATCACCCAAAAAATGATGTGCTATAGCACACGAAAATCATCGAAATGAGGGGTATGCTCGCTTCGGAGCTCGTTTGACCTTCCAAATGGGTCGGACAAGCCGTGATGGCCAACCGTATGCATAGACCAGGTCGTGACGGACGTCCACGAAAAAATTTGGCCATTTTTGGACATCGGAACATCCGGATCACCCAAAAATAGTGGTGGCTATAGCACACGAAAATCGTCGAAATAGGGGTATTCCTCGCTTCGAGGCTCTTGTGACCTCCAAATGGGTTGACGCCGTGATGGCCACTGTAAATGCAATAGTCCATGTCTTTGACGGATCCCACACACTTGGCATTTTGACGTCGGAATCGGAACATCCAAATAATTGTGTGGCTTAGCACCGAAAATCGTCGAAATGAGTGGTATGCTCGCTTCGGGCTCCATTGACCTTCAAAATAAACGTACAAAGCCTGATGGCCAGTCGTATGCATAACAAGTCTTGACTGACGCCACGAAAACTTTGGCATTTTTTTAACGTGGAATCCGGATCACCCAAAAAATGGTGTGCTATAGCACACGAAAATCATTGAAATGAGGAATATGCTCACTTCGGGCTCGTTATTGACCTTTCAAATGGGGTCGGACAACCGTATTGCCAACCGTATGCAAGAAAAGGTCCCCTTGACGGACTCCACAGAAAAAAATGGAAATTTTTGACGTCATAATCCAATCACCCAAAAAATGGTGGTGCTATGGCACCTAAAATCGTCGAAATGAGGGGTAATGGCTCGCTTTGGGGCTCGTTTGACCTTCCAACTGGCTCGGACAAGCCGTGGATGGCAACCGGTATGCATAGACAAGGTCTTTTGACGGACGTCCAGAAAATTTTAGGCATTTTTATCATCGAAATCCGCAGCACCCAAAAAATGATGTTGGGCTATAAGCACACAAAAATCATCGAATGATGGGTAATGCCTTCGCTTCGAGCTCGTTTTACCTTCCAATGGGTTCGACAAAGCCGTGATGCCAACCGTATGCATATACAAGTCTTGACGGACGTCAATAAAAAATTGGAATTTTAACGCGGAATCTCCTGATCACCCAAAAACTGGTTGCTATAGCACACCAGCAAACATCGAAATAGGGGTAAATGATCGCTTCGGGGCTCGTTTGACTTCCAAATGGGTCGGACAAGCCGTGATGCCACCTTATGAATTAATAGCAAAATGTCTTGACGTACGTTCCACTATAAAATTTGGCATTTTTTGACATCGGAATCCGGATCTTCCCAAAAAATTGGTGTCTATAGCCCAAAAATCGTCGCGAAATGAGGGGTAAATTGCACGCTTGAGGCTCGTTTGACCTTCCATGGGTCGGACAAGCCTGATGGTGCCAACCGTATGCATAGACAATATCATCTTTGGACGGACGTCCAACGAAACATTTGGTATTTTTGACGTCGCAATCCTGAATCAACCAAAAAAATGGTGTGCCTATAACACAACGAAAATCTTTGGAATGAGTGGTTGCTCGCTTCGAGGCTTCGATGACCTTCATATAGACTTACAAGCGCGATGGCCAACCGTATGCATAGACAGGTTCTTGAGGACGTTCCGAAAAATTTGGCAAGGTCCTATGGCATGGCTTGTCATCTCTCTAACGCTGACTATGGGCGCACGCTTCGCATGTCGTTTAGTGGCACCAACCACCAAAAAAAAAAGAAACCGGACGGCTTTGGTGAGACTCTCCAGAGTGGGCGTGCGGGGCGCGTCACACGACGCTCTAGATGGACAGGTAGCGTGAGTGAGGTAGGCTAACAGGCCCTACTAGGGACCGCTGCAAATCGAGGACGACCACCGAAAAGGATTGGCGGTAAAAAGAAAACTTCACTCAACGCGTATAACGCAGCTCCGATGCTCTCGATCCCCGGCTGTCCGGCACCTGTCCTCTTCAGGCCTTATCTTGTCCTGCTCGAGTAAGTGTCCTACTACCTAAACCCTCGCTAACCTCGACTAGGCTGTAGCGGGACCTTGCAGTCCGGCAACAAGCATCGGATGGGGCGGTCAATCGTCTGAAATGGGTTCGTAAGCGCGCTTACGGTACTGTCTGTTAACATTTCCTACGCCCTTTGCGCCTCACGCTCCAGGCGAGGTCGTGTGTCGCGAGCGGGCCCTTGCTAGAACTCGATTTCTTCGGGTACTATATACACGAAAACGCGTGAGTCCAGGCTAGAACATGAGAGTGGAGGTGCGCTGATTGGACTGCGCCGAGGGAGTCTGTGAGCGCGGCGAGTCTAGGAAGGATTCGGGGCGAGGCAGGGGGTGGCTAAGTAACAACGACAGACGACTATAGGGAAGAGTAGAGTTGTCGGAGTAGAGAGTGTGGGTACGTGCCTCGGTTGCTAACTGTCTGACGCAGTCCACTCAATTGAAAATCAGTTTGTGGCGTATTTTTGCCTGTCGGAATGTAGATCACACCCCAAAAAATGGTGTGCTATGGCACAGCATCTCTAAAATCGTTCGAAATGAGGGGTATCTCCGCTTTCGGGGCTCGTTTTGAACCTTCCCAAATGGGTCGACAAGCCGTGATGCCATTCGTGGCAATAGCAAAAAGGTCTTTGACGACGTCCACGAAAAAATTTGGGGCCTTTTTGATGTCGGAATCCGGATCACCCAAAAAATGGTGTTGGCTATAGCCCCTACAACGAAAAGCGTCGAATGAGGGTAGTCTCCGCTTCGGAGCTCGTTGACTTTCAATGGTCGGACAAGCCGTGATGGCCATTCGTATGCATGACAGGTCTTGACGACGTCCCAAAAACATTTGGCATTTTTTGACGTCGGAATCTCCGGATCACCCCAAAAAATGGTGTTCCTATAGCACAAAAAACAATATCTAAATGAGGGGTATGGCTCGCTTCGGGGCCGTTTGACCTTCCCAAATTGGTCGGACGCTGGATGCCCCAAAACGTATGCATTGACAAGGTCTGACGCACGCCATGAAAAAGTTGGCATTTTTTGACGTCCGGAATCCGGATCACACCCAAAAAATGGTGTGGGCTATAGACACGAAAATCGTCCTAAATGATGGGGTATGCTCGCTTCGTGGCTCGTTTACCTCCAAATGGGGGTCAGACAAGCGTGAATGCCAACCCGTATGCATCGCAAGTATTAAGACGTCCCCGAAAAATTTGGTATTTTGACGTCGGAATCCCGGATCACCCAAAAATGGTGTGCATAGCACACTAAAATTCGTCGAAATGAAGCGTTGCTCGCTTTGGGGCTCGATTGACCCTCCAAATGGGTCGGACAAGCCGTGAATTTCAACAACCGTATGCATCTACAAGGTCTTGACGCGTCCCACGAAAAATGTGCTTTTTGACGTCAGAATCCGGATCACACCAAAAAATGGTGTCCTATAGCACACTAAAGTCGTCGAAATAGCGTAATGCTCGCTTCGGGGCTCGTTGACCCTCCAAATGGGTCGGACAGCCCTGATGGCCAACCGTAAATGCATAGACAAGGTCTTGACGGACGTCCACCGAAAAATTTGGCATTTTTTGACGTCGGAATCCGGATCACCCAAAAATGGTGTGCTTAGCACACGAAAATCGTCCGAAAGTTAAGCGTATGCCGCTTCGTGGCTCGTTTGAGACCCTCCAAATGGTCGGACAAAGCCGTGATGGCCAACCGTATGCATGAGACAATGTCTTGACGACTCCACGAAAAAATATTGGTATTTTTTACGTCTGAAATTCGGATCACCCAAAAAATGGTGGTGCTATACGCAAAAAAACGAAAATCGTCGATATGAGCGTATGCCTTCGCTTCGGGGCTCTGGTTTGTAGCGCCGGCTCCTGTTCCACCCAAGAAGGGTTCGGACCAAGCCCTTGATTGTATCGTGTCCAAAGGTCGCAGTCGCTTTTGCATAGAAAAGTGTGTCCTTGACGGGGGGACGCCTCCATTTTGAGTGAAAAATATTGGCATTCTTCTTTTGGAAGGTTCGTCGGAATCGGATCAACCCAAAACATGTGTGCCATCTATTAGATAGCTACCTGGTGGACTGTGAGACAAGTGACGTTCGAAATTTAGGGCCCTATTCCGCTCGGGGGGCACTGCGTTTGCTGTGATGTTCGTTATGTGCTCCTCCATATATGATCTTGGCGGAGTATTGGTCTGTGTGAGTCGTGGACAGCCGTGATTGGCCACGAGACCAGCGTCCGTCTCGCATAAGAGCCAAGTTGTCTCCTTGGAAGCCGGATTCTGTCCCAAAAAATAGTTCTGGCATTTTTTGACGTCGGATATCAGGACACTTAAAAATGGGTGTTCTATGAGTGCGGCACACGAACGAAGATGCGTCGAAAAAATGAGGCGGTAGTGTACGGGTGCCTCGTTTCGTGGTGGGCTTGTTCCTTGACACTCCAATGGGTCCCTACACAACCGTGATGTCGGCCAACCGTATTCTAGAAAAGGTCTTGACGAACGTGCCACAATCCAAAATTTGGCATTTTTACAGGTCACGTCGGAATCCGGTATCTAGTCACTTAAATAATGTCGTTCTATACACAGACACAATCATCGAACTGAGGAGTAATTGCTCGGCTTAATCGAAGCTCGTTTGAGACCCTCCAAATGGGTCCCCGGACAACCGGTCAGATGGCCAACCGTATGCATATACAAGGTCTTGACGGACTTCCACTGAAAAAATTTGGGCCTTTTTGACGTCGGAAAATCCGGATCACCCCAAAAAAGGTGTGCTATAGCACACGAATGTGCGAAAATGAGGGTCATGGCTCGCTCGTGGCTCGTTTGAACCTTCCAAATGGTCAACAACCGTGATGGCCAACCGTAGCAATAGCCAAGGTATTAAAGGGACGTCCACTAAAAACATTTGGCATGTTTTTGACGTCGGAATCGGATCACCCAAAAAATGGTGTGCTATAGCACAGAAAACGTCGAAAATTAGGGCCGTATGCTCGCTTGGGGCTCGTTTGACCCTCCAATGGGGTCGGACAATCCTGTGTGGCCAACCGTATTCATAGACCAGGTCTTGATGTACGTTCCACCGAAAACATTTGTGCATTGTTTGACAAATCGGATGCCGGATCACCCAAAAAATGGTGTGCTATAGACACTCAAATCGTCGAAATGAGGCGTATGCTCCGCTTCGTGGCTCGTTTGACCCTGAACCAAATGGTTTCGGACAAGCCGTGATGGCCAACCGTATGCATAGACCCAGGCTTGATCTTGAACGGACGTTCACGAAAAATTTGCATTTTTTTTTACTTCGAAATCCGGATCCCCAAAAAATGTTACGCTATAACACAACAGAACACACGAAAACGTCGAAATGAGGCGTATGCTCGCTCCGGCTCGATTGACCTCAAATGTGTCGGGACAAGCCGTACGGTCAGCCGTATGCATATACAAGTGTCCTTGCCGGACGTCCACGAAAAAATTTTGGCATTCTTTTGACATCGAATCCAAGATCACCCAAAAAATGGTGTCCTATAGCACACTAAAATCGTCGACAATGAGGCGTATGCCCGCTTCGGGGCTCGCTTGCCCGCCAAATGGGTCGGACAAGCCCTGATTGCCAATCGTATGCATAACAAGGTCTTGCCTGGACGTACGAAAAAATTTGGCCATTTTTGACGTCGGATCCTGATCACACCCAAAATGGTGTGCTATAGCACAACGAAAAGTCGTCAAAAAAGCGTATGCTCGCCTTCGATTGCTGCCTTTTTGACCTCCAAAGGGGCGGACAAGCCGTGATGGCCAACGTTGCATAGACCGTCTTTGACGGACGTCCACGAAAAAATTTGGCATTTTTACGGTCGGAATCCCGGATCACCCAAATGGTGTTCTATATCAAACGAAAATCGTCGAATGAGGCGTATGGCTCGCTTCGGGGCTGGTTTGACCCTTCCAAATGGGTCCAGACAGCCGTGATGGCCCACCCTTTGCATAGAAAAGGTCTGACGGACGTCCACGCGACACAATTTGGGGCAATTTTTTGACGTCGGAATCCTGACACCCAAAAAATTGTATGCTAATAGCCCCGAAAATCGTCGAATGAGGCGGATGCCTCTCTTCGGGGCTCGTTTTGACCCCAAAGGTGGGACAGCCGTGATGCCAACCGTATGCATAGACAGATCTTTACGGAAACGTCCACGAAAACATTTGGGTATTTTTGACGTCCAATCCGGACACCCAAAAATGGTGTGCTATAGCACACGAAATCCGTTGAAGATGGTATGCTCGCTCGAGGCTCGATTTGACCTTCAAATAGACCTACAAGCCGTGGCTGGCCCACCGTTGCAATAGACAAGGTCTTTGACGGAGCGTCCAGCTACAAAAAAATTTGGCATTTTTTGACGCGGAATCTGGATCACCCAAAAAATGGTGTGCTATAGCACACGAAATCGTCGAAATGAGGGGTAAAGGCTCTCTTCGGACTCGTTTGACCTTCCAAATGGGTCGTACAAGCCGTGATGGCCACCCGTATGCAGACAAGGTCTTGGACAGACGTCCACTAGAACATTTTTGGTATTTTTTGACTTCGGAATGTCAATCACCCAAAAACTGGTGTGCTATGGCACACGAAATCGTCGAAATGAGGGGTATGCTCGCTTCGCGGCTTCGTTTGAACTTCCAAATGGCGGACAAGCCGTGATGCCATTCGTAATGCATAGACATGTCTTGAAACGGACGTCCACTAAAAAATTTGGCATTTTGACGTCGGATCCTGGATCACCCAAAAAATGTTGTGCTATATCACACGAAAAATCCGTCGAAATAATAGGGTAAATGCTCTCGCGTTCGGAGCTTGTTTCGTGACACCTTCAATGGTTTTCGGACAAGCCCGTGATGGCCATTCCGTATGCAAGAACAAGGTTCTTGTACGGACTTCCACAAAAACATTGTGGGCATTTTTACGTCGGAATCCGGATCAAACCTCACCCAAAAAATGGGTTGCTATAGCACACAACAGGTATTCGAAATGAAGGGTTTCTGGCTCGCTTCGCGGGGCTCGTCTTTTGACCTCAAATTGTCCGGAACAAGCCGTGATGGCCAAACGTATGCATTGGGACAAGTCTGACGACGTCATGAAAAAATTTGGCATTTTTTGACGCGGAATCCGGGATCACCCAAAAAATGTGTGATAAGCAAACCCGACAATCGTCGAAATGAGGGGTATGGCTCGCCTGTCTGAGCTCGTTTGAGGCACCTTCCACAATGTGTGTTCGGACCAAGCTGTGATGGCACACCGTATGCCAATAGAAAGTGCTCCATTGGACGGACGTCCAGGAAAAGATTTGGCATTTTTTCGACTTCGGTATCTCCGTATCCCCCAAAAAATAGTGTGCTAAAAAAAGTGTTTCTATAATTATGAGGTGTTATCCCCGAAAACCATCGTCGAAATAAGGGGTATGCTCGCTTCGGGGCTCGTTTTGACCTTCCAAATGGGATCAGACGAAGCCGGATGGCCAACCGTATGCAATAGCCAAGGTATTAAAGGACAACCACCGAAATAATTTGGTATCTTTGACGTCAGAATCCCCGGATTCACCCAAAAATGGTGTGCTATAGCCAACATGAAAATTGATTGTCGAATGAGGGGTATGCTCGCTTCGGGGCCTTGTTTGACCTTCCAAATGGCGAACAGCCATGATGGCCACCGTAGAATAGAAAAGGTCTTGAGATTCCCCCCAAAAAATTTGCATTTTTGACGTCGAAATGCGATCCAACCCAAAAAATGGTGTGCTTATATCACACGAAAATCGTCGAAATGGGGGTTACTCCTCTTCGAGGCTTCGTTTACAACTTCCCAATGGGTCGGACATCTTGATGGCCACCAAATGAATAGACCTGTCTTGAAAACGGACGTCCATGAAAACATTTGGCATTTTTGACGTCGGAACCAGATCACCAAAAATGGGTGTGCTAATACACACGAAAATCGTCTAAATGAGGCGTATGCTCGCTTTGGGGCTCGTTTGAGAACCGCCAAATTGGTCGGACAGATCCGTATGGCCAACCGTTATGCATATAACAATGTCTTGATGACGTCCACGAAAACATTTTGGCAATTTTTGACATCGGAAAACGCTCCGATCAACCCCAACGAATGTGTGCTTCTAGCACGAACTCGTCGAAATGATGTTAATGCTCCTCGGGGCTCGTTTGCAGACCCTCTATCATATTTTCATATTTGGTCGGACAAGCCGTGATGGCCAACCGTATGCATAGACAAGGCCTTGAGCGGACGGTCCACGAAAAATTTGGCATTTTGACGTCGAATCCGGATCACCCAGAAAAAATGGTGTTGCTATATGCACCATCCGAATCGTCGAAATGAGGCGTATGCTCGCGTTTCGTGGGCTTCTTTGACCCTGCCAATTGCGTCGTCACAAGTCCTGATGGAAACCGTAATACTAGATAGGTCTTGACGACGTTTCACGAAAAAATTAAGCATTTTTGATGTCGGAATCCTTGATCACCCAAAAAATGGTGTGCTATAGCACACGAAAATCCCATCGCAAATAGGCGTTGCTCGCTACGGGACTTGTTTGACCCTCAAATGGGTCGGACAGCCGTGATGGCCACCGTATCAATAGACAAGATCTCACGGACGTCCCGAAAACATTTGGTATTTTTTTAAACGTCGGCAAAATCTTCTGGGATTCGACCCCAAAAATGGTGGTGCTATAGCAACATGAAATCATCGCAATGAGGCGTATGCTCGCCTTCGGGGCTCGTGTTGACCCTCCAAATGGGTCGGACAAGCCGTGATGGACAACCGTATGTCAAAAGGTTTGACGACCGTCCACGAAAAACTTTTGGCATTTTTGACGTCGGATCCGGATCACCCAAAAAATGGTGTGCTAATAGCACATGAAATCGCGAAATGAGCCGTATGTTCATTCTCTATCGGGGGCCTCGTTTGACCCTCCAAATGGGTCGTACAAGCCCGTTGAGGCCAACCGGCTTGCAATCGAAATGAGGTCTTGACGGACGTCCATGGAAAACATTTGGGCATTTTTGGACGTCGGGAATGCCGTATCACCGAAAAAATGGTGTGCTATAAGCACACGAAAAATCGTCGCAATGAGCGTATGCTTCACTTTTGGGGGCTCGTTTGACCCTCCATGTGGGTCGTACAATCCGTGATGGCCACCGTATGCATTGACAAGGTCATGATCGCACGTCCACGAAAACATTTGGAATTTTTGACATCGAATTCTCCGGATCACCAAAAAATGGTGTGCTATAGCACACGAAAATCGTCGAAAATGAGGCGTAGCTCGCTTCTGTGGGCTTGGTTTGACCCTCCAAATGGGGTCCGTACAAGCCGTGATGGCCAACCGGTATGCATAGACAAGGACCTTACGGACGTCCACGAAAAAATTTTGTATTTTTACGTCGGATCATCCCGATTTCCACCCCAAAATGGTGTGGCAATAGCACACGAAAATCATCAAAATGAGGCGTATGCTCGTTCGGGGCTCGTTTGACCTTCCAATGGGTCGGAAAAATCCGTGATGGCCAACCGTATGCATTAGACAACGTCTTGACGGACGTCCAACAGACAAATTTTGGCATTTTTTGACGTGCGTGAATGGGGTTGTGCCCGATCACCCAAAAATGGTGTGATATAGGCACACTAAATATACGGTCGGGGAAAAATGAGGCGTATGCCGCTTCGGGCTCGTTTGACCTTCCCATGGGTCGAAAATCCTTGTGGCCAACCGTATGCATAGACAACGTCTTGACGGCGTCTCACGAACAAATTTGGCATTTTTGACGTCGGAATCCGATCAGCACCCCTCCAAAAAATGGTTGTGGGGCAATAGCAGCACACGAAATCGTCAAAATGAGGGCGTATGCCGCTTCGGGCTCGTTTGACCTCCAATGTTTCGGAAATCATGATGGCCACCGTATGCATAGACAACGTCTTGACGAGTCTACGAAGCACATTTGGCAATTTTTTGACGTCGTAAATCCGATCACCCAAAAATGGTGTGCAATAGCCCACGAAAACGTCAAAATGAGCTAGCCTCGTTCATGGCTTCGTTTTGACCTCAAATGGTCGTAAAATCCTTGATGCCAACCGTATGCATAACGGGGGTGGAGCTTCCTGTGTGACGGACGGTCCACGTGGGGAACGGAGAAGGTTGTGGCATTGTGTTGGGGGTTGGGTGGAGTCGGATCCCGATCATCTCTCCAATAAAGACATAGAAAAACACGAAGCAAGCGGCTAGGAGTGGAGAATAAGATAGGAGAGATCGGGATTCCGGACGTCCAAAAATGCCAAATTTTTCGGGACGCCCGCAAGACGTTGTCTATGCTAAACGGTTGGCATCATCGGAGTTTTTCCGACCCATTTGGAAGGTCAACGAGCCCTGAATCGAGCATCCGCACTCAATTTTTGACGATTTTTCGTGTGCTATGCACACCATTTTTGGGTGATCGGGATTCCGACCAAAAAATGCCAAATTTTTCGTAGACGTCCTCAATACGTTTTGTCTATTTCAAACGGTTGGCCATCATGGATTTTCCGACCCATTTGGAGGTCAAAACAGCCCCGAATCGAGCATACGCTCATTTTGACGATTTTCGTGTGCTATTGCACAACATTTTTTGGGTGATCGGGGATTCCGACGTAAAAATGTGCAAATATTTGTTCGGTGGACGTCCGTCAAGACGTTTCTATGCAATACGGTTGGCCATCACGGATTTCCGACCCCATTTGGGAAGGTCAAACTATCCCGCGAAGCGACATACGCCCTCATTTTGACGATTTTCGTGTGCTTTGCACACCATTTTTTGGTGATCGGGATTCCGACGTCAAAAAATTCCAAATTTTGTTCGTGGACGTCGTCAAGACGTTAGTCTATGCATACGGTTGGCCATCACGGATTTTCCGACCCCATTTGAGGTCAACGGCCGAAGCGCGGCAATACGCCTCATTTTGATGATTTTTCGTGTGCTATTGCACACCAATTGTTTTTGGGTTTATCGGATTCCGACGTCAAAAATACCAATTTTTATCTTGGTAAATCGTCCGTCAAGACTTTCTATTGCATACGGTGTGGCAAGCACGGCTTGTACGACCCCTTTGGAGGGTCAAACAAGCCCCGGAAGCGGAGCATACGCCTCATTTCGACGATTTCGTGTATGCTATAGCACAAGCCTATCAGTTTTTTGGTGACCCGGATCCGATGCAAAAATTCCAAATGTTTTTCTGGACGTCCAGTCAATACCTTGTCAATGGCAATACGGTTTGGCCATCACGGATTGGTCCCGACCCAATTGGAGGGTCAAACGAGCCCCAAAGTGAGCATACGCCTCATTTCGCCATTTTTCGTGTGCTATCGCACACCATTTTTTTAGTGATCCGATTCCGCGTCAAAAATGCCAAATGTTTTTTCATGGACGTCCGTCAAGACCTTTTTCTATGCATACGGTTGGCCATCACGGCTTGTCCCGACCCATTTGAGGGGTCAACGAGGCCGAAAGCGAGCCATACGCCTCATTTCGACGATTTTCATGTGCTATAGCACACATTTTTTGGGTGATCCGGATTCGACGTCAAAAATGCCAAATGTATTTCCGTTACGTCCGTCAAGACCTTGTTTATACATACGTTGTCCATCACGGCTGTCCGACCCATTTTGGAGGGTCAAACGAGCCCGAAGCGAGCCTCGCCTCAATTCGCATGATTTTTCATGTGCTATCGCACCCATTTTTTGGGTGATCCAGATGCCGACGTTAAAAATACCAATGTTTTTCGGGACTGCCGTTAAGATCTGTTCTATCGCCTGTGGCATCACGGCTTGTCCGACCCATTTGGAGGGTCAAACAAGCCCCGTAGCGAGCATACGCCTCATTTCGAGGATTTCGTGTGCTAATAGCCCACCATTTTTTTGGGTGACAGATTCCGACATCAAAAATGCTTAATTTTTTCGTGAACGTCCGTCAAGACCTTAGCTACGTATAAGGTTTTCATCACGGCTTGTACGACCCATTGGCGGGTCAAACGATCCACGAGCGAGCATACGCCTCATTTCCGACGATTTTTCGTGTGCTATAGCACACCATTTTTTGGGTGATCCGGATTCGACGTCAAAATGCAAATTTTTTCGTGGACGTCCGTCCAGACCTTGTCTATGCATAACGGTTGGCCATCATGGTTGTCCGACCCATATTCGAGTCGGGTCAACGGCCCCGAATCGAGCAATACGCCTCATTTCGACGATTTTCTTGTGCTATAGCACACCATTTTTTGGGTGATCCCGGATTCCGATGTCAAAATGCAAAGTTTTCGTGGACGTCCATAAGACCTTGGTCTATCCTACGGGTTGGCCATCACTGATTTCCGCCCATTTGGAGGGTCAAACGCGCCCCAAAGGAGCATACGCCTCATTTCGCGATTTTCCGTGTGCTATAGCACACCATTTGTTTGTGCATCTGGATTCCCGACGTCAAATGCCAATGTTTTCATGGACTCCGTCAAGACCTTGTCTATTCATATGGTTGGCCATCCGATTGTCCGACCCATTTGGAAGTGAAACGAGCCTCGAAGCGATCATACCCTCATTTCGACATTTTCGTGTGCTATAGCACCATTTTTTGGGTGATCGCATTCCGACGTCAAAACTGCCAAATTTCTTTTCGTGGACATGTCAAGACCTTTTCTATTTCAATCCGGTGGGCCATCATGGCATTTGTTCGTACCCATTTGGAGGTCCAACAAGCCCCGAAGCGAGCATACCCCTCATTTCGACAATTTCATGTGTCTATAGCACACCATTTTTTGGGTGATCCGGATTCTGACGTCAAAAATACCAAAATTTTTTCGTGGTTTGGTCCTTTAATACCCTTGGCTATGCATACGTTGGCCATCACGGCTTGTCCTGACCCATTTTGGAAGGTCACGATCCCCGAAGCGAGCATACGCCCCTTATTTCGACGATTTTCGTGTGGCTAAGCACCTATTTTTTGGGTGATGCGCGATTCCGACGTCGAAATGCCAATCTTTTCCATGGACTCCGCAAGACCTTTTCTATGCATACGGTGGTGGTCCCTCACAGCTTGTCCCGACCATTTGGAAGGTCAAACGAGCTCCGAGGAGCATACCCCTCATTTCGACGATTTTCGTGTGCTATAGCACACCATTTTTGGTGATCCGATTCCGACGTCAAAAATGCCAATTTTTTCATGGACGTTCGTCAGACTTGTCAATGCATACTTTGGCCACACGGCTTGTCCGACCACTTTTGAAGGTCAAACGAGCCACCGAGCCGGCATAACCCTCATTTCCGAATAACTTTTGTGTGCTAAATAGCACACCATTTTTTGGGTGATCCGATTCCGACTTCAAAAATGCCAATGTTTTTGTGGACGTCCTCAAGCCTTGTCTCTTGCATACGAATGCCATCCACATGCTTGTTCCGAACCGTTTGAAAGGTCAAACGAGCTCCGAAGCGAGCATAGTCCCTTTTTTCGACGATTTTTTCGTGTGCTATAGCACCCCATTTTTTGGTGATCTCAGATCCGACGTCAAAAAATGCCACCTTGTTTTCGTGGACGTCCTCAGACCTTTGTCTAATGACGAATGGGCCCATCAGGCTTGTCCGACCATTGTTGGCAGGTCAAACGAGCCCGAAGCGAGCCATTACCCCTCTTTCACGATGTTTTCGGTGCCATAGCACACCATTTTTTGGGTGATCTACTTCCGACGTCAAAATACCCAAATTTTCTCGTGGACGTCTGTCAAACCTTGTCCTATGCATACGGTTTGCCATCACGGCTTGTACTCCCATTTGGAAGGTCAAACGAGTCCCCCGAAGCGAGCATACCCCTCACGACGATTTCGTGGTGCTATAGCACACTTTTTGGTGATCTCAGATTCCGACGTCAAAAATGCCAAATTTTTTCGTGGACTTCCGTCCAAGACCGTTGTCTAGCAGACGTTGGCCAATCAGGCTTGTACGTCTATTTGAAGGTCAATCGAGCCTCGAAGCGAGCATACCACATTCCAACGTTTTTCGTTGGCTATAGCACACCATTTTTTTGGGTGATCCGATGCCGACGTCAAAATACCAAATTGTTTTCGTTGGACGTCCGTAAAGATTCATTGTCTATGCATATCGGTGGCCATCACGGCTTGTCCACCCATTTGGATGGGTCAACGAGCCCCGGAAAGCTAGCATACGCCCATTTCGACGATTTTCGTGTGCTATAGCCACCATTTTCTTGGGATGATCCGGATTCCGACGTCAAAAATGCCAATTTTTTTTCGTGGAGTCCGTAAGACCTTTTCTATGCAAATGGTTTGGCCATCAACGGCTGTCTGACCCATTTGGAGGTCAACCATCCCCGAAGCGGCATACGCCTCATTTCGACTATTTTCGTTTGCTATAGCACCATTTTTTGGGTGATCCGGATTCCACGTAAACAAGCCAAATTTTTTCGTGGACGTCGTCAAGACGTTGTCTATTCATACGGTTGCCACTCACTGGCTTTTCCGTACCCATTTGGAGGGTCCAAACGAGCAACGAGCGAGCCTACGCTTCATTTTGACGATTTCGTGTGCTATAGCACACCATTTTTGGGTGATCCGGATTCCCGACTAAAAATGCCAAATTTTTTCGTGACGTCCGTCACGACCTTGTCTATGCATACGATTGGCCATCAGCTTGTCCGATCCCATTTGGAGGGTCATCGAGCCCCCGAAGCGCGCATACCTACATTCGACATTTTCGTGTGCTATAGGACACCATTTTTTTTGGGTGATCTGATTTCCGAGTCAAAAATTGCAATTTTTTTCGTGTGGACGTCCGTCAAGACTTGATCTATGCATACGGCTGAACTCACGGCTTGTCCGACCCATTTGAGGGTTCATCGACCCGAACGAGCATGACGGCCTCTTCGACGATTTTCGTGTGTTATAGCTTACATTTTTTGGGTGGATTCCGGATTTCACGTAAAAACGGCCAATTTTTTTCGGACGTCCCGTCAAGACCTTGTCTATGCATACGGTTGGCCATCACGGCTTGTCCGACCCATTGAGGGTCAAACGACCCCGAAGCGAGCATACGCCTCATTTCGACATTTTCGTGTGCTATAAGCACACCATTTTTTGTGTACATTCCGGATTCCGTGTCAAAAATGCCAAATGTTTTCGTGACGTCCATCAGACTTGTCTATGCATACGGTTGGCCATCACAGTTTGTCCCCGACCCATTTGGAGAGGGTCAAACTAGCCCCAAAGCCGCGCATACGCCTCATTTCGACGATTTTTCGTTTGCTGAAGCACACATTTTTTTTGGGTGAGCCGGATTCCGACGTCAAAAAATGCCAATGTTTTTTGTGGACGTCCTTAATACCTTGGCTAGGCAATACGGTGCCTCACGGCTTGTCGACCCATTTGGGAAGTCAAACGAGCCCCGAAGCGAGCATACCCCCATTTCATGACGATTTTTCCGTGTGCTATAGCACCCATTTTTTGGTGATCCGGATTTTCCACGTCCACAAATGCAAAGTTTTTTCGTGGACGTCCGTCAAGAGACCTTGTCTATTCATACGGTTTGGCCATCAGGTTGTCCGACCCATTTGGAGGGTCAAACGAGTTCGCGCGAGCATACTCCTCATGTTTCGCTGATTTTTTGGTGTGTTATAGAACACCATATTTAAGTGATCCGGATTCCGATGTCAAAAATCCAAATTTTTTGTTGTGGATTTCTCAAGACCTTTTCTATTCATGCGGTTGGCCATCACGGCTTGTCGACCATTTGGATTGTCAACAAGCCCCGAAACGAGCCATCGCCTCATTCGACGATGTTCGGTGTGCTATAGCACACCATAGTTTAAGGTGGATCGGATTTCCGACGTCAAAATGGCCAATATTTTTGTGGACATCCGTCAGACCTTGTCCGATGCATACGTTGCCCATCACTGCTTGTTCCCACCCCTTTGGAGGGTCAAACGAGCCCGAATCGTAGCATACGCCTCATTTCTGACGATTGTCCGTGTGCTATAGCCACACCATTTTTTGGGTTATCCGTATTCCGACGCAAAAATGCCAAATTTTTTTCGTGGACGTCCTTCAAGACCTTTTTCTATGCAAATGGTTGGCCATCCACGCTTTGTCCCACCCATTTGGAGGGTCAAACAGCCCCGAAGCGAGCATACGCCGTCATTTCGACGATTTTCGTTTTGCTATATCACACATTTTTTGGGTGATCCGAATTCATACGTAAAAAAATACCAAATTTTTTCGTGACGTCCCGTCACGACCTGGTCCTATGCATGACGGTTGGCCATCACGGCTTGTCCGACCCTTTGGAGGGTCAAACCGCCCCGAAGCGAGCATACGCTTCATTTCGACGATTTTCGTGTGCTATAGCACACCATTTTTGGGGTGATCCGGAATTCCGACCGTCAAAAATTCCAAATTTTTTCCCGTGGACGTCCGTCAAGAACCTTGTCTATGCAAGACGGTTGGCATCAGGCTTGTCCGACCCATTTGGAGGGTCAATCGAGCACCAGCGACAGGGGGTGGTGTTTTGGACCGTCCTCAGGTTTCGGAGCTGATTTTCCGGGTGCTATGGACCCATTTTTGGGTGATCCGATTCTGACGTCAAAAATGCAAATTTTTCGTGGACGTCCCGTCAAGACTTGTAATATGCAATACGGTTGAACTTCACGGCTTTGTCCGACCCATTTGGAGGGTCCAATCGAGCCCCAAAGCGACTACGCCTCATTTTCGACGATTTTCGTTGCTATAGCACACCATTTTTTGGTGATCCGATTCCGACGTCAAAATACCAATAAGAGTTTTCGTGTGACCGTCCTCTAATACCTTGGCTTGCATCTGTTGGCCAGCAACGGCTTGTTGACCCATTTGGAAGTCAACGAGCCGCGAAGCGACATACCCCTCATTTTCGACGATTTGCGGTGTGCTATAGCACACCATTTTTTTGGGTGATCCGGAATTTCCGACGTCAAAAATGCAAACTTTTTCAGGACCCGTTCGTCAGAAACCTTGTCAATGCATACGTTTGGCCATCACACTTGCCCGCCCATTTTGAAGGTCAAACGAGCCCCAAAGCGAGCATACCCCTCATTTCGATAATTTTTTTTGTGCTATAGCACCCCATTTTTGGTGATCCGGATTCCGACGTCAAAAATTGCCAATGTTTTTTGTGGACCGTCCGTCAAGACCTTGTCCTGCCATACGAATGGCCATCACGGCTTGCCGATACCAATTTGAAAGGTCAAACGGCTCGAATCGAGCAATACCCCCTCATTTCGCGATTTTTCGTGTGGTAATAGCAACCCCATTTTTTGGGTAATCCGGATTCCGACATGAAAATGCCAAATTCTTATTTCGGGGACGTCCGTCAAGACCTTGTCTATGCATACTAATGGGCCATCACGCTTGTCCGACACATTTGGGGAAGGTCAAACGCGGCCCCGAAGCGAGCAATACCCCTCATTTCGACGATTTTCGTGTGCCATAGCACCCCATTTTTTGGGTGATCGTACATTCCGACGTCAAAAATACCAAATTTTTTCGTGGAGTTTCCGTCCAGACCTTGTCTATGCATACGGTTGGCCATCACGGCCTTGTAACGACCCTTTGGAAAGGTCAAACGAGCCCCGAAGCCGAGTCTACCCCTCATTTCGACGATTTTTCGTGGTGCTATAGCACACCGATTTTTTTTTGGGTGATTCTGGATTTCCGACGTAAAAATGCCCAAATTTTTTTTCGTGAACCCGTCAAGACCTGTCTCGCATCCGGTTGGCCATCACGCTTGTACGTCTTTTTGAAGTCAATCGGCCTCGGAAGCGAGCATACCACTCATTCCCACGATTTTCGTGTGTTATGCACACCCGTTTTTGGGTGATCCGGATGCGACGTCAAAAATACAAAATGTTTTTGTGGACGTCCGTCAAGATATTGTCTCATGCATACGGTTGGCCATCCCGGCTTGTCCGAACCCATTTGGAAGGTCATAACCGAGCCGTCGAAGCGTGCTACCCCTCATTTCGACGATTT